>JADLZN010010686.1:0-366918 GCA_018155175.1 Sinocyclocheilus anophthalmus | reverse complement strand
TACTAACCAAGGCTGGAATCAATTAGCCGTTAACACATCGTCTGCTTAACATTAATTGACTGGGTCTGAGATGGGCTGAGTACTTCTTGATTAGTTTTTAAATGCTTGGATGATATTAGACCATGTATTCAGGGGAATCATACCAATTTAAACACGCAGTCATTACTTTGTCTGCTTTTCCCCAAATAAATACGACAAAATTATTAATTGTGGGTCTTTTCTCATCATGGTCAGTGTTGTGCAGGTGGAACGCTTGCAACAAGACAGACTGATTTTCCATTGCCTGAGTGGAACCAAAGAACATTTCTTGGCAAATTCTTAAGACTTTAAAGGTGGTCGATGCATCAGAGTGAGCAGGGCTGCTTTTAACCTTGTAACAATGCATGACCTGAGACAGCTTTGAATTGAAAACAAGCTAAAAAAAGTTTGTCATCACAAATCAAATTTGACACAGAGCACCCCAGGTTGAGAAAACCACATCTTAACACTCAAATCCTGAGATGTGTACCTTTGGTTCCCTTAAATGAAGTCAGCATGACCCAGGAACAAGATGAAATCATTTAGACGACCCCTCTTAGAGGAGTACAGGTCAACTATATACATTCAAAAGTTTGGAATAAGAACTTGGAGATTGTTTTTGATGTTGCAACAGCAATTATCCTTACAGCTATTGACTCTCTTAAGGCGGCCTTATTGGCTCAAACCACAGTATATTGTGAATATTTGACCAATAAAATAACTGTTGTCTATCAGTAAAATATAATTTATTCCTGTGGGTCGACACAATGCATAAATTTTCATGCATCATTCTCCAGAAATGACATTGGAATATGCTCGATCAAGTAAAACAAAAAGGACCTAGTGTTCTATCTATCTATCTATCTATCTATCTAATCTATCTATCTATCTATCTATCTTTCTTTCTATCTATTTATCTAGGCTTTATCTAGCTTATCGTCTACTCTATTTGTACTTGAAACCACTGATACCTTTCGTTTGTTCATGGGATTCTACTAAATATAAACACTTATTTTTTGAGCAAAACTTGGTGTGTACCCTTTAAAGGTATTTATGTCTCGTTTTTGAATATCAAATTTGAATGGAATCTCTTCAGTGCTTGATTAATCAGATTTCAATATCTTAGATATTTTATTCAGCAAGAAATACATATTAGCATATAGTATGCACAGATTTATTTTAATCTATATTGCCTCATCCCATCGCAAACTTTCGACACATAGTGTGTGTATGTAGCAATCGTGGTCCCTGAAATATTACTCACCCCACCCTACGTTTTTCAAACCGGAAATAGAAACTGCCCTTCCAAAAAAAAGATGTGGTAAGAAAGGCGAATGTCGACACGACGGGCAAGTAGTACTAACTCAAACATTGTGAAATGAGAGATAGAAACGTAGGAGCAATATTACTGTGTGGAACATGATGGGGACATTGAAAATGCACACAAAGACACGTTGTCGCACGCCGGCTGAATAAAAGAGACTTCCGTCTGTAGCCACAAACTTCACAAAAACAGAATTTCATTGCCCAAACGTGGTAAGGGGAGTTACACGTAATATGGGGGGTCCAAACAGGTTAACGCGGAAAGTAAGGAGGAGGTGGATACTTGCACCATGTATGTGAGTGGCATAAAGGAAGCAAAGGTGATTAAGGGTATGTAGCTGTGGCCAAGAAAAACTCTCGCAAACAGGGCGCGGCTGGAAGCCAGGCAGTGAACTTTGAGGTCGGCCGGCTCACACAGGTGTACGCAACACATTGTAGCCCAGTCGACGTAGAGGCATTCAAGGCCCGACCGTGAGTCCGACCGGTCAGATGAAACCAGAACAAAAAAAAAAAAAAAAAAAAAAACAAAACCCATTGTACAGAATACACAGAATGGCAACAGTATGTGATGTGTGTATATTGGCAGGGCACAGCAGAATAATCACACAAACGAATGGTCTAATCCTACTATTACCAAGCGGCGTTACCTTGTTCACGATGGAGGCCCTTGTATTCAATGTCTGTGCTTGTTCTCGTTTCCAACACCATCTGTGACAATTGCCAACTCCATGATAAGTGGGCATCAACCCAGTGGGCTTCTATGCGGGTTTTGGAAATCGCTTTCTCTTTGTCATTTCCCTTCCCGGCAATGAATCAGATTTTTACTGGACCATAAGATCTGCTAGGACAAGCGGTCGTCGATAGGTTCGAAGAATGAGGACATGGCCTGTCACTGGGGGTCTTTCAACAAAATAGATCCAATATAGAGTATTTTTCATTATATATATATGGTATATACAGTATATATATATAGTATATTATATATATATAATATTATATATATATTAATATGCAATTTATAATATTCATATACTGTATATATACATCTTTAACATTTACTCCAACCGTTTTCTTGTTTCAAACACCTTCGGATTATACTCATAATCTAAAACAAAAAAGCTGAAAAAGTTCATATGACTATATTCACACTTTCTGAAGCCGGCAGTACCTTTATAGAGACACAGACATGAAATAGAAGAAGGAATAGTAAAACAGAGGCATTAATAATGTGAAATATTATTACAGTTTTAAATAACTGTTTTCAATTTTAATATAATTTAAAATGTAATTATTACTGTGTGACGCAAAGCTGACTTTTCAGAATCATTACTACGGTCTTCATTGTCACACGGGCCTTCAGAAATCATTCTTATATGCTGCTTTGCTGTTCAAGAAGCATTATCACTATCAATGTTGAAAACTTTATAGTATTTTTGTGGATTCTTAGAACAGAAAGTTCAAAAGAACACAATTTATTTAAAATAGAAATATTTTGTAACTGTTCACTAATCGGTCCATGAACTTCCGGTCTGCTCGCCAGTCCATAAGTCCAACCTTCCACTACATGTGACTCTTCACCACACCATCACTGTGCTCTTTCCCCCGGACTAACAAGTTATTCGCCATCATCCATTGCCGTGATTTACACCACCACACAACAGGCCTGAATTGCAACACAGCTGTCCACATCACACCTTCCCTATGTACCTCACTCTTGTCCCCGTCAAGCTGCCGAGTATTGTTTAGCGCTTATCATTTGATAGCTACTCTATGGAGCCTGTTTAGTTTACCCAGCCTTAGCCTAGTCTGACCTCGGTCTGTTTTCTCATATCCTGATCTTTGCCTGTGCACCTCGTATTCCCCCTCTCGTCTTGCCCTATTCTGATATTGTTTGCCCCTGCCTGGACCTTGCCTTGTTCCTGGATTTATCCCTCTAGTCTCGCCCTGTTTATTCTGTTTGCCGATCGTAGACCCACACTAGCCCTATGTATATTCTTGTGTCTTGCCCTCTATATTCCCGTTTCCATTATCTGACCCTTGCCTGTCTCTACCAAGTCTATTCTATGAATGAAAGCCCTTGCATTTTGGGATCCGCACGAGTGTCCTCATGTCTCGTCAGGCCCGCTAACAGTAACATTATAATTACTCATTTACTGCCTTTATATAAATGTAACATCGGCTAGTGGAATAAAAGAGTCGTTTCTTTAAAAAAAAGAGTAAAAAAAAGGAACATTAGTTGGTACTTTTTGATACTTGAGAACATGAGGCCGAGTAAATGATCACATTTTTTTTTTCTTTTTCTGTTGCTACTATTCCTTTTAGTACAAGCTGTATCCATAGAAATAAGGTTTGTAGGTGGGCATCAGTGTTCTGGACAGTTTCTGAAAGGAAAATAGGACAAATAATGATTATTTAGAACCGAAACCAGAATGGGAAGACTTAAACAAATTATAGCATGACACATACAGATTAACCAACCCTCGTGATACTTTAGGTTAAAAATCAGGTTCACAAAACCCTCACAGCTGACTTTGTTAATTTGTTCACTATGAAAAAAAAAAGTATTACAAGGCACTCAACACACTAGTAATATGTGCATTTCTCCTGCCTCCAGCGACCCATGTGATATAGTAATTGAGCAATTGACAAGGAGCTTGTGATCAGTTGCCATAGCAAAAGAAACCAAACACAAAAAATAAGCATGACCAACACAGCAAATAAAGCTTTCCCCCGCTCGTTTATCTATCTACAGGTCAATACAATAACGACACCAGGAAACACCACGGTCGACAATCTCATCACTCACTCCAAACCTCAGAGAGAAATAGAACACAGAGAGGTGCAATTACCCAGCACTACGTCTCAATAGGACATCACCACTTCACTGGACCACACTCCAAACAGAATAAACATTTGATTTGTTTGTTGAACATGACTCTAGTGGTCCTCGCTGTTAAATGGAGCAGTCTGAACGGCCTATGAGACACTGAGGACAATTTTCCCAGCCTCAGCCTTCAAATCAGACAACAGATCGGTTTTCTCCGGATTGGTTAGCATTCAAAGAGAAGGAACCCTGCACTGTAAAAAAAAATCTGTGACATTTACAGTAAAATACCGGCAGCTGTGGTTGCCATAACTTCACCATAAAAAAATATGGTAGCAACATTTTAGATTTTACAGACTTAACTTAAATTCACAAAAAAAAAACGTATTTCATTAACTGATGTAATGTTAATAAACCAACATATTGACTAAGCGTTGAATTTCTGAAATCTGTTTTGTACCTTTGTAATGCACTGATAACCACCAAACATTGGTGGTGATGAGAAAGTTACATGATAAACCAAAGCTCATCACAAACAGCTTTTCTACGATCTAAGGAGGGCAATATATAAATAAAAGGTGCACAGTGTCAATCACACAAACACCAAACACCATCATGATAACACACATGCAGAGGCAGTACCTTGGTTGCAGGGGCCACTGGGCTTTGAGTTATGTTTGGTGCCCGCTTACCTACACTCAAAGGCCCGTCAATAGAACATCATTATGGAGTACATGAAATTACACAAACATATCTTTGTGAGTTGCTAAATAGACAATTACTATGCAACATTCTAGCTTCGAGTCAAAACGACAAAAAACAACAAAAAAAAAACAGAGATGTTACCTTATGAGTTAGTATAAAAATGATTGTCTACTGTGTCCTGCTTATTCAGGTTCTTATTAAGCTAATAAATTAATCGAATAAAAAGACGCGCATGGCTATTGACAAACACTAATGAAAATCACTATCAAACAATTCATAGATGGATTGTGTCAGAAATGTTCATTTAAATATAACCTTTTAATGGAGAAATATTAAATGATTGCAAAAAAGAAAGAGCTACTTTTTTAAATAGAAACTACAACCACCAGTAGGTGCAGGGCAAGTGACTGCTTATGATTTGAATCAACCGATTCGTTTTAAAAAAGCTGTATCATTTAACTTTGCCAATGACGTCTGAGTTCAATCTTTGCTGGTCCGTGTACATGCAATGAACAAAAACAACTTTTTTTCGGTATATGCAGTGGTTCTGCTGTTGTGTTTCTATTTTTTCTTTCTGACGAGCAAACGGAAATATTGGTTCTGAAAGTTACTCTGTACTTGTTGTTTTCGTTGTACTTAGTCGATCGGGGAGCAGACTTCCGTAAAAAAAATACAGGAATCTTGTTTGTGTGATAGGCTAAGTCCTGTATCATAGGCATAGCTATGTTATAAAAGCAGAAATTCATTAAATTGCTATTTTTTTTTTATTTAAAATCATTTTGATGAAATTTCTTCCCCACTATGTCTAATGGCAGTAAGACGAGAAAGAGCGCTCAAAACTCATCAGATGATCACATAATTTAGTGAAACATTAATATAGTAATATAGAATCAACCTCTGTAAAGAAATTGTGTGAACATTTGAGAATTTATCATTATCCTTCTAAACATGCACTCTTTGGGGCTAAAGGCTTAATGGAGCTTTTTAAAGTAGCCATGTGACAACAAACCAATCGGTGCAGACGCGAATCAATAGGCCTACATGTGTCCTTCTTCTATGTGAAATAATAATAAATACCAGTTTATGCTGTTTGATTATGATCGTGGCCCCTCCTGAATGTCGGTACAACAAAAGATTGTAAGGCGTAGCCCGGCTGGCCCCGTGTTAGATCTGTGCCGCATGGAAATTGCGGCTAAAAATGGTCTAAAGTAAGTCCGACCTGGCATTATAACGAAGCAAGTCAAAACGGGGAATGTAACAGTCAAGGCTGGGGGGGTCCGCCCCTACAATGGATCCCATGGGCTGCAGCCTCAGATCAATCCCAATCGTAATCCTGCCATGCAACACATGATACTGAAATAATGCAATAAATATTAATTTAACAACATAAGATGTAACATAAAACCCTAATGTACAAAACTGATAAGAAAAAAACAGTTATTTCAACAAAAAAAACATAAAATATGAAGTGTCATGCAGGGATTTGGGAGTGTCAATTTACGGTTTTTCACTCTAAATTCTACAATGACTTTTTCTTTTTCACCTCCAAAAACCTTTTAACAGTATTTTACTGTAAAATAACATTAAATATGTTAATTACATTTCTATCACCGAATTAGTAGGGAAACTTTACTGTTAACACATACAGTTATCTTTAACTGTCGCATTTTTACAGGTCTTTACGGTTAAAATCACAATAATTTTTTGACGGTGTGGTGTGTTATTGGCTGATTGCTGTTAAATACCAGAACATTCAGACACACGCACGAAAATAATGGGCTTTCCACTGCTAAATTACAAGGAATAAAGTATAACGTTTTTTAGAGTTCACACAGAGGAATGCTGCCATTTTTTACTTAACCCTTGCTGCGGTTCCCTAGAACCCCGTAGCATTTATTGTTTTTCCGGGTGGAACAAAGTCAAATTTGAATTTTTAAAGGAAATTTGAGGAACTTTTTTACCATAAACGTTTCATAGTGGCCATGTCTATCAGCCCGTGAAAGAAAATAAACCCAAAACAAGTTTGTGCAACCACTCAGATCATCCGAGCAACAGCATACACACCCAAGACCTATACGAATAGAAGTTATGTATATAAGCGGGCGTACTGTGAAAATGCCATGAGGTAGGTTGCTATATTTTTTCAGTTTTATTTTGATAAACATGACACAGTATAACATCAACATTACATAAAACAAATTCCTGCTGTTATAAAAGCACATATGTGACCCTGGACCACAAACCCAGTCTTAAGTTGCTGGGGTATATTTGTAGCAAGAGCCAAAAATACATTGTAATACGGGTCAAAATTATAGATTTTTCTTTTATTGCAAAAATCATTAGGACATTAAGTAAAAATCATGTTCCATAAATATATTTTGTAAATTCCCTACTGTAAAATATCAAAACCTTAGTTTTGATTAGGCAATTATGGATAGGCTAAGAACTTCATTGGACAAGAACTTTAAAGGCCGATTCTTTCTTATATCTGTCGATTTTTTTGCACCCTCACTGGATTCCAGATTTTCAAATAGTTTGTTCTCGACCAAAATATTTTCGCTTATTATCCTAGGAAAACCAGACATCAAGGGAAAGCTCTTTCTTTACGCTGTTGTATAAAGTTTAATTTTAAAAATTTTTGACCCTTATGACTCTTTTTTGTGTGGTCCAGTCACATATTCTTTTGAGCATTATGTAACTGAGGTGTCAAAATAAACACCAAGCACTGCGTGACTGTTGTCGTCGTGGTGCTCTGTGCGTGCCCGGGGCTCCTGGATAAGTTGCGCAACAAATGAACCAGGTCGGCTGATCTTGAATCTTCTTGTGGTACTTTGATGAGTACACTCACAGCCGGGTTGCCGGCTACTCTTAAGTTGGGACCAAATTTCTAAAAGGGCAGCACGTGCTTTACAGAGATTCTGCCGCGGGAGTCTCAGTTCTCTCTGTGCTCACAGCTCCGGCGTGCTCTATATGCTCTCTATTCATATACCACCTATTATATTTGCCAGTAGTTTGTCATTGGTGGGCAAATCGAAAGATTCCATGGAGAGCCAATGTGAATAAAGTTTAGATTTGAGATTTTTCCGCATTTGACTCCATTCACATTTCACTTCTTTCTCTCTCAGCCTGACAAAGCTATCATATAGCTTCGAAAGATCAGTCGCAGTATTTCCATGGGTTCTTGGCAAAATAGCTTTATGTGTGTGTCCTTTTGTCATTGTTTTGTGTTATGTTTCTATTTTGCGAGTTTGACAGATATTGCGATTGAAAGATTCTAAAATGCACAGTTTTATGAGGTAATGAATCCGAGTCTCATAAATGAAAATGTTCTTTTTTGGATGAACTGTTCCTTTAAGAGACTAGTGTCCGGGAGAAGTTAGCTTGACCCAGCCTCAAGCTCTTCTGTATCCAGTGCTGGAGATACAGCTGACTGTACGAGACTTACTTGCTTGAGTAGCAGGCCATTTTTTCTATTGCCAATTAAAATGAAAGAGTAGCGCTGGACAGTCCTCCACTCTTGTGTTCCATCTCCCCTTCCACCTTTTTATTGCACTCTCATTCATTGAGCAGATGAATAAATGGAGAAGGAAGAGTGACTTTCTGGTTGATAATGTGCAAACGCCTCATTTGTGTAATTGTGTCATGCTTGCATTAGCATGGGGCTTCAGGTGCCTAATTGTTCTGCTTTAATATTGCAGTGGGCGCTCGTTTACTCACAGCGACGGCCACTAGTCCTATCGACTGACCTTGGGAAGGAAGGAGAAAGAGAAAGACATTGAAAAAGAAACTTTTAAAGCCCAGGAGTACAAATATAGAGAAATAAAAAATAGAGGCTTGTTCAATTTGTCAACTTGGAGCTTCTAAGAGTGAGTCCATTTTTTTGGAGTGACACTTTACCACCAAGACAACAATACAACTCGCACAATTCCAAGCACATATCTCTCTTATCAGTGCACAGCTGAGAGGATGTGGGTGATAAAGTCAAGGGTGGTTACGGTGGAGTGTAGACCAGCGCGCTGAGGATTCGTCAGGAGGCTTCGGCAGAAATGAGCCGCTGCCCGACTCTCTGTGAGCAAAATAAAGAAGCAGTCAAGTGTTTCCTCGAAAACAGTGCTGAGAGAGCAAGTATATATCAGTTTATCAGAAGGCTAATGAAGCTAATACATGCTCCATTATTAAGACTGTGTGACTTGAGGGGCTTTTGTTAAACAAACTGAGATGACATGAACGAAGAGGATTAGAATAATTAACATAAATGATTCAAACTGCAAAAAAGATCGCTGTTCTGACTACTAGACCTGCACCTGTTGCTTATAGCAAATGACTTCAAAAATTTCAGCAGGTGTCTGGCAGAAGACATCACCATTCAGTTTTTACCCCATCCATATTGATATCATCATCATCATCATCATCATCAAAGGAAATCAGGAGTTGATAAATGTCATACTTTACACTAAAAATAATACATTATTTTTTATTGTAAGATTTACTTGAAACCATATTCATTCCGAAATATTTCTTAAAAAACTAATTACAAAAAAACAGCAAGTAACACATTGATTTAAACATGAAATTTTGAAGTAGAAAAATGTAATAAAAATAACCCAAAAATTAATCAAGT
Organism: Sinocyclocheilus anophthalmus; assembly: GCA_018155175.1. Taxonomy (NCBI): domain Eukaryota; kingdom Metazoa; phylum Chordata; class Actinopteri; order Cypriniformes; family Cyprinidae; genus Sinocyclocheilus; species Sinocyclocheilus anophthalmus. Next base: position 357,427 of record JADLZN010010686.1, on the reverse strand, counting down.
CAAAATCATCAAATACAAAGGGTATGTTTACACAACAATAATATACTAAAAGCGGAAAAGTTTTTCCTTTTCATTTTTAAAAACGTTTTGTGTACAGATGGTAATTTTGTAAAAATTATCCCCTTTCAGACAGATCTGCAAAAACAACTAAAAGCGCTGTATTATGCATGCCAGGCCAGTAGTTGGTGACGTGACTTTGTAAAGAAACACTACACATAATCTGCATGTGTGCAGGACCTTCGGTTTCACAAGTTCAACGTTTTGTATTTAACTACAGCCGAACTCGGTAACTTTTCGTCAAGTTTGCACTTTATGCACAACCCCTTTTTCAGAATTCTGTGTTTCCCCCCAAAACCTGTTGCTGATTAAATGAATGAAATGGAACAACATGTTATATAGAATCATTTTCTTCACTGTCTGTTCTGAACAACATGGCGCACATGTTTTCATGGGTACAATAACCCCCTTAATTACCCTACCTCTTCGCTGTCCGGTCTGTGTGGTCTAATTCAAATATTTACAATGTAGAAGGCGTACCTTAGTACATATGTGCACTCTATGTTTGTGTGCATCTTAAGGAATATAGTGTGTTAAAAAAAATTTAAATTAATTTTAACATAAAAATAAAATTATTTTTTTTGCCCGTATATTATATAGTATATATATATATATATATTATATAATATATATATATATATATATCTTATATAAAACATTTTTTTTAAACCATTTCGTAAGCCTGTACTGCCATGTGACTATATTATTCTATATAGAAAAACTAACATCTATCTCTCATTGTTAAGAGCCTTCCAACAAATCACTGGTGAAACAATGTAATGAAATATAAAGTCATAATATACTAAAGTTGATGGCCGTCAACACAGAAACATGCTTGTTGTCCAAATAATGGTGTAGTTATGTTATGGTGTGCGTTTTTGTAGTTATGTTATCTACCAGCAGGAGTTAACTGGATAATGCTAACTAGCCAATCTCTGAGCTCATGGATACAACAGGCCTGTCACCTGACACTGCACTGTCACATGACATCATGCACCTGCCAGGTTTGGAGGATGGCGTGTAGGTGAGTGTTTGATTCAGCAATTTGATTTTCAGCTCAAGACATCCAAAATCTCAAGCATGTGTAGTCTATGATAAACATACGAACAAATGTTGCTGACATTGTGAAATTATGTAGCCTAGAATTGCTGCAATTCTTGTTAATGAGTGTTTGGGGAGTAAAATAATTGGAGCTTCATGTGATTCTTTTAGAACTGATTAAGGCACAATCAAATGAGTTATGTGTGACATGTCATTGTTATCTTATATTGTTTTGATAGATTTTTATTTTTGGCTGGCAGCTTCTGAAACTGTTTTATTCGTTTTTATATTATACACAAAAAAGGACTCAACTTTTGATTCATTTAGGGATACCACTCATAAGCTCAAGTCATTTGTTTGTGAATTGGACTATGTTGGTTGCTCTGTATGTTTTTGATTGGCTTACGAAAACTGTACTAGAACCATAAGAGTCAGTAGTTCATGGATCAGACTAATCTCATTTTGCTGCATGTTTTTGGGATTCACTAAAAGAACCATCTCCTAATAGTAATTTGTTTATGATTGGACTTGTTACTAAGAATAACAATTTAGTCCCCTGTCTTACTCTTTTGGCCACCTTTAAGAATTCTCATTACTTTAAAGTGTAGACGGACTGCCGGAAGTAAGAAAACCAACATCAAATGTATCCTCATAGCTTCAATTTATATCAAGAAATACAGATTTATAAGCATTATGTTCGAGGGGTAGTTTCATCCTCTTTAACCAATTAGAGATAGAATAACGATACACTTAGGCACAGTCTTTTGGGCCAGAACTGTGTTTAATCACTAGCAAAGAAAAGCCACATGTCCGGAAGAAACATGGACATATTAGGAATACCTTTTGCGAAGAATCTGAACTGTCTCATGGTTTCAGTCACGGAACTCCTTTACCCTGGTAGTCCAACATTCATGTCTTTTTGGGGCCTTGTAAATCAAGCGAGTCTAATTAGACAATTTAAGCATGCTACCTGCATATAAGTAAGACTATTAAAACATCTATCAAGAGAGAAGGTGGATACAGAAGGCGGATTAAGAGAGATGCGTTGTAATAGTAGAATGCAGAGGGAGAAAGGAGGTGTAAGACCTTCGGACTCAACAAGACAGAGATTGTTTTCTAACAGTTGCCTGCTTTTTTTTTTAAATAAACAATGAATACATAAACACTCTCTGCAATGGAATTTCACCTCAACTTCTGTTCTGCCTTCAATTCGTTCTACAACCAAATAATGAGTCAGGGACGTTGACTCAACGATGTGTCACCTTACAAACCTTGGGTATAAACCATATTGTCCAGTTGGTCTGCACCTTCTGTGTCCAAGTCTTCAAAAAGCAGGCAACGCAAGTCCTGCACACGAATAAAGATGCATTCCCAATCTTTCGGTGTTGGGGCTTAACATTACCCGAGGACGGCGACCACAGGGGCTGTTGGGCATTTTGTACTCACATACAAGACCCTTTTTCCTGTCTGCCTTGGCCGTATAGTTACAAATCTCCAACCATCATATTCTGCATGGCATGGGTTGTATCACATGCCCAAGCCACTTTTCATTCCCTGTATTAAAAGATGTGAGTACGAAGTAACAAACTTATCAAATGACCAGTTAATAATCAGTTGTCCTCATACCCAATGCCACGACAACGATCAGGAATGAAATGATGTAGACTCTTTCGTCTGCCTTCCTCCCTTCGCACCCTACTCCTCGTCTCAGCTTCCTCGAACCGGGGATCCACTCCAGATACGATCGGATGGTAATTAATCTTTTTAAAATCGTTTGGATTCAAACGTTCCGTTTTTTTTTTAACCGACACGACTGGGGATGGTTGGGTATGTTCAGATGCCAGTTAATATTTAGCTCTTTAGCTAGCAACTGGGTAACCTTGGAGGTAAACGGTGTACCATTATCGCTTTCTATAACCGTTGGTATACCAAACGAGGTATAATCTCCTTAGCAAGAACCTTCACTACAGTCTGTGCATTTTCTCTTCCACACGGGAAAGCCTCAGGCCATTTGGAGAAACGGTCCACTATCACAAGCAAATATTTGTGATTTCCACAAGGAGGCATGTGTGTAAAGTCTATTTGTAAATGCTGGAATGGCAGTTCCGGGTGTGTAAGAGAATCATGTTTACTAGCTTTATGTCGATTGGTCTTAGCACAGATCAAGCAAGCATCTAATAACAACAAGGTATTTTTTTCTTACATTTGCTATACAATACGATTGATTCAAATTTTGAATCACTTTCTCTTTTGACACATGTGAGACACCATGATAGTGTTTGCATAGCATAACAATGATAGAGGCTGGCAGAGCAATCCTGCCCTGCTTATCTCTCAAAATACCTGCTTGATCCGGTTTTGCCTCATTCGCTGCCCAGTGGTTTAGATCACTTTGAGTGGGGTTTGCCTGTAATAGTTTAATATCCAAATCATTAGTCAACACAAAGGACATCATGGGCACCTCTGTGCCTGCTTTGTCAACATGTGGACTTGATAGGACATCTCTAGCTGCCCATTTAGCTACTTCGTCTGCAAGTCTATTTCCCCTTGCCTCTTCTGACTCTCCTGATGCATGCCCAGTTACTTTTATCACAGCCAATTTTGACGGTAACTGTGCTGCATGAATCAGTTCAGCCACAACACTGTGGTGGGATATGGGTTTTCCTTCTGAAGTTTTAAAATCCCTTTCTTCCCACAGTTTGGCAAAATCATGTACAATTCCATGTGCATATTTTGAATCGGTGTATATATTGATACACTGATCTTTTGCCAATTGACAGGCTCTTGTTAACGCAATTAATTCTGCCACTTGTGCTGATTATATGGCAGAGAATAGGCCTCTATGACACAGTCAGGTAATTCAACAATTGAATACCCACACCAGTATTCATTATCATTTGGTTTATAGCATGATCCATCTACATACCAATGTTTTCCCCTCCTCCAGGACAGATGCGGACACATCTGGCCTGCAAGCCGTCGAATTATGAATCCTGGCTAGGCAGTCATGATCGCTGTCCTCAAATTCACCCTGCAATAACAACTTATGCAAACATAAGGTTGGGCCATGAACTACGGAATTTGGTTTCAATGTTAAATTAGCAGTAGCTAATAATATTGCTTCATAGCCAGAACGTCGTTGAGCAGTCATATGCTGCGTAGAAATGTTGTGCATAATAGCTCCTACCTGATGAGAAGTGTGCACTATGAGTGGATGTGACAACACTATACGTTCTGCATCCTGCACCATGATCGCCACTGCAGCCACTGCGCGCAGACAGGCTGGAAGCCCTCTAGCCACCGAGTCTAAGGTTTTAGACAAATACGCTACTGGGCGATAAATGCCCCCGTGCTCCTGGGCCAAGATTGCGGCGGCTGTTCCCCCACCTTCGTGCACGGGTACAATGAAGTCTTGTACTGTCGGTATGCCAGGGCAGGTGGCCTTGTCAATGATGCTTTTCAAATGTCTGAATGCGTGGGTCTTTCTGCTGTCCAGGCAATATCGCGGAGTCCTTCCACGTGGCTGCTCTCAAGATTTTGTCAGACATGGAACAGTTCGGCACCCACGCTCTTGTGACAATTCATGTCCGAGGTAATCCACTCTCCTCTGAACCCACTGAAGCTTTTCTCGTGATGCATTTGAACCCAGCTTCCGCCAGGATGTTGCAGACGATGCTGGAGGCAGCAGCACACTGTTCCGCAGAGGCACCAGTAACGAGGATGTCGTCCGCGTATTGTAGCAGACAGGTATCAGGAGGGAGTTGAGCATCCTCTAATGTTGCGTGCACTACGGCGGCGAACACAGCCGGAGAATCTCAGGCCCTGAGGAAGTCTAGACCAGCTAAGTTGAGCATGGTCAGAGGTGAAGGCGAACAGCGGCTGCGAGGCAGGATCTACAGGAATGGAAAAGAATACAGAGCATAGATCAATGACTGTGAAATAGGCATGTGAACTAGGGATAGAATTCAGTATTGTGTGCACATCATGTACAATAGGAGCCAATGGTTTAATTGTCATTAATCTTTCTAAGATCCTGTGTCAATCGCCAGGAACCATTCGCTTTTCTTATTGGATTGATCGGTGTATTGTAGGGTGAGTGAGTCTTGATCAGAATGCCTTGTGCCAGCAAATTTTCTATAATAGGCCGAATCCCATCGATTTTTTCTTTGGAGAGAGGGTATTTTTTACAATAAACTGGTGTGTGTCTGGTCAGAGTAGCCGCATAAGGGCGGACATCTATGAGGCCCGCATCATCCTTATGCTCCGCCCATAAGCGAGGGTTGACATCCCCTTTTTCCTGTAAGGCTGCAGTTGCAGCCTCAGCCTCAGTGGTTGCACTTCCTGTTTCAACAGTCAGAGAGTAGACAGAAGGAAACATGAGTTGCAGAGAATTATTCTGAAATGTAATATGAGCACCCAATTTATGCAGCAAATCTCTACCTAAAAGGCAAAATGGAGCATCAGGTATTATTGCAAATGCGTGCATCTTAAACAAAGAATGATTGTCTTTAGAAGTTACCGATAAAGTTGGTGTCATGTCACAACGTACAGGGACAGCAGAAATTCCCACTGCTTTTTCCTGCAAGCGTTAGCGAATTGTCCCGCAATGCCACAATAATAACATAATTTCGTCCCTGTTTTGACAACAGTATTAATCAGCATCATTGCTGTAAGTGTCCCTCGGGAGGCTTCAAAAGCCCCCGCAGTGGAAAGCTCGCGCAGTCTCCGAGACAAAGCGTCAACTGAAATATCTGTTATATTCGAAGTTGTTAAACGAACCAATTGTGCGATTTCTGTTTGCATGTTATTCAAAACGTATTGACAAACAAAGGAGAATGTTGATCTAATGGAATGGCAGATTCTTCGGTCCAAGCATGCTTAAATCGATTGAAAAATGCGACAGGATTTTCGCCCGCTTTCTGTTTCTGTTTTTGCAGCATGCGACAAATCTTGCTTAGTTGAAGACAATTTCACTAGAAAAGCAGTCAGTTGTCTGAAAAATTATTTTAGCTTTTCCATATCAGCCCAAATCCACGCATCATCTTCATCGTCCTCCGAATCAACTATTTGCAACGTTCGGAAAGATTTTGGTTGTGACAGATCTAATGGTTTATCACTTTTTGATAAAGCACTGTGGCGAGATGGCGGCGCATCCTGTTTAGGACTCAAAACATCAATCTCTGCAATCAATTCTTCCTCTGTAATTTCTGGCGGCAGTGTTTTAGTCAAAATGAAGCGATAATCACGCCCAGTCAATTGACTGTATGCGGTTAAACGCTTCAATACAGACACATATTGATGCGGACACCGTAAAGGATCTGGCAAATCTTTAGCAATTGCGACAGCATCCGACATTGCCAGCGGGGTTATTTTAAACCCATCTGGAATCTGCACAAATGGGTATAAATCAGTCGCAATAGGTAGTGACGGGTACAGACGATTATGGGTTAATTTTTCTTGTTCAGCGGTGCGTTTCAACAGTACATAGGGCATACGCGGGGAGCCGAGCTGGGAGAGTCAACATGGGACATTAGAAAAAAAGATTTTTTTTTTATCAGTCGTTTTAACCTGATCTGGCCTTTTATCCCAATAAGGTTTAATTTTTTTTTTCCACACAGTATATGACTGTTTCATATACTCATCGTCCCAAGTCGGATCACCCCAGCCGTCCTGTACCATCGATTTAGCTGCCTTCATATCTTTATCTTTGAACGAGCCATCACGAGGAAACGGATCTAATTGTACTTTGCCTTCTGACCAACCAGCCAAATTACTCAAATACGGTTCAGTATTAAAACCTTTATTGTTTCTGTACATCCAATCCCTTGGCAACTCGTCAAGAATAGGTTTGGAGATCGTCTGCCCCATTGGAGATCAAAGATGTCTCGTCAATTTTATTGCACTTTTCACAATTTATAGAATGGTCAAACAAAACACAAAATAGAGACCGCGTTCTTATATTAACTTTTTGATATTTTTGCCAAAAGAAAGCTTTAAATTCTGTATTATTCATTAAATCACTTAAGAGACCGAGAACCTTCACAGTTCAATTATAATCTTTCCCACTACTCTATTTTTAAATAGATAGGTTAAACGGAAAGCTTCTCACTCTTCTTCCCACATCTAAAATGTGAGGAAAACAGATTGATGCCAAATATGACACAATCAAATTGCAAACGAGAATACATTCAATTTCTCTTACAGACAGGAATAAAAATAAAAGTTCTTACCTGTCTTTTTTGAGAAATTCCCGGAAGGACGAGCCCCCATTTGTTAATAAATAACAATTTGGTCCCTCTGTAATTCTCTTTGCCACCTTGAAGAATTCTCAGTTACTTTAAAGTGTAGACGGACGGCCGGGAAGTAAGAAAACACACAGTCAAATGTATCCTCAATACTTCAATTTATTCATAGAAATACAGATATTATATAGGCGTGTCGAGGGGAGTTTCACCCTCTTAATCAATGAGGATATGAATAACATACACTTAGGATCTTTGGCCAAGAACATGTGTTCATATAAAATAGCCACATGTACAGAAAAACATGTACATATTAGGAAAGACATTTTGCAAAATCTGAACTGTCTTCAGTGGTTGTCATCACGACTCCTTTCCCCAATTGTAGTCCCACAGCATGGTCTTTAATTGGGGCCTTTAAATCAAGAGCAAGCTATGTCTCATTTAAGCATGCATTACCTTGCATATAAGTAAGACATTTTACAAAACATAATATCAAGAGAGAGGAGGTGATACAGAAAGGCTTAGATAGAATGCGTTGTGATAGGAGAATGTAGATGGAGGAAAAGGAGGGGTAAGACCTGTCTGGACTCAACAGAAAGACAGAGAGTGTTTTCTAACAACTATGCTGCTTGCTTTGTAAGGTTTTGATTTGCTAAAAGACGTGGGCTCGTAGATCAGGTTGCGGCGGTGAAGCATGCTAGGCTCGCTCTGGTTTTGCGGTGCCTGTTTTTTGATTCATTAAAAAGAACTGGTTCATAAGAGTCTGCTTGTGAATCCGACTAGACTGTGTTCAGTGTATGTTTCCGATTCACTGAAAAGAACGGGAGACATACCGGATATTAAGAGTTACGTGAAGTACCATTATTTTGAGGTACATAGTTGTTTTATCCCAGCACATTTAATTTGGACTGCAAACATACAACTAGGTTAGATTATTACTTTTCTTTTGCCATGACACTGTAGCGGACCTGTGCACAAAGCCCACGGGGGTAATACGCTTTACCTATTTGAGTGTGACGTATTTGACTTCATTTTTGACTTTTGATAGCCGACTTTAGTAAATCTCTGCATATATAGTTTCTCTTTGGCTTAACTTTGTTTTCAGCTCATCTGAGAAAACAGTATTCCCAAGAAAGATCTAAACAAAAATCAGAGTCCATGTCAATCATAGTCTATCAAACAGTCTGTTTTTAATCTCAGTCAGTGCTCTGCTGGTCATCGGTCAGGCTGTTGAAGGAGAGGAGTGTTTTGTTGTTTTCGTTTCCTCATTAGCAGGCCGAGCTGTGATTGAGTCTGGCTGCAGGATGGAAGATTCACTCAGACAGAGACAAAAGGGTCTGCCAGTGTTTGATCTTATTGATTTATTTCACAAGGATCTCAGAGTTTCTGTATAATACGACACTGACTTGATGTAAACACGCACATTCGGGGAATGCAAACACTTGCAAGGAAACTGAGCGAACACAAATACATTCTTAACGAAATAATTTGAGGTGTTTTCAAGTAAGCATCTTTGGCATGTTGATTACTATTAATATGACTAATTTCAACCATGCTGCACATGGTCATAACATAAGGCACTGTAGTCGCATTCCTGGTCTGCAATCGTGTCTGTTGCAAATGCAAAATGATCTATATCAGTATTCGGATAGAACAGGATATGGACAAGACTTCCCACATGTACACATTTGAGGAATGTATGTAACCAAACAGTTGCTGGTCCCCAGTGACTTCATAGTATGGAATAAATACTATGTAAGTCCAGTTTGGTTACTCACATGACTCAAAATATCTTCTTTTGTGTTCAGCAGAAGAAAGAAACTCATATAGGTTTGGAACAACTTAAGGCAAGGCAAGGCAAGTTTATTTGTATAGCACATTTCATACACAATGGTAATTCAAAGTGCTTTACATAAAAGAAAAGAAAAACAATAATCACAACAATAAAACAAGGAATTTAAAAACTTTGAAAATTATAAAAAAAAAAAATTGATTTAAGAGGTTTAAAATGAATTTAAGAAAACGATTATACATACAACTTAAGGGTGAGTCAGACTATCCCTAACTCAAATGTGCCTCAGAACATAATGCACATTTTTGGATGTATAGTCCATTTGTCATTTCTATATAGCATATATGCATTTTATGATTTATAAAATGCAGCCATTTCAATTCATGCACATTTTCATATATAAAATTTACACTAGTCATATTGGTTTCAAAGACTCACCATTGCATTAAAATTTTAGATTTATTCATCAAAATGTCTATATTCTCTCTCGCTTAGAAACAATCAACAAAGCATTATCTTTTATCTTTAGCATTATTAATCTTTCTTGCTCTGTTTTTGAGTTTTCATTCATTATGAGCTTAATTTGTCATGCCAGTAATTGCATATTTGCATTGCCAAAGCATCTGCAATGGTGCAACTAATGCATATAAAATGAGGAAAATATTTACAATTTACAATTTTACTCTCTCTTTCTCTCTCTCTCTCTGTGATTCAAACACATAATCCAACTATTACATTTTATAATTGTCCTGAGCACTTTAAAATGCAAGTGCAAGTCCAAAAAGAGAACTTAATAAGATATGGACACTTAACTAGAGCCAAATAAGACATCGATTTCCCTGACAAGTAAAGTCTGGCCACAGGAATATATTTTACATTCCAATTACAATAAAAGTGAAATGGTGTAGTGAAGTAAAAGGTGATGGATTTACAGAGATTTTCTAGTTTTTCCCTCCCTCCATATTCCTCAGTAGAGAATAATATTCCTTTTAGAAAGCAGTGAAATTCCTTCTAAACTGATTCAGATTTATCTCAGAAATGTGACTCGAGCAGATACTGATCTCACAGCGACGCTGTTTTTCTTGTTTTTCTTTGCCTGTTATGATGATAATGGAAGCACGCGTGACGTCTCTGGGCCTCTTAGCCCTCAGGTGAAGTGACATGCTGGTAAACACCTGCGTCCTGGTGGGGCTGATGTGATCAGTGTGTGTGTGACACTCGGCTCGTTGGCCTGTAGAAAATGGCAATACGCAAAGGTGTAAATGAGCTCTGTGCTCGGCTGACAGGGTCTTTATGGATAGTCGCCCGCTATCGCACGCCTAAGAGGCAGATCCATTTCTGACGGCCATTAGAGTGTCGCCCTGGCGCAGGCTCGCTGACGCTTTGCGAAGATCCAATTTAACACGCCGCACTCGTTCACATCCCAATAACATCAGCTCTCATCCTGTGGGTGGCCGTCATAAGCAGATATCATTGTGCTTATCAGGATGAGACGGGTCTAGAATATGTAAGGTGGATTTCTGTAGCTTTTATTCCGTGATGGAGGCCCGGACTGAATTTCAGTCATATCATGCTGCTGCTTCTTATGGCAGTGGTGCAATTTGGACAATTTAAAAGTTAATTTCAACATAAAATCAAAATTGACCCTATTTTGGTATGTAACGCCCAATTTTTCAAATCTAATCAAGTCCTATAGTCCTTTTTTTCAATGAATATACTGTAAAACATCATATTGTGAAAATAAAATGACATGACTTTAAAATAAATGTTAACTAGATCTCTGTGTATTAGTAAAATCATGGTTAACCTGGAAGGATAATGTTCTTTTTTTGCAAATTAATCCGTCACTATTCATTTATTTTAGCTGGAACTACAATCAATCAGGTCACTTTGCACTGGTGCAAAAAATAAAACGGATGAATAAAACCCTAAGATGTGATTTTGAGCGCAACTGGAAGTGAAATTTGAAGTGTATGGCCATTAAATATGTTTGGAGACTTGTTGTATCCTTGCCATCTTACAAAGGCTGCACAAAAAAATAGAAAATTATGTAATTTGTCATCTTGACTTGGCCTCATTCCCCCTCTTTCTCTCCTTTTCATTCTCTTAGATGTCTGTTAATAATATTAGCAGGTGGTAGTGTCTGTAATATGATAAAAACAGCTCAGAGCAGTCATCTCTGCTGGGTTAAAGATGCCATTTAGCACTGACAATCACATGTGTTCAGGCCTGTGTTTTTAGTATGAACAGCAGAGCTTATGAGAGCAAACATTTTACATGGTGATTGGTGTAAGGCCACAAGGGAAGATGCGATTTTAATTTAATCACAAATTGCCTGTTTAAAAATTGTTAGGATTGGACCCGTTTTGTCATGTATTTCAGTTCCTGTTTTGCCTTATTTGGTCTTGTTCTTGTCCTTGTTTAGTTTGATTATTAATTGATTCCCCGCACCTGTCTGTCCCTCGTTATCCAGTCCTTATAAGCCCCAGTCTGTTCAGTTTGTATTGGTCGGTTCTACTTGCTTCTCCGGTTGCCGATGAGATGTTGGGATTATCCCTTGGTTTCGTCATTAAAAAATGGAAGTTACTCCGTGTCTCCTACGTTCTTCCCGCAGCAGCATAACGTGACAGAAGAACCGACCAAATACAGTTCCCTCCATTTGGTTTCCCGTTTTCACCCAGTGTCTTCTTTTTCTGTTGTGTACCCTCATGGATGCCCTCCTTCACCCGGAATATCTCCTCTTCCTGTTGGAGCAGGGAGAGAGATTGCTCGAGGACCACACGAGCGTTCCGGCTTAGCACAACACCAGCTACCATGACGACGCGCTTGTGCGTTTTACGATGCCAGTTTTAAACACCTCGCTCAGAAACGCCGTCGTCCAAAGGATGTCCTCGAGCGGATGTAACCCCTGTCTGGAGTGGATACTAGCCTCCTGACCCTGTGCCCAGCCCACCATCTCCCCGCGATGCGGAGCTCCTAGAAGCGCCCTCCGTGGCCAGCCCCTTGTAAGCGCCCCAGGTCGTCCGCTCCTCCTGAGAGAAAGCCATCCTGATCTGTGCTTGAGCCTGAGGCCTCGGACCGTAGACCCTGCGGCTTCACCTCGGCTCCTAGCTCCCTTGCCTTCTCCGTCACCCGTCGATCCACCAGCTCCACTGGGCTCCCTCATCCCTCCGGCTCTGCCTTGGTCAGGCGTCGACAACCATCGCCTCAGGACTCCGCTCCTCTGCTGCACCTCGTCACTCCGTCCCACCGGTTCTACTGGGCTCCTTCTCAGCCCAGCTTACTTTGGTCCTCAGTCGCTCCAGCTCTGCCGTGGATCTCCGCCTCCTCCTCGGTCGCCAGAGCTCTCCGCTCCACCCTGGCACACCTTCCGGGAGGGGGCAAATGTCAGGATTGGACCTGTTTTGTCATGTTTCAGTTCCTGTTTTGTCTTATTTGGTCTTGTTCCTGTCCTTGTTTAGTTTGATTATTAATTGATTCCCTACACCTGTCTGTCCCTCGTTATCCAGTCCTTATAATCCCCAGTCTGTTCAGTTTGTATTTGACAGTTCTACTTGTTTCTACGTGTGTTTGCCCAGCTCCTATTGTGGGTTATGCCATGTTTTCGTCATTAAAGACTGTGAATTCTACTCTGTGTCTCCTACGTTCTTCCCGCAGCAGCGTAACGTGACACAAATAGTCTATCAGCCTATATATCATGTATCACTCATGGTGCATTTTAAATATTTTAGTGAATAAACATTTAAATAACACATCACATTTGTTAAAGTGGTGCAATCTGCTTGTATCAACACTAATATATATAAATGACTGATGCATGTTACATAGATACCCATTTATGCCATGCTTCAGGCTCTGGTAGACCTGTATTATTGATTTTAATTGATACATTTTTGGGTCCTGCCCACTTGGTCTAAGAGATCATTTTTTCATTGGAAAATGCAAGTGATTGTTTATATAACATTGAGTTTTCAATATATTTTGTGAACTACCACTTACATGAAGCATTCTCTCTAACGTTTTGCCAGAAATTAAGAAAATGTATTGGCAATAAATATTTTGACCTGCCGTAAAACATTATTTCATTAAAAAACAAGGCAGAAAAGAAAAAATTGGGGAAAACACAGTATTATTATTATTATTATTATTATTTATTATTATTATTATTTTAAATTATAAATCAACCAATCAATAATATCACGGGAATACTAGAACAAAGTTATTCATAATTAATTGTATTTTATATAATACTAACATTTATATTGTTGTTGTTTTATTGTTGTGGTATTCTTATTAAGCTATAAAGCAGAATATATATATATACTATATATATATATATATATATATATATATAATTATATATATATATATATATAATATTAACAGTGGGTACGGAAAGTATTCAGACCCCTTAAAATTTTTCACTCTTTGTTATATTGCAAACATTTGCTAAAATCATTTAAGTTAAAAAAAAAATCCTCATTAATGTACACACAGCACCCCATATTGACAGAAAAACAGAATTGTTGACATTTTGCAGATTTATTAAAAAAGAAAAACTGAATATCACATGGTCCTAAGTATTCAGACCCTTGCTGTGACACTCATATATTTAACTAAGGTGCTGTCAATTTCTTCTGATCATCCTTGAGATGGTTCTACACCTCATTTGAGTCCAGCTGTGGTGATTATACTGATTGGACTTTGTTAGGAAAGCCACACACCTGTCTATAAAGACCTTACAGCTCACAGTGCATGTAAGAGAAAATGAGAATCATGAGGTAAAAGGAACTACCTGAAGAGCTCAGAGACAGAATTGTGCAAGGCACAGATCTGGCCAAGGTTACAAAAAAAATTTCTGCTGCACTAAAGGTTCCCAAGAGCACAGTGGCCTCAATTCCTTAAATGGAAGACGTTTGGGACGACCAGAACCCTTCTTAGAGTTGGCCGTCCGGCCAAACTGAGCTATCGTGGGGGGTTGAGCCTTGGTGAGAGAGGTAAAGAAGGACCCAAAGATCACTGTGGCTGAGCGCCAGAGATGCAGTCGGGAGATGGGAAAAAGTTGTAGAAAGTCAACCATCACTGCAGCCTCCACCAGTCGGGGCTTTATGGCAGAGTGGCCGACGGAAGCCTCTCCTCAGTGCAAGACCCACATGAAAGCCCGCATGGAGGACTCCAAGATGGTGAGACATAAGATTCTCTGGTCTGAGGAGACCAAGATAGAACTTTTTGGCCTTATTTCTAAGCAGTAGTTGTGGAGAAAACCAGGCACTGCTCATAACCTCTCCAATACAGTCCCAACAGTGAAGCAAGGTGGTGGCAGCATCATGCTGTGGGGGTGTTTTTCAGCTTCAGGGACAGGGCGACTGGTTGCAATCGAGGGGAAGATGAATGCGGTCAAGTACAGGGAGATCCTGGACGAAAACCTTCTCCAGAGTTCTCAGGACCCCAGACTGGGCCGAAGGTTTACCTTCCAAAAAGACAATAACCCTAAGCACACAGCTAAAATAACAAAGGAGCGGCTTCACAACAACTCTGTGACTGTTCTTGAATGGCCCAGCCAGAGCCATGACTTAAACCCAATTGAGCATCTCTCGAGAGACCTAAAAATGGCTGTCCACCAACGTTTCATCCAACCTGACAGAACTGGAGAGATCTGCAAGGAGGAATGGCAGAGGATCCCCAAATCCAGGTGTGAAAAAACTTGTTGCATCTTTCCCAAAAAGGACTCATGGCTGTATTAGATCAAAAGGGGTGCTTCTACTAAATACTGAACAAAGGGTCTGAATACTTAGGACCATGATATTTCAGTTTTTCTTTTTTAATAAATCTGCCAAAATGTCAACAATTCTGTGTTTTTATGTCAATATGGGGTGATGTGTGTACATAAATGAGGAAAAAAAAATTAACTTAAATGATTTAGCAAATGGCTGCAATATAACTAATAGTGAAAAATTTAAGGGGGTCTGAATATTTCCGTACCCACTGTATATTTAAATTGAGGAAAAAAGTACTTTACGAAAAGCCACCAATTGGTCAAGTTCTCCCACTTAAAAAGATGAGAGATGCCTGTAATTTTCAGCATAGGTATACCTCAACTATGAGAGACAAAATGAGAAAAAAAAAATCCAGAAAATCACCTTGTAGGATTTTTAAAGAATTAATTGGTAAATCCCTCGGTAAAATAAGTATTTGGTCACAAGCAAGATTTCTGGCTCTCACAGAACTGTAACTTCTTCTTTAAGAGGCTCCAATGTCCTCCACTGGTTACCTGTATTAAATGGCATCTGTTTGAACTCGTTATCAAAATAAAATACACCTGTCCACAACCTCAAACAGTCAAACTCCAAACTCCACCATGGCCAAGACCAAGAGCTGTCAAAGGACACCAGAAACAAAATTGTAGAACTGCACCAGGCTGGGAAGACTGAATCAGCAATAGGTAAGCAGCTTGGTGTGAAATCAACTGTGGGAGCAATTATTAAAAATTGGAAGACATACTGATAATCTCCCTCGATCTGGGGCTCACGCAAGATCTCACCCCGTGGGGTCAAAAATGATCACAAGAACTGTGAGCAAAAATCCCAGAACCACACGGGGGGACCTAGTTAATGACCTGCAGAGAGCTGGGACCAAAAAGTAACAAAGGCTACCATCAGTAAAACACTGCGCCGCCAGGTACTCAAATCCTGCAGTGCCAGACGTGTTCCCTGCTTAAGCCAGTACATGTCCAGGACCGTCTGAAGTTTGCTAGAGAGCATTTGGATGATCCAGAAGAGGATTGGGAGAAGGTCATATGGTCAGATGAAACCAAAATATAACTTTTGGTAAAAACTCAACTTGTCGTTTTTGCAGGAGAAAGAATGCTGAGTTGCATCCAAAAAACACCATACCTACTGTAAAGCATGGGGGTGGAAACATCACGCTTTGGGGCTGTTTTTCTGCAAAGGAACCAGGACGACTGATCCGTGTAAATGAAAGAATGTATGGGGCCATGTATCGTGAGATTTTGAGTGAAACCTCCTTCCATCAGCAAGGGCATTGAAGATGAAACGTGGCTGGTCTTTCAGCATGACAATGATCCCAAACACACCGCCCGGGCAACGAAGGAGTGGCTTCGTAAGAAGCATTTCAAGGTCCTGGAGTGGCCTAGCCAGTCTCCAGATCTCAACCCCATAGAAAATCTTTGGAGGGAGTAAAAAATCCGTGTTGCCCAGCGACAGCCCCCAAACATTACTGCTCTAGAGGAGATCTGCATGGAGGAATGGGCCAAAATACCAGCAACAGTGTGTGAAAACCATGTGAAGACTTACAGAAAACGTTTGACCTCTGTCATTGCCAACAAAGGGTATATAACAAAGTATTGAGATGAAATTTTGTTATTGACCAAATACTTATTTTCCACCATAATTTGCAAATAAATTCTTTAAAAATCCTACAATGTGATTTTCTGGATTTTTTTTTCTCATTTTGTCTCTCGTAGTTGAGGTATACCTATGATGAAAATTACAGGCCTCTCTCATCTTTTTAAGTGGGAGAGAGAACTTGCACAAGGTGGCTATGCTAAACTTTTTTCCCCACTGTATATATATATACATACATACACTATTTTAATTATGTTTGGAGAAGTATTTTGGTTACCAGGGTCAGTTGTCATTGCTGTGTAAACATAATGAAAAAAAAACTAAAACACAATCTGTAATCTGAAGTCTTGGTTTCTATATATCTCCTGTTGCTTCTGATGAAAAGTTTGTTCTTTGACATGCAGTCAGTTTCGGCAGGGCTCATTGTGACATCAGAGCTCGTAAACCGTGGTGACAGCCCCAGGATCACTCTGAGGAGAGGAAGTGAGGGCTGACATGATGTTCGGAGCACGCTCGGTGTTGAGCGCTGAATGTAAAAAAAGCACATGCATATTTTATAGATGTCAGCACTTATTTAGAATCAGATTAAGAAGGGAAAGACAGAGTGGAGGATGAGGACGGAAGGGAATGTTGAGCAGGAGACGCTGGAAATACTGTGTAACTACATTTTTACATTTTCTGAAGAAAATATGAGCGGTGCTTGCCTGTGTAAAACGCAACATGATGCTAAGGTTTTTTTTTGTGGTTCTTAGTGATGTGTGCGGTTGCTAGGATGTTCTGGGTGGTTGCTAGGTGGCTGATAAGTCCCAAGTCTTTATAAAACCACTTTTAAAAGTGATAGCACCCCTTTTCTCATCAAGACTATTGATTTTAAGTATCATTTATAACAGTCTCTGGTAAAAACAAACACTTAAATGAGCCTGAGCTGGTTTGTTGGTTTTAACTGGTTTAAGGTAATCTTACTGAACCCAAAATTTGAATGGTAATGTAGTTAGATTAGGTGGCCAGCTGATCAAACTCCCTGTAAAACCAGCAAACAGACCAGTTAAGACCAGAAACTAGTTCATGCCGGTTTAAAAGATGTTTTTTTCGAGCAGGGGCAGCACAAACAACAGCTAACAAAGAACATATAAAAAGTGTAACGTTTGTCCTTCGTTGTCTTGTGATGGATCACTTCACCTCTCTAGGATTCTCTACCCAGTTCCATGATAGAGTCAATCTAATGCAGGTGAATTACATTTTCCTACATACCGCCTTCACTCGAATGAATTTCTATCTGTACTCTGATTCGGCGTTGTGCACTTCAGCACTGGATCTGTTGGGAGGTCTCCCCCAATCTCACTTTCTTTTACGGTCCTTCTTCTCCATCCTTTCTCCATGTAGTGCTCATATTGGTTTTCCTCTTTCTTTCTCTCTCTGGAACTCTTCGTCTTTTCCCAAACGGGATTATTTGCTTCAGATTCCAGCTGAATTTCTCCATTCGCCGCAGGACTGCCTGGAGCCACATAACAATCAAAGCAGGATCATCCTCTCCTCACAACCCCCAGAGAGATACAGAGAGAATATGGAGAGATGGATCTAAGGTCATGGCTCTGCTGTTCTTTAGCTGCAGGGGAATAAAGGTCACAAACAGAGAATAATCGGGTGCACGAGTGAGAACGAAATATTAAAAATGAACATTTTTAATCATCATTTACTCACACTCATGTCGTTTCAAACCTGTATGACTTTTTGTTTCCTGTGAAAACAAGTTACATTTTTGAGGAATATCCTGGACACTTTTTATAAAATAATAATAATGAACACGAATGAGGACTAAGGCTATCATGCTCCAAAATGCCGCAAAAAGTGCCATAAAAGTAGTCTATACAACTCATACATTATATTCAAAGTCTTCTGAAGTCAAAAAATTACTTTTTGTGAGAGTACAAACTGTTTTTGGAAATTAAGGTTGCTATTCAATTTAAAATCTTGATATTAGCTCTAGCTTTCCTTGGTAAGTTCATTAGAAAAGTGGCAATTGATTGAGTCATTAATAATGGATTTGTTTGTGACAAACACACAGCTTTTCGCTACACAAGACTTGAATTGATGGACTGGAGTGGCGTGGATTACTTGTAGATTATTGTGATGTTTTTATAAGCCGTTTGGACTCTCATTCTGACGCACCCATTCACTGCAGAGGATTCATTGGTGAGCAAGTGATGTAATGCTACATTTCTCCAAATCTGTTCTGATGAAGAAACAAACACATCTACAGTGCATCTTGAATGTACACTCTTAAAAATAAAGGTGCTTCAAAAGGTTCTTCAAGCGATGCCATAGAAGAACCATTTTTGGTTCCACAAAGAACCATTCAGTCAAAGGTTCTTTAAAGAACCATCTCTTTCTTAACTTTTTGTAATCTGAAGAACCTACTTTCGCCACAAAGAACCTTTTGTCAAACAGAAAGGTTCTTCAGGTGTTAAAGGTTCTTTATGGAACCATTTAGAAAAAAAGGTTCTTCTATGGCATCGTGAAGCACCTTTATTTTTAAGAGTGTATGTTCTGCAAATTTAGATTTTTGGATGATCTATTCCTTTAATAGACACACACACCCACACACACACACACAAAAATATAATCTATACAATCTGTGAATGCTATATAACATCTTCTGAAGCCGAATGAAGATTGAGTTTCGATAAATATCATTTTGAATCTGAATCTTCCCCTCCAGTGAGCTGATAACTTGAATCAATGAGCCGAGCCAGTCTTCTTTGTGAATGAACAGTTCAGTCTGATTTGTTTACTGGATCAACTGATTCATTGAAAAGAATTGACTCAAAAGAATGATTCATTCACTTATCTGTTTCTCACGTTCACTGACTTTCCAGTCTTTCGACATTCAGAGCTACAGTATCATAATACTTTAGAAGACTTTGATGCTTTTGGTGTGTTTGTTATTTTTGGAGTTTCATATACTCCAAAATTCATATGCTCAATTGAAAAATATAATTTCATACAGTTGAGGAGGGTGAGTAAATAACAGATTTTTTTTCTTTTTTTTTTAGATGAACTATACTTATAACCTGATCACTCAAAGTTGAGTATCTACTTCAGTGGACTCTCACTCAGAATCTGCAGTCATCAAAACTGAAACGCAATTCAACACCTCATTGTGATTCACCTATTAGCGGTCACCTCTTTTCAATTAGCATGTGGGGTGGTTTACGGAGTACACAAATAAATGTTTTATTCATCATTAACAAGTCAGTGTTATGTAAGCGGAATTAGGTTTCCATGAATGATTAATAAGCTGGAACATTTAGTCACTTTAAATACAGCTAATCAGCCAAGGATAGCATAAGCTGTTAAAGTGTTACCAGTAAGTTAGCACATTCGTTAACAGTTAATTGCTCCCTCTAAAAAGTTAAAATGGTTATATTTTTGTCAGAAGTATGAGGTCTTTAAGATTTTTTTTTTATATCAAAATCTCATATGTTCACCAAGGCTACATTTATTTGCTCAGCAATACAGTTAAAACAATAATTTTGTGAAATATTATTACAATTTAAATGAACTGTTTTCCATTTAAATATATTTTAATAAGTAATGTATTCCTGTGGTGAAAAGCTGAATTTTCAGCATCATTACTCCAGTCTTCAGTGTCACATGATCCTTCAGAAATCATTCTAATATGCTGATTTGCTGCTCAAGGAACAAGGAATATTTCTTATTATTATCAATGATGAAAACAGGTGTGCTGCTTAATAATTTCTATATGTATAATTTATATATGTGCATCAACAACCAGAGACTTGATAAAATTCTTACACATCACTCTCAAGTAACTAAAGCATATAAATATGCATTGTTCGCTTGGGGATAAAAGTTCAGCTTCTTCCATTTTATAAATTGCATGGTTTTTAATACAATTTCTTTTGTAAACAACAAAACAATAAATACAACACATGTCTGGTAAATGGGGTTTTGCTGGTACAAGGTTCTGCCCTAAAATCTTGTTTTTGTGCTCAGCAAGAGCAAACATTTTAGGTAACAGTGACCAATTATTTCCATTATGCTGATGCTATTCACAATATATTTATAACATAATAAATTAGTCATGGCCTAGCAGTCAACATCCTAGACGCTGGGTTTATTATTACACTTTTGTTATAGAAAAGTTGTATTTACACTCTAAAAAATGCTGGGTTGTTTCAACCCAACTTTGGGTCAAATATGGACTAACCCAACTTTCGGGTTAAAAATGTAATGTAAAAATTTAAACCAAAGGTTGGGTTAGTCCATATTTGACCCAAAGTTGGGTTGAAACAACCCAGCATTTTTTAGAGTAGGATATAGGCTGTACTTGCTGACAGGAATTAATCGTATCTTCATTATAAAACGGTCTTTATGGATACGCTGACCTAGACAGTGACTTTAGCATCAGATGCTGTTTAACTCAGTTAACCTTAGGGCTGATCTATTGAAGGCCGGGGATCTTTCACCTGTCAAAGCTGAAGTGTCACAAAGCGCTGCGATGCACTCTGTGTGAATTACTCTGAAAGGGCAAACGAATCTTCACAGACATCCAGAGACAATGCTTCACACAGCGAGAGAGAGAGAGATAGATTTCCTCGTGGATCGGGACAGAAAGAAAGAAAGAAGGAGAGGTTGTATGAGAAGCAGATTAGAGAGTGGGGGGAAAAAGAGAAATGAATTAAAGATGACAGTGAATCATCTATGAGGATTTGAGGGTAGAGTCATGTATGAGTAGAGTTGAGAGGAAAAGGCCTCTGTCAGTAAATCTAATGTCCCTGAACGGCACAGAAATGTGTGAGAGCGTACACACACCACACATTGCGGAGAAGTCACGTTTCTCTCTCTCTCTCTCTCTCTCTCTCTCTCTTCACACACACTCACACACATACACACACACACACACACTCACTCACTCAATCACTCACTCACTCACTCACTCACACACACACTCACTCACTCTCTCTCTCTCTCTCTCTCTCTCTCCTCTCTCTCTCTCTCGCTCCTCTCTCTCTCTATCTCTCTCTCCTCTCTCTCTCTCGCTTCTCTCTCTCTCTCTCTCTCTCTAACTCAAATTACACCCACTCAATCACTCACTCACACTCTCACTCACTCACTCAATCACTCACTCACTCAATCACTCTACTCACTCAATCAATCACTCTCTCACTTCACTCTCTCACTGCACGCTCTACTCTCATTCTCTCTCTCTCTCTTCTCTCTCTCACTCTCTCACTCACTCACACTCACACACACCCTCTCCCTCTCACACAAAGACGTGAAAAGTGACCAACCAGTTGGTTTTGTTTGTGCTTGTTGTTTAATTAAGGGCACGAGGACCATAAGAGAAAACTATCTGTAAAAGAATTAGAAAACAAATGAATAGAAATACATACTGTCCAAAGTTTAGGGTTCATATGTTTTTTTGGGAAACTCTTAATAGGAATTAAATTAAACTGAGCAAAAATGACAGTAACGACCTTTAAAAAGATCAATAAAAGATAAAATATATGCTGTTCTTTTGAACGTTCTAGTCTTCAAAGAATCCTAAAAAAATGATCATGGTTGCCACATTTCCACAAAAACATGAAGCAGCACAACTGTTGTCAACATTGATGATAATCAGAAATGTGTCTTAAGCAGCAAATCGCAATTAGGATTTCGGCAAGGATCATGTGACACTGACGATGCTTTTGCATCACAGGAATAAATTACATTTTAAAATCTATTTAAATAGAAAACCATTATCTTAAATTGTAATAATATTTATCCCTGTAAACGCAAATATTTTTACTTTTGCCTACACATTATTCCTGTTTTTACTGTATTTTTGATCAAATGAATGCAACCTTGGTGATTTAAAAATGACCTTAATGTTTAAAAACATAAAAATAAAAAAACAAATCTACGATACTGCACTACATAGATTTCTTTTTAACACATTTATAAACCTGAGCACTTTAGGGGGTGATGGTTACTTTTAAAATGTATTTTTAAAGTGGATGTCATATAGCTACTTATATAACATGTTTAACTAACTTTAATTGACTTGCTCATAGACTCTCTTCCAACTGCCGTGACAGTAGTTGACCTCAAAAGCAAAATTATTCTGGTTTCTGAATTCACTTGATAAGTCTATTAATGATGATTTTAATCTGATTCGGCACATTCAAATAATTAACTTTAAAGTTTGAAACTGATACATTCATTGAGCATTTCTGACCAATTAAAAAAAAAAACGGACTAATTTCTTCACTAATCAGACTACTCTGGTAGCTCTATTTGCTTGTTTTGTTGCAAAATTAATATCTTTACATACAAGTTATAAATAAGCCTGACCTCACATTTTACAAGATATTTTCAACGGCAACTCATAATTCAAATTGTATTCATAACTTTCATCATCCTCTCTTCACTGATCTAATCAGAAATTTATTTGATTTATTCGTATGAATTTGATTCTTTATTTATTATTGTTTTTTCCTTCTAACATCACATCAAAAGCAGATTATGGTGTCCAGATCTCTGACCAAATATAAATCATGTTATCTGTAAAATGCATGTATATGCATTTAGCATGACTAGCATTATTCATTTTCTATTCTAAAACAAACTAGGACAGTTTGCTTACTGCAAGTTTAATTTTTGGTTTAAAAACTATTTTATTTTATTATTTTTTTTTATGGAATTGGTTTAATTTGACCTTTTTTATTTATATATTTTTTGTGTTTTTATACTGTTGTGTTTTAATTAATTTGGATCTTTTTTAATGTTTATTTTATTTTATTTTTTAATTGAATTGAATTGAATTGGAATTGCCTGTGCTGAGCCCTGATGAGTGGCATTTTTCACGGGGATTTAAAGTTCACATGAATCTAGCACATCCACACGTTCTTGCACAACCTCAGTAGGAATAATAGAACAAATTGCCTTTTTTTTTTTTTTTTTTTTTTTTAGCAAATCTAATCTACGAGGTTATTATACATTTCTCATTGCACTGCATGGTGCACCTTCATTATGACTTTTCTTTTTTTTTTTCAACTTTCTGAGTAAACCAACAGTTGTTCTGACGTTTGAGCCCAGACTGTTCAGAACATCGTCTGGTATGATCCTCACCTTAAATATACGTTGTGACCTCCCATTGGTCACATCCAGTGTAAACATCGAGGCTGCGGTGGCCTATAGTCAGGATTTACAGCCTGGTCTCTGCTTGACTGGGCAGAGGTTCTTCTCCCAGCATCCTTTTCCTCTGACGGCATCCTCCCTCTCATCTCTCATCCTCTCGGTTATCTTTTATCACTAAAGCACTTCACCGGTATTTCATTATACTTCTTTTAGTTCATTTCCTTCTGCACCTTTACCTTTCTCCACCCTCTCTCTCTTTACAGGAACAAAGGCAAAAGACCAGGGGAGAGCAAAAAAAAAATAAAAAAAAAAAAACCTCACCCCACACAACCCATACTCTCGAAACTTCACCACCAATCAATCCCACATCTCCTTCTGCTCAGCACTCCTTACCCG
The DNA here is from genome assembly GCA_018155175.1 of Sinocyclocheilus anophthalmus. NCBI lineage: Eukaryota > Metazoa > Chordata > Actinopteri > Cypriniformes > Cyprinidae > Sinocyclocheilus > Sinocyclocheilus anophthalmus. The sequence continues at coordinate 333,389 of JADLZN010010686.1, read as the reverse complement.
AGGGTCCTGTAAAGCAGACCATGACACACTCTGGTGATTTGGATAACAAATAACCTTGGATAACCGGCTGGATGGGGAACACAGCTTACCAGCAGCCATGGACAGGTGTGACAATGGCCCAGCATGCAACAGGAGGAGCAGGGAGATATATATAGTGTCTGATCTCTCCGGTTGCTGGGGTTTGGTGGTATTAGTGGCATAAAGTGTGGATTGGTCAGACCCCAGGCTATGTGTCTCTGTCAGGCCTGACAGTCTGTAAAAATGGAGAGTTATCTTTCATCGGAGCTTGGTTGATTTTGGGCCAGTCAGCAAGTTCATATTTCAATGGTGTTTGGATGAAAAATTATAAGAGTTTTTATGCTCTATTACTTAATTTCGACTACCACTTATCTCTCCATCTCTCTAATCCTGTTTTTCGTTATTTCGGTGTTATGTTTTTTATATTTCACTGTAAAATTTTTTTTGAAGTTGTAAATAAAGATTACTGGAATACATTTTACAAGAAAATACTATTTCAGTTTTCTACTTTAAAATTCCATGTTTAATTCAATTTGTTACTTGCAATTTCATTGTAATTTCTGTAAAAAAAAAATGTTTTTGGCAAATTCTGAATGAAAATATTTTCTCAAACATTTTTAGTGTATAATATTTATGAATATTTTGAAGTAGCTTTTATATTTTCAGTTTATTTTAATTACAGTTTTAGTATTTTTATTTACATTAGTATATTATATTGTTGCTTTTGTTATTTAAATTATTTTTTGTAATAATTCTATTTAGCTTAAATTTATATTTTAGTTTTAGTCATTGTAGTACTTAAAAACATATTTTATTTTAGTTGGTTGACAAGGCAACATTCATTTCTAATTTTTTATTTCTAAAATATTTAATTTTATTTCAGTTTTTTATTAATCAAAAGCTTTTTTCAGTTTCAGTTAACAGTAAAAATAGAGAGAGATTATATGAAGAATTGCATACTAATATATAGGTCTACCAGAGAGTTAGAAGCATATGCATGCATATATAACTCACAAAATAATACACATACACAATTATAGAGTATTTGATTCATTATTTGATTAATAATCTAATCTAATTCTTTTTTTCATCCATCTGTCACTGAGCTAGTTTAAATGTATTGTGATATTGCGTTATTTGTGAAAATCAATGCTATGCTGCCTTAGAATTTGACTAAATGAAGGCATCTTAAATTGTTTTGCCTTGACGTCACCTGTGATGCCTAAAAAATATTTCTACATAGGGAACAAGCTAAGTTTTGGAATAGAGCTACAGTCTGTCATGTGCATCTAATTCATGACCATAACATTTATAACCACAAACAATATACTCATAATTTCATTGCCTAGTCATCTATGCACCTGCTGATCAACTCATTTTTTCATACAGAACCTCCTGCAGTCCATCTTACTGTCAGCTCTAGTTAAGGACAGGAGGTAGTGCTTCAGACCGACAGGAAACCAGAGGCTGTGATCGGCTCGAAAAAGCATGGCAATTGGACCCCCACCAGTCAATAAGGCGACAAATTAAAATGGCGGCTAATCAGACGGGTGCCTCAACGAATGCCAGGGCGACGGAGACGAGACCGAAGGTATGGAGACATAAAGGATCAAGATCATTATCTTTTACCCCCCCCCCCCCCCCCCCCCCTTTTGTGGTTTTGAAGTAGAAGGATCTAATATCGTTTTATAGAGATTGAATTTTAAAAACCTCATCTGAATGACTTAATGCTTTTAAATGAACATTGCTGTAATCAAACTTTGGAGGTTGCAACCTTTGCAAATGTTTAAAGAAGGTCAATCTAAAAAATCCCCCAACCCAAACTATTTTACGTTCACGGATTGAAACACTTACATGCACATATTTTCAACATAAAAAGCACTCAGAGTGACCACACAAAACACTTGAGAAAAGTATGATACAAATTGAGAAAAAGTCAATAAATCCTTTTGCAATATTGTGCCCTTTTTGTGAAACTGAAGTATGTCTTTTCATATTTTGTCATCTTCTCATTATTACATAATTATTACAAAGTTATCGTTACATAAGTTGAAGTATGTCTTTTCATATTTTGCCATCTCATTATTACATAATAATTATTACAAAGTTATAGTTACATAAGTTGTAAGAGGTCGTTTGTATCTATGTGGTGTGTTTGAGTGTGTTCTCTGAATGTTGCTTAATTTTTTTTATCGGTTTTATTCATTTTTGTTATTACTTTTTACATCCTAACCAAAGTATGAAATTCCAGAGTGATTTCATAGGCTTTATTCTGCAAAATGCATGCATAAATTTTGAATATTTGCATAGACTCTGAAACTTACAATATCAACATTTGATATAATCAAAAATTTACATCATCTAAAATAATTGTCTAAATTTAGTGAAACAGATTTTTATGAATCCTCTGAAGACACTGCATGCATGTTAGAACCACAATTAAGATAGATACTTATGAATACTAATGAGGAAACTGTTTTTATGAGAAAAAACAGAGTAGAGAATAATAATAATTATATATATTTTTTATCCTTGAGTTTTGATGTATTTCAGCGGTCCGGGCATAAGAGAGACCTATATTCTTCCATCAGAACAAAGAAGGGGCGGAATATGATGGGTAAAATTGTGAGTTTGTTGAGACTCGGACTGTTCTCATCTTTGAATTGTACACAACGTGCCCCTGAAACTATCAGTACTGTGACAACCAGAGACAGGTGTGCCTTACCATTGCAATTTCTATACCGGAGTCTTTTTAGAACTGACCCTTTTAAAGGGTTCGAGCCTGAGTCAAGGCATAGTAATGGCCACTTCAGACTGGACAGCAGGAAACTCATTCAGAACTGCGTTACAAGCCCTTTAGACTTGTCACTGTATCAATGCATTAGGAAATCAGTGCATCATATATTGCTTTTACCTAAAAGTTGTGGTTATGACACTGCCAGGCAGGAAGAAAGCATGTACATAAGCAGTGAAAACATTTGTGCTTGGTAGGGATGCACCGATACCACTTTTTCCAGTACTCGCCCGATAAACCGGTACCGAGACTTTTTCTTTTCGAATAAACCGGTACCGCTTCTTTGATTTGCATTGGTACATTTTTTTCAGATTGGGTTCAGAAACCACAAGGGTAGTTAAATGGTAGTTGGTTTGCCTTCAGTAATCACAGTATATACAAGTCACCAAAATTTATTCAGACACCTCTTCAAAATTTCTCACATTATCACAGTTTATTCGCTGTAGTTTAGAAAATGGTAATAAAATATGACAAGAACTCAGAGTTAAACTGTCAGAACAAATCATCTTGATAATGTTAGATAACTTTGATAGAAAGGTATGTAATATATTACAATCAACCAAAATAATTCAGACAGCTGTTAGTATGACAGTATTATTTACAAAACTATGAATACTTTGTCGGGCAACCCTTAGCCTTAATGACAGCCTGTAGTCTCCTGTGCATGCTGTCAACCAGGTTCGTGCAAACCTGAACTTTTTTTCCCAGACTCGGTCAGAATAATTTCATCAGTATAGTATACGTTTTACTGGTAGTCCACTGTATGAAAAAAATTTGGGTATAATATATCACAGTTTACTTTATTCTGCTATCCACACTTACATTAATGAACTATAGTGTCCTGCACCCACTAGTAAAAAAATATCAAAAAATATATCTGGTCTCTGACTAATTTTTGTGGTTCAACTGTATCTCTGCGTTATTTTTCCCTTAGATGCACATCTAATGTATTTTTACAATTTTTTGTTACTTCATCAACTTTTAATTTTTTTGCTCGGTGATTACCTCAATCTGTAATTTTCTAGCATTAAAGAGCTGTTCCATTGCAGCGGTTAGTACTTAAGCACGCGCTTTGCGCGTTTGAACCACTCATTAGAAATCTCCTAACTGTGATATTTTCAGAAAAAGTCGCGTTTTTTTCATCTGAAACGTGCAGCAATTTATTTTCCAAAGCCACTCATATAATGCAGAAACACCTCAACAACAAAACAAACACACGCGTGCACATATTGTACTGATCAGTAGTACAGCCTAGCGCATTTCACACTGGCTGTTAGTTTCACTTTCGCCAGAAAGTCGTGTATGCTTAAGGTTGAAAATAAATTATGTTTATTGTGAATGCCCCTATGAATTGTTTTATTTTTATGATTTAGTTTTAATCCATATGATGCGTGTGCTAAGTGAGTGAACTTCAAAGATCACACAACAGAATTGCGTGTGAGCTCTCTCTCTCTCCCTACCGTTAGTAACTTGTGCATTGTTTTACTTGTTTTTGACATCTGACCGAACTACAAACTTTCTTTTGCGCGAGTATGGCTGTTAGAAGATATTTCACAAATGGTGATCGACAAGCTCGCGCAATCTTTTTTTTTTGGCCCCCGCCTTTTTGGCCAACTCTCTCAATCCACGCAGTGTGCTTTTGTTATCCGCAAGCTCCGCACATCCCATCGCCGGCGTTAATACTGCATGTACATGATTCATTGCATCATTACTTTCGTAGTACTCCTTAACTCCTTTCTGCGGTCTGTTAGTCTGGTGTTTCTTTGTTTGAATATGGATGCTTAGTCAAAGCTGGTGGTAGCGCGTTTTGGTATCGGGCATTTTACGTAGTATGTGTACGAGTACAGTGGACCATATCGGCCCGCACCGGTGCATCCTATGCTTGGAGAATAAGAGGTTCTGCTGATTGCTTTTTTTATGCAGAAGAAAACAAGGACGCTGTGGCTCTCATGAAATGTTCTCTGGTATAACTCTGTTAATTAAATGGTCATAAACTGATGCACCCATAGTGAAAATTCAGTCCTCACGTCACCTGCATGACACATTTTGACCGTGCTCTGAAAAGATGAACTTTTATTACCGAGAATTCATCACATTTTCACATTATCATAGTCATAGGTTCTGTATACATCTATTAACGTTCCCATTCAGATTGTATTATATATATATATGTTTACAACGGTGGTATTAACAGTATATTATATATATATAGGTAATAATTTTTTTTTTATGTAGTTGCTAAATATTCTGCATGATTTTAGTGCATTGCTGTGTGGTTGCTGAGAAGTTCTGTTTGATTTTTAGTGGGTTACTTAGTGGTTTGTAAAGTCTTCTGCATGGTTTTTAGTAGAGGTCTACCGATTGATGGGTTTTGCCGATTAATCGGCACAGATAGTCGATTACTGGAACTATCGTGTTAGTGGTAAATCCCATACCACTTTTTTTCCAGTTGAACTGAGAAGGGTCCAATGTCATTATATGTACGCGAGCAGCGTCTAAGGCGGAAGCCCTAAGGCGTCTGCTTTTTGTTTTTGACATATGACACTCTGTGCTCACAGAGCGGGACGCTTTCTGTGTCTTTAAAACGACAACAAGGACATTGGTGCATACAGTTACGTACGTGACCTGTTTATATCTTTGTAAAGTAATTAATTTATTCACTAGAGCTGATGGTAGAGAAAAACAGGCAGATTTTGTGCTCTGAGAGAACGCTAACATTAAAAAATAAAGCAAGTCTGACCCAAATGCTTAATGTCACGATTGTTAACATCTATTTGGATTAGTTTATATCCAGCTGGTCACTTTTACGCATTCGTTATCCAGCGAAGTTGCATATTTAAAACTAGAGACCTGAGAAAGCAAACTGATATGTTCATGCAACTGACAGAACCAAAACTCAAAAGTGCTCTGATGGTTCGTTCAAAAAAAATAAAATATACCCGAGTATGGGACATAGATTATATAGGCTTTGTATCTATTTTCATTGTCAATGCCTGGCCATCTTTACGTAGGACTGTTTGATTATAGAACGAACACTTTAATAACAAGATCTATTTTGTAACTTAACTGTATGTTCCGAATCTTAGAAGTATTGTTCATTGTTAGATCATGGTAATTTCAACATTTACTAATACATTAGTAAATCAGACGGTTCAAAATAATGATTAATTTGCAAACCAGATTACAGGTATAATATTGTAAATAATGTTCAGTTTCTTACACAAACCGATTGCTTTGATTCATAACCTCAATTTATTGTCAGTAGCCATGGGTATTAATTTTGTTCTTTGATATGTTTTTTTTATTTTTATTCTCAAAAACTGGCAACTGCTGACTTGCATTTTATGAATCACCAAGTCCCACCACTGTTCGCAAAAAACATCTTTACTGTTCTATTTTTTTTTTTCATCTGTTTTATCATAAGTCTGATCACCTGGAAAGGCATTAACACGCTTCTCCTCAACAAACCATATGCATGAGCAATGATAATATTGATATTTGCCATAGCACCATTTTGTGTCCTTTTGTGTGATTGATATTTAGCACAATACAAAGGAAATAATTCATAACAAGAAAAGAATCACTTACCTAACCAATAATCATCTGTTTCCACTCATGCTCTAAGCAATCTCGCTTACATTATTAAGAGGCCAGAGGGCTGAATTACCATAACTCTGAGAGTGCTTGCTTCCCAACCTCTTCACTGTGTTTATCAGACGCCACCAATTAACAATATCTAAGACAACAAACACACTTCTGAATATAATGCAGTAAATAATTTGGGCAGCATGTCGGCCATGAAAGCCATTTGCCTTTTTCCTGGGAGAGAGAGAGAGAGATGACAAACATTGGATTTGACATTATGAAATGGATTACATTTTAGACCAATTAAAATTAAATGGGCTGCAATGAGTGTTGACCCTGACCAAATTGGCCACTACTGATCTCATCAACACTGTATCTCCTATTGGCCAGACGGGGAGTCTGATTCCAGCGGTCGTCATGGTAAGAAAAAGAGAGGGAAAGAGAGGACTGATAATTTGACTGATATTGTTAGTCAATGATTGTGCCAAAAGAAAGACATATGATTTTTATTACTATTCCACAGGGTATGTCACTAATGAGATGTCTACTTCTCTAATGTGATGTACTTCAGAGTAAAACATCTCTGTGCAAAATTAGACAAGAAACATCTATCATTTGTTAGGACACAGGGCCAGGATAGTTCAGTGTTGTTGTTAGTGTTGTTATTGTTATTTATTTATTCAAACCGTAGGTTTTCAGATGCGAGACGTCCCATTTTGGTGTCCGCGTCAAAATAAATTAAAAAAGGTTATTTTTTATATAAAGCATATTAAATGCTAGTTAAGTGTCTTCTTTAAAGTTTCAAATAACTGTTATGAAAATAAAAAGTCAAATATGGGTCATATTGTTCCACCGTCATTCAGCGCAACAGATACATTTATGTAAAAAATAAATAAAATAAACAACATACTTATTTTGGACCTGTATTTATTAAAATATATAAAAGAGTAAGTGAGCATACTAAATGTCATTATATTTCAAATGTTGACACTACTAGTCGTTACCGAATTACCTGCTTTTGCCAGATTCATGTGGTTTTAGTTGGGTCGCCAATACTCTCTTATGAATCACTGTAAACATATGCTGTTTAATCAATATTTCAATATTTCAACATGAGCACATAATGCTTTAAAGACAGTTCAACTGCGTTATGTGTGCAAAAATCAGTTTTACATGCAACTTAAAAACATAATTTTGTCAGTTCATTTTAGATTTATATATGCAATTTATATTGTTTAGAACAAAGTCTTTTTGAGAACATTCTTCTGATTTTTCCTGTCTCTGAATGTGTGACACAAATGTACAGGAAGACCGTATACAGCATATGGGTCCATCCATATTGGTCCTTCATTCTCTGAGCTGTTTCCATCCTGTTAGGCACTTCAAAAGTGCGCTCTTACCCGCAACAATTAAACATCGCAGTGTGGCAGATGATGTTTTGATTGCTCATTAAGATGGAGAGGCACAAGCCATTGCTGCAGATGCTCTTGTTATCACGCGGGATAATTGATGTAGAATGAACAGAGAGTAATGGAAAGAAAATCAAAGGTGGAGAAGACAGGAATGGCGATAGCCGTGCAGAGGCGAGCTGTCACCCCTCTCCCCCTTCGTTAGAGAGAAGAGACTGTGTTTAATGTCTCCATCAAGGCAAGATGACCTTAGAGTCAGCAGTATCAAGGGAACTGCTGTAATTGACATGGCAACCTATCAGAACAGAACTTGTGAAGTTAACCTACAAACCAGGCCCTCATGCTCGTATTATATGAGAAGAGACTCTTTACATAGTCTTCTTTTTCCCTTTTTCAAAAAAAGACTTTTGAAGTTTTTTTCTTTTTTAATGAACTTTTGTTATTATGAATGCCATTGAATAGCTATCATGAATGGAAGTCACATGACATTCCACTATAGATATCTATATATATATAATACATATATATAATTCCAATGCTTTAGACCAGTGTCAGAGTCCTGGATATCCTGTAGAGGTTTGTTTTGCCATAGCGACTGTCTGACTGTACATTATCCTTTACTTAACTTTCTCCAGCTGTTGTGGGGAGAATTCAGATTCATTTTGATTTCCCTGATGTTTGTTAGTGTCTTCTTATAAGTCACTTTGCATGAGGACAGAACATTTTCTGTTGCGTCTGAAGAAATGCTTGGTGTAATCACTGTTAATGCTAGCTTTGAAATTGATTTTTTTCAATCATAATTAATGACATGACATAAAATGACAGTGTTAGGCTGAAGAGAGCAAAGTACGGTGGTTGCTTCTTAATGAAAGCTTTGGCTCTTTTCCACACTGGCTGGAGATGTCCCCAATCCCTCTTAGCATTTTATTAAGGGCCAAGGTGCCCTCATAAACTATTCTGATTGGACCGTTTCAAATGGACATACAGTTTAACCTTTTATCATGAGAGAGGTGTCTAGAATGACCTCTTTAAGGAATTACACTAAAGACCGGTCATTTCTATAACTCTACCTGAACAGAAGCCAGATGCAGCAGGGATTCAATCACAAACATGATCTTCATCACATCATGTTGTAATTGGCACATTTATGGTGCTGTTTTCTCATTAATGAGGGTTGAGAGCAGAATGTTAATGTATTCAGTTATTTACAGATGAACAAAAGTCTGGTTAGTCCAACCTTTTCTTTTAAACGTTTAGAAGACTCATCCGGCAGACTGCAGTGCATTTATAATTCAGAGAGAAAGGAGATGAACGTTTTATAGGTTTTATAATTGCTCTTATATGCATAATTGCTATTACAGAAATCACTCTAATATGCTGATTTGGTGTTCATTAATCATCATTATCAATGCTGATAACAGTTGTGCTGCTAATATTTTTAACTGTGATACATTTTTTTGTGATTCTATGGAAAATATAAAGTGTTGTATAATTTGTAAACAACGTGTATGTATGTATGTGTGTATAAATTGACACTCCTGCGCTATTTAACAGGCTTACTGGCAGCTACTGTATACAATATACATTCTTGCACAATGCAATATTTTTCACTCAACCTAAAATTTTAAATTTGCTGAAAATTACTTACCCTCAGGCCATGCAAGATGCAGATGAGTTTGTTTCTTCATTAGAACAGATTTGGAGAAGTTTAGCATTACATCATTTGCTCACCAATGGATCCCCTGCAGTTGAATGGGTGTTAAATGTTAAATTCTCCAAATCTGTTCTGATGAAGAAACAAAATGATCTACATCTTGGATGGCATGAGTGTGAGTAGAATTTGCAGACAATTATCATTTTTGGGTGAACTATTGCTATAGTATTCCATTATGAGCATAGCTATACAAAACATAGTGGTCAGGAAAGCATGAGGTGAACCACAATGTTTTGACAGAGATGACAACGGTTCCTCTGTTTACTTGAACATTTTAAACAGTGTTCATGTGCTAACATGGCAGTTTATGCTGATGTCAGCATGTACTGTGTCAGCTCAGCCTGTCTGGATGGCTTTTTTCTCAAGCGTCTTTTCACTCGCTGACTGCGATTGCCTCTGAAGCAGCTCCCTGCCAGCGTGTCAACCCGGCTCTCTGAACAAGTCCTCTTCACCGTCATTCTGTCCAGAACTCACTGCAGTCTCCCGTGAAGGTGCAGGTAATTTAGAAAGATGATTTGTGCTGCAGTTGAAATAAGTGAGAACAGGAATGCATGCAAATAGCAGCTGCAGGAGTGAATTTCTAGCTGCAGGTTTATGGGAGCTAAAGAGATTAAATGTGCTATGGTATGTTGGCATATATATTTTTTTCTTCATATAAGGAAGTCTGTTATACTGCCAAGCTGCAAAATGACAAAAAGCACCATAAATATGTCATAAAATCAGTGCATACCACTCATGCACTATATTCCAAGTTTTCTAAAGTATGATATAGCTTTCAAAGTAATACCATTTACTCAAATTCTTTTAAATTTAATTTAGACTTGTGTTCAGTTAAATGGAGCCTTACACCAAGTTTGATTTAAATTATGCAAAACATCATGGGTTTTCGCATGTCATGTGACAGATATTTTGTTTTATTTTAAACCGATATTTTGTTTGTTTTATTTTAAAGTGCTTTTTCAACATTGCTCATTGGAAAAATGTACCTCTACTTGGTTTTGCAAAACTTAAAAAAACCTACCTATACATACAATTCACTGCAGTTTCCAAATATGTATTCCTTTTCACACAAATTAAGATTATTGGTTAACTAAAAATGTTTTTTTTGTGTGGTTCCTTTCACAATACTATGTTATGACTTAAAGGGATAGTTCACCCAAAAATGGCCCAGATTTAACCACCCTCTAGCTATCCTGTATTTGACTTTCTTCTTTCAGACGAATACAATCTTATATTAAAAAATGTCCTTGCTCTTCCAAGCTTTTCGAACTGAAGTCTACAAACAGGATCCTCACATATGTCCCTACTTTGTATAGATATAATGCAGTCCCGTGTTGACTGCATCATCCACGGACCTGTTTGGTCGATAAGCAAACTGCAAGGGATCCAGTGAGGGTCCAGTAATGTCCTTCAGACAAGCCAACACCAGTCTCTCAAACTATTTAATGACCACAGATGTTAGTGCAACAGGTCTGTAATCATTAAGTCCTGTAATTTTGGGTTTTTGGGAAGGGGATGATGGTGGAGCGTTTGAAGCAGGCATGGACTTTGCACAGCTCCAGTGATCTGTTGAAGACCTGTGAAAAGATGTGGGCCAGCTGGTCAGCACAGGTTTTCAGACAGGCTGGTGAAACACCATCTGGGCCTGGTGCGTTTTTTCTCTTCTGCTTCCTGAAGACTTGACGCACATCATCTTCACTGATCTGAAGTGCAGGAGGGTGGAGAGAGGGGTTGCTGGAGGTGTTGACGGTTGTGTAGAGAGATCATCAGAGCGGGTGTGGGGTGTGAGACCGGGCGTTTCAAATCTGCAGTAAAACTCATTCAGGTCTTCAGCAAGTTGTTAATTCGCCTCAGTGCTGGGGGTGGAATCTTGTAGTTTGTGATGTTTTTAAGGTCTTTCCACACTGAAGCAGGGTCGTTTGCTGAAAACTGGTTTTAGAGCAGCTCCTCTTATCTTCTCTGTCAGTGTGTTCCTGATTGTGCAAGATTCTGTCCCCACTCCTGTAGGCATCCTCTTTGGCCTGACGAAACTGTCTGAGTTTTGATGTGAGCCATGGTTTATCATTGTTGTATGTTAAAGAAGTCCTATAGGCTACGTTTACACGACAACGATGTAGTCAAAAACAGAAAAGTTTTTTCCCTAGCGTTTTTAAAAATGTTCACGTATACTGTACACGACAACGTTGTCAAAACGATTCGCGTTTACACATATCCTCGAAACCAGCCAAAAACATATGCCAGGCCAGTAGTTGGCACTGTCATCTTGTTAGTAAACAGTACCTGTACGGAAGTGACGATTATATGTTGTAGATGATGCGTCTCCGCTGTTGGTTGTAATATTGGTGAAGTAAATCCACACTTTGCTGAAGAAGCGTTAGCAAACTCTTGAGCAGTAACAACAGTATCATGTACTTCGTCATTGTTGTGTATGTTTGGTCACACTTGCCTTTAAAAATCGACACATACTGCGCATGTCTACATACCTAACACGTACGAAGCACGTGCATGATGTCACCGTTTCCAAAGATTCCCGTTTTGGGTGTTTACATGGAAACGATAACGGTGCCATTTTCAAAAATTTGCACTTGAAACCTGTTTTCAAAAATGCGTTTTCAGTCCCCAAAATGCCATTGTCATGTAAACGAGTGAGTGAACATGTCTGTGCTGCTCTGAATGTGTAACTCCTGTTGTGGATGCGTTCTTCACGCAGCAACGTGCAGAAGCATGGCAGCTAAACTTTAAAAATTCACAGCATTTGATTAAAATAGAAACTTCAGATTCACATTTCGCATAAAACCGAAAAGTGATTTTGCCACCACTCACTAGATTTTTCACTTTGAAACTGTTGTGAAATGTGCTAGAAGCAACATAATATAATTTTGCAGGCACATTTTTACTGAGCCTGGGTTGCGCTTTTTGGTTCATTTTGGAGCTTGGGAATAAAAATCACCATCCATTTTCCTTGTATAGAAAAGAGAAGTTATATTCTGCCTAACATATTGTTTCACAGAAAAATGAAGATGATTCGAAATAAAGGCGAGTAAATGATCACAAAATTTTCATTTTTGCGTGAACTGTTCCTTTACAATGGATTTAAATTATATTTGAACACCGGTCTGCTAGTTTAACCATGTCCACTTGGAAAGTAATGTACTGTGGAAAAGAAGAGAAGATAAGAATTAAAAAAAAGAAATTCATAAACCCCTTTGAGCTATTTGGCCCCTCTCCACAGAAATCCACATCCTGCTGGTGGTTCTCTATGGCTCTCCAGGTGAGTGGAGTCAAACAGATGGAAGTGGAAGCGGAATTGTATGACAGCTGTGCTGTGGCTGTCTGGCATGACCGGTGGGCAGAGGGTTCCATATTTAGAAGCTAAAGGTAAAGCGAGTCGCAGCCCCGCTGCTAAAACCCTTCCACCGCATTCACAGCTTCCAACTCCTAATTTATATTTTCCTATTCAAGTGCACTTCGGCACTCAAAACTGACCTTTCGCCAATCAGGAAGCCCCAGGCAGCCTGGCTTTCAACACTTGTTTGTGTGTGTGAGAGGAAATGACAGATAGACAGTTTTGTGTGTTTGCTTAACTACTGCCATACACATATGCACCAGACTAAAACATGCTGGTTGGCTGCAGGGTTTAGCTGACGCCTGTTGACAGTTTTACACCAGAAAGGTCGAGAGATGTCTAGGGAACTGTGGGTACACAACTGTGCCTTAAAAGGGTTACGTCATGCATTTATTTATTATCAAAAATTTCTCTGAGCTCCACTTAAAATTTTAGTAAGATGTTTTCTTCAAAGCAGTCATAATGTACTTTTGACAAGCATTTTTCAATCTTTTTTGACACTAATTATTACATTTGGCAATTTTTGTTTATGCAAAAATCTTACATTGATGATACTGTGTGTGTGTGTGTGTGTGTGTGTGTGTGTGTGTGTGTTCTCAAAAAGTTGGGAGATTTTGTTAAATGCAATAAAAATCAAGATCTGTGATTTGTTCATTCTCTTTAACCTTTATTAAATTGACAAAAGTACAAAGAAAAGATTTCCAATGTGTTCACTTAATTTTATTTTGTAAATATAAACAAATGTTGGTATTGATGGCTGCCACACACTCCAAAAAAGTTGGGACAGAGGCATGTTTAACACACTGTCACATCAACTGTCCTCTTGATTACAATGTTTAATAATTTGAGAATTGAGAATGCAGACACATCCACATGTGTCTATGGAACGCTCTAGCACATGCAGAATGAGACCTTGCATTGTCTTGATCTAATGGACCTCCCATGAAAGATGTCATCTTAATGGCAGTATATGTCTCTGTACAATCCCAATATATGCCTCAGTGTCAATGGTACATTCGCACATATTCTAGTCACCCATGCCGTTTGCTCTGCCATATACCATGACAGATGTTAGCTTTTGCATCTGTTGCCGAAAGACTGGATGGTCCCTTTGGTGTTTGGGACTGAGAACTCGAAATCCATTTTTTCCCAGAAACAAGTTGAAATGTGTACTCATCTGTGTACAGCACACATTTTCACTGTTTTTTGACTATCTGAGATGAGCTCTGGCCCAGAGAACCCGGCGGCATCACTACATAGAATTGATGTATAGCTTCAAGTTGCATATCTTAATGCATGGGCAGACTGTGGTAAATGACAGCAGTTTTCTGAAGTACTCCTGAGCATATGTGGCTATATTGAACATTGCAGCATGATGGTTTCTTATGCAATATCATCTGAGAGCTCAAAGGTCATGCACATTCAGCTGAGGTGTCCTGCCTTGCCCTACATGTACTGAGATTTCTTTGGATTCCCTGAATCTTTTCACAATATTATGTATGGTAGTTGGTGAAAGACCTAAATTCTTTGTGATTTTGCATTGATAAATGTGATTTTTGATTTGTCTGACAATTCTCTCATGAAATTTGGCACAAAGTGGCTTTACTGGCGCAAAGACTAAGATGCTCCTTTTATACCCAAACATGATATTACCCCTCACCTATTACCAATTCACCTGCTTATTGTGGATGGTTTTCCTTTTCACTTTAATTTTGCCTCTGTCAAAACTTTTTTGGAGTGTGCTGCAGCCATCAAAATCAAAATGTGTTTATATTTTCAAAATACATTTAAGCTGGTCAGAGAAAACATTGGACATCTTTTCTTTGCACTTTTGTCAGATAAATAAAGGTTAAAGTGAATTAACAAATCACAAATTCTTGATTTCACGCATTTTTTTCACTGCATACAAATACACACACACACATATACATGTGTGTATATACAGTATAAACTAAAATGTAATTTATATGATACACTATACTTAATACTAAATGCTAATAATTTATAATGTCTCAGCAGTCGTTCCCCACCATGTATATTAGTATATAAGTATAAGGTATGCTATTATATTATTATATTAAATCAATGTTAACTTTTTATATATATTTTTGAATGAAAATTGTTTCAAAGTAAATCCTACAATTTTTATTTTAGTGTAGACTCAAAATGATAATGTATAAACATATTTATATACTATACGCTCACACTTACAATCAGAATTATTTAACCCCTGGTATATTATAATAATTTACATCTTTTCTGATGATCCAGAATAATTTGAGGACATTTCAAAAGTAATTACAAAGAAACCGCTAGTATTGCCATTTAATTTGAACTTGAAATTTTGAAATGGCAACTCTGAAACAGTATTTTCTTTTAAAATGTACTCCAGTATTCTTTATTTACAATTTTGAAATATTTATTTACAGTGCATCATTTTTTATGGATAATTTTCAATTTCCAATTGAGTAACATAATCTTGTTTGCATTCAATAAATCAGTATCACAAAGAAAGAATAGCATAAGAAAGTGACCTATACATCAAAGTCATACAGAATTCCATAACATTTCAAAAACATTACAATAGAATCTAGAGATGTTCTCAGATGAGAAGCAGGAGATAAGTGTTTCTCACAGATCGACCCGAGGTGCTTTTACTTGCACATTCTGTCTGACAGATCCACAGCTGTAAAATTCACTAACAGACAGTGAAAATGACAGCCCCACTGGGCATGAATCTCATGAATCCAGTATAGCCGATCGGGTCAGAAGCCATTTCCCATTACGAATGCCCAATAAATATTCACCAGGTCATCTGGAAATTAGCCACTGAATATTAATACTCTGTAAAGGATCAATTAGCACATCACATCATCCGCTATGAGATATTCAACCTGTTTGCATCTCATCTCATAAATTTCTCACCCTCTATTTCTTTGCCTGTGTGCAAAAATCTCACTCTACTGATCCCATGCAAATATCTTTAACTGTTCCAATCCAATCTGTGATGAATTATTAATGTCCTCTCTCATTAATTAATGGCCCTTTATGCTGGACTAAGTGAGCGAATCGCCTCACAGTGTGTGCCAGGGAGACTGTTATCATAAATGCCTTCTTATATCTCTGAGTTGATTGACTGGTGGCTTAGCCAATCACATGCATCCATCAGGGAGGTAGACGTGCCCATGAGGTTTGCTTGATTGGCAGAGGGGAAAGTGTGAGACTTCAGACTTCACTAAATGACCCTGTCAGCCATTCGGTCTTTATGACACACTGTGTCAAATCAAGACCCATGTGAGAGGACAATTTATTAAATATGATCCACAGCGATTTATGTGGCAGTTTTCAGAGCCGATTTGACAGCCACTTGCCAGGCTATATATAGTCTATATATAAAAAGTCTTCATGTAAGCATTTATATTTGTGCATTTGGCAGATGTTTTTATCCAAAGTGACTTACCTGGCTTTGCAAGGTGTAAATGTTATCACCTTATGCATTCTCTAGAATCTGTCTGTTTGATCATTCTTTTGTTCTATCTGTCTGTCTGTCCGTCCGTCCGTCCATGTCTGTCTATCTTTCTGACTATCAGTCTGTCTATCTATCTTTCTGACTATCCGTCTGTCTATCTATCTTTCTGACTATCCGTCTGTCTATCTATCTTCCTGACTATCAGTCTGTTTATCTATCTTTCTGACTATCTGTCTGTCTATCTATCGTTCTGACTATCTGTATGTTGTTCTATCTGTCTGCTTGTTTGTTTTATCATTCTTTATTTCCATCTGTCTGTCTGTCTGTCTATCTGCCATTTGTTCTATCTGGCTGTGTATCAGTTTATCTACCAATATATCTTTGTCTATCTGACCTATAAACCTCATTTTCGTGAAGTGATTACAGTTTGTTTGGGTTACCATTCATGAAAGAAAAGATGACATCTTTATTCATGTATATGCATCTATGTTAGGTAAATTGATTCAGTTTTGATTGTGCTGAACCTCCTTTATTAGACTGATCCTAAAACTATGCTTATGTTTTTGTTGTCACAGAAGAGCCGAACTACACTGATCGTTTTCTCTGCTCAAACACAAGTGTCCTCTGCTTAAATCTTCTCTCATTCTTACAACCTAACACAGTATCCACATCAATTCGTTTAAAACAATAAAGTCCCGGATACCATAAATGCATCGACACGGGTTTATTACACTGTATTACCTCCCTCGATTGTCATCGACTGCCCTGATGGTGGATGATAAAAATTCTTTCATTTTCTGGGCTATTGCAGGCGAGGGGACAGTTCTTACATTAATAACATCCAGGGCGGTTGTGTCCAGGCTTGATCTTGCACACGGTGTGGACTAAAACCTTTTATGTGTGTGTTTTGGAGCCAAAGTGTTCCGAGCAGATATTTGTTATATGTTTCCCTGCATAGCAGGCCAAATTGTGCACTCCAGTTATAAATGCAAAAAATTAGACCTGCTTTTCCACTTTTAAGAGTGTGTTTTTCTTATAAATGCATTGCAATCAATTTTCAATTTTTGTTATTGTTATTTTTATAGTTGAGGGTAAATCCTGTTGGTTAATTTCATTCAAAGTCATTGATTTTGTTTTCCATTTGTACATAATACAAAACACAACTAGCATAAGTGGAGCAACACAAGACCGTCTAGCAGCCATAAAATAAAATAAAAAAAACATACTCTCTGCTGATCAATGGAGGGTCTAACCAACCAAAACAGACTTGAAATGTGTATGTGTGGAATGTTTTCAGAAAACGTACAGTGACACTGTAAGCAGACGTAAGAGGAGGAATAAACATTCAGGGATGGGGATGCTCAAAGATGAAAATACACAGATGATGCAAGAACAATGTAAGAAATGGAAAGAGCGAGAGAGAGTAAACACAAACACACTGAGATCTCTCCCCACGTGACTGACAGTATAGCTTATTACTTTTGGCATAAACTTTAGTGTAGTCTGTAGTGTTTGTCTAGTCTCATAATAATTTGAGTTAACCTTAAAAATCATAAGATATCATATGGGTTGGCTCAGACAAAACATGCAAGCTTTACTCCCATTGAGGGAGAGATGTTGTCTAGTTTGCTTGCTATCCTATGAACTTTATTTCAAGGCGGGAAATGTACCCCTACCAGTAAACAAATGCATTATATATTTATTTATGTGCCACACGTTACAAATGTGTGATGTCTGTAACCTGTAGAGCATGGCATTAGCATTGCCAAAGTCATGGATTTGATCCTCAGGGGATTCATGAACTGATATGTGAATACCTTAAAAATGATGAATAAACCGTTCACCAAATGTATAAGGGCAAATGTTTTTCCTCATAAGTGAATGCGATCTATGGCCAAGAAAGTACCATAAAAACACAGTAAAACTTGTACATATGAGAGCCGATCCTCCCTATACGCAAAATACGCAAGCTGCATAGGGCCCCCGAAACACCAGGGGGCCCCCTTGCTCTCAAAGAGGATTTAATTTTAGTGTGCTGTCGCCCTTTCTACGTAAAAATCAGTCAAATCATGTAATGTGAATGACGTACAGTCTTGCTCGAGACTAAAAAAAATTAGTTGAAAGCGTACCAAGCCGTGGAAGAGACACTGTTTCTCAAGTGCTTTCCGCGAGCGCGATTCGAGATGGCGTGAAACACGAACAAATGCGTTTCATTAATTCGTTCATAACCACTCATTTTATTTTACTCAAATGATTTTGAATAGTTTTAGTTTTAGTTACTCACATTTGTCAATTTTATGTCCATTTTGGACACTGGTTGTAATGTATGTCTTTGCATAAGCCACTCTTGTGTATTTTCTGATTTTAGTTAGTTAATTTGTATGAGTGTAAAGTGAGAAATGGTTGAAACGCCACAAGTGAATTCAAGTTATTTTTTACTACAGCTCGCATTTGCACTCTCTGTGTCTTCAAATGTTCGTACGATGGTAAATATTCATCACTCTTGTTCTACACAATCCACTGCTGTACACTGATGAGCAGATGTTTGCTCCCTGCATCTATCAATCACATGAACCCTGAGCGTAAATCTTCTCCAATCTGTGATGGGGATGTGAGCGTGACGTCTTTTTCACTAGTTATCACACTCTTTCGTTTCGTTTGGCTCTTTCTCCTTCCTTCTCTCTCAATCCCTTGACTAACATCTGCTGATCTGTTGCTCATCTACATATCAGATCAAACACACATGGATACACTCATACTCATGATTTCACACACTCATTAGGCCATCTAACATTACCATAACCATCCTTCTGTCAGTCACACTTGTGCCCTCGTATAAGCAGTTGCCAAGCTTTGATTGGTCTGATGATATTTACAATACAGAGCAGATATCTTCACTTGTAATTAAAAATTTTTGTGGGTCATTTCGTGCAATCATATTTTGGTACATTTAATGTTTTCTAGGCTAGTGCAGTGGAGTGACTAGGTGCTTGTGTTCCTTATTAAAAAAAATAATGGTCACTTTATTTTAAGGTCCAATTCTCACTATTAACTATGAATTTTGCCTTGTTAAACTCCTAATTTTCTGCTTAAGTTTAGGTATGCAGTTGGATTAAAGGTTCTAAAATATGGTCATGCAGAATAAGGCATTAATATATGCTTTATAAGTACAATATGCTAGTAATATGCATGCTAATAAGCAGCTAGTTACTAGTGAGAGTTCGTCCCTAAACTAAAGTGTTACCAAATTAATTAATGATATTGTGCCCTTGAATTTTGATGCCGTCATCAGACATAAAGTACTTCAGTGAAACAGGATATTAAACAAGAAAAATATGCTGGACAAGACTTGGTTTTATTGTAAAATACCAAAATTTAAACACATTTTCCAACGTTGTGAAAAATGTATAAATGTATTTAAAATACATTTCAATATACAGTAAATTAATTAAAATGTAGTATTATTTTATTTTGTGTTCTTATGCATTAAACTTAAAGGATTTATCAACATAGAATATTTATATGTAAGACGTGTGAACATCACAGAAACAAAGTTCTATTCTAGTCTAGCCTTATTCTATTCTGTTTTGTTTCATTTCGTTTAGTTTTGTTTAGTCTAATCCAGTCTAATTACATTTAGTCTAGGCAAAAGTCTTGTTTGCTAAAATATACACTACCATCCAAGTTTGAGTATGAAAAAAAAAATCAACCCCAAACTTTTGAACAGTAGTGTGTCAGCAGCCATAAGTTTTTATTGTACGCTTTATATGAACAATATTTATTTCCAGTCTATCTGTGTTCTTTAACCTCTTGTTTGGAGGTCTCTCTTCTGGTTGTCTTCACCATGGCCTTGCTGTGAGTTACCGCTCACTGCCGTGTACACAGCATCTCAACTTTCACGCAGCGCTGGTCTTGGGCTAATGAATGTAATATGTCTTGCATTAATAATGCACCTCTGAGTTATTTTCAGCTGCTTGGGGTTAATTATCTGCTTGTTAAAGTTGCATAAGAGTTTGATTAAGCACAATAACAGATAAATAATCTTTCCCTCTCTCCATCCCCTCTCATTACTGATGTCACACGCTTGGCTTATTGCTTACTGAGCTTTCAGTAACGTGCAGACTTGAGTGTGTGTGCATCATAATTGCATGCTCATACAGTGAGGTTGTTGTATTATTTGCTTCAGATTCAGAAGCGTGATTTCTCCCTGCAGGTCACTTTTCACATTTTATTTTTTGGCTCAACTTACAGTGACTTGTTATGCACAGTCCAGGCTTTCCTATCCTAATAAACACCTTAATTGTGTTCCAAATTATGGGGGGCGGGAGGCAGGGTTATTTAAATGCATCATTTGAGTATTTGAAGTGCACTTTTCCTTTTTGAGTCATTCTATGTAAAAAAAATATATTATTTAGATATTTTTTTCTGATGAAGGTAATACATAAATGAAGAAGAAAGGGGAAATACTAAATCCAAGGACAAGGAATTACCCTTTTGATATTCTCAGTGTGAACACACTGCTCACACAATTTATACTGAAAATAGCATAGAATTGTGCATAATTATGCAAGAGTACCAGCTCCTGGGTTGACACCCAGCTTTAAGTGTGAAAGGAACATAGATGAAGCAGGCGTCCTGCTTTGCCTAGTGTTCTGCATTATAGAAGGGCAGCATACGAGACTGCAAAACACCCGGGTTAAGATTTTCGTTGGTAGATATGCAGTTTACACTGTCATCTGCAAGCCTTAACTGATCGTGATTGTAGTATCTTCGACTCGATGCCTGTGATGACCTGCCTTCATTGTACGGTGAGGAGTATTTTCCTACAATCCAGACATCTACTGACTGACTGGACATCTAGTAGCTGTCAAACACTTTATCGTCAAACAAGTTTAATCCTGCTTTAATAATGAAGGCGTAATATAAAAAATCGTTATAGAGAGAATATCCTGTTCTTAGACCAACGGGCCACCACCTTTGTTGCGGGCGCGGGCTAAGCGATTTAGCAGGGATCGCGGAAACAGATCTAATCCTCCGATGACTCTCAAAGCTGACACACACTCTCTCATCTTCATCTGCCTTCACTGTGGGGCCGGAGGCTGAGATGGGTGTATTTTGCATCACATACTGCAGTCCAGTTTACATGCACCTCACAGACAGGGATGTGGAGTTGTAAGATTATGAAAATGGACACTTGATGTAAGATTCTGGTGTGAAATCCAGTGCTCAGTGAAAATAGCAACCATACTGTAACGGTGGTGTAGACCGTTTTTTTTTTTTTTTTTTTTTAATTGAGGCAGCTTCCATATAAAAAATCAACCCTGCAGCCAGAGCAAAGCGGGGTACAGCAGTGAGAGGAGGGAGGGGAGGGGGGGGGACGAGCGAGGCAAAGAGTTAACGATATGCCACCAGCATGTAATTATCCAGCGGCATAAAAAAAATACCTAAAAGAATTTAAGTGCATCTGTCCCAAACAACAATAGAAAACATCATATATAATAGGATTATATATTTAAAATTGATTTATTTACTGTATTCTCATATAAACAAAAGTGCAGTAAATCAGGATACGGAGTACCAAAACAGATCCAGCAAAGTACATGTACAAACAAACAAATACATAAAGTAAAGGAAGGGTCTTCAATATATATTTGTATTTATTATTTAGCAAATCAGGTTCAGCAGTGAGGGAAAAATAAAGTGCATACAAATTAAATTAGATATGTAATTTATTTTTAAATAAAATGTGTGTATATATGATTTATATTATTTAAAAATGTATATTTTGTTGTCTGTACGTATTTCATACAACACAAGGGTGCACTGCAGTTAAATCAGGTACTGCACTGAATGCCAGTTTTGTCAAAATTCAAAAGCTTGTTTTGTTTTTTATTATACATTTTCAAAATATGTACTATATGTTTTGGTTTGGTTTGTATGCCTCTTATGCCTACTAAATCAAAACAGGTTTAGTTGCTTGTGCCAGAAAAGCAGAACTTGAAGTCCAAAGGATCAAAAAAAAAAAAAGAAGCAAAAAAATACAGCAGATAAATAAAGGAAGGCAAACACTTGTGTGTTTGTATAAATGTTATTTGAATTCAGGGGCTGTTGGACAGCTTGGCTCCTAAATGTTTAAACCAGCCTCGGCTTTGACGGGCTATAATTATGCACGGATGCTCGTAGGTAACACAAACTGTACACCCAACAATTACCAATCAGTCTGCTGAATGTGAGAGCTCATGTGGATAATGACAGCAGAGCAGTGGACTGTGATTGGAAAGTGGGCATTCACACTCTCTCTCTTGTACTTCCTGTAACTGCCAGTCTCCTTGATGCTTCAGGACTTCGCATAGACATTTGCTTACTTTTCTCTCTTTGTCTGTGGCCTCTCTATCTTTTAGAACAATTTGACATTTACTGCATTTTTTCAAGTACAACTTTCAAAGTTAATCTGAAAAACAAAAAAAACACCATGGCAATGTTCGAAATGGCACACTCGTACACTCTCAGAAATAAAGGTACAAAAGCTGTCTCTGGGGTATACCTTTTCAAAACGTGCTAATATGTACCATTTAGACACTTTGGCTACTAATAATATGTACCTCTGAGGTACTAATATGCATCTTTAGGGGTAAATAAGGCACAAAAGTGTACCTTTTGGTTTTGAAAGGGTAGACCCCCACAGTGTGACGCATACTTGTACACTTTGATGCTAGAATGTAGTATGCATATTCCACACAATAGCTGTGTCCCAATTCAAAGACCGCATCCTTCTGAGGACGGGACCTCCGAAGGATGCGGCCAACACGGCCTTCGAAGGACGCTCCGAGTCTAGCCTTTGCAGAATTTCCTGATTGCGCCAGCAGGTGTTCCTGACTGCAGCTCCTGTCGCGTGGCAACGGTGCGAGAAGAGAGCTGCCATATATGTTATTAGTTAATTTTAATTACCGAATTACACTTTAAATGTAAAACTTACTTTAATATTGTAATGACGTGAAAAAATACAAAATATAAAGCGATTATATGTCAACTTATATCTTACCAAAATGTGATTTTATGTTGTTTATTCTATTATTGATTATTATGTACATAAATGGACCATGGTGAACATATTTAAACAGGTTTTCAACCCTGTTTAGTTTTATGCAGCTGAATATAAAAAGTTCACTTACAAACGTTACTGCCGCTAGGCAACAAGAAGAGTCCTCCGTAGGCTAGACCGGTCCGAGTGCTTCGGAAGCAGCCTTGATATGGTTCGCAGTTGTAGCAACTTAGCAATAAACTTTATTCATTTCATCTCCAACATAACAAAGTGGTGGAGTGTAACGAAATACATTCCATAAGTATTCACATACAAATTATATTTTTTCTCATATGACAGCTACAATACAAAAACATGGTTACAATATCATGCACTGTTGTACATTAAACTGCCCAACAGTAGGCCTATATAAAGTATTTTAAATGTAACAACCTTGAACATATTCAGAAGTAAAATGCAACATTAGAGTACACTGTAGTGAAGCAGTAATACTAATGCAAGACCATCATATATAGTTGTTTCTGCAGAATGCATAGGCTACTTTTACTCTTCATACCTTAAGTACATTACAGTATGAAGGATAATACTTTTACTTAAGGTTTTAAATGCATGTATTTTTTTCCTCAATGTGCTAATAGTAGTTACTGAAAGTACTTTACTAAAGTAACTCATATTTCTTCCACCAATTACTTTTTCATAGCTCTACACAATTAACCTCACTGCTGGACAGTGGAAATATGCACTCAAACACTCTGGAGACTATCCCAGATGATGCCACACCAGGCTTTCTATGGCAGCCCGTCCAGGTCCAGCAGCTCCACCAGGGTCTCACTGCTCAGCTTAATGAAAGCGTACATACAAATGCATTTTTTTCTTTTTCCAATCTTTTTTATGTATTGTTACATTTTGAAATTGTTTTTCTAATGTTGAATTGAAGTTATTTTGTAATTAGTTGTAAAAAGTACTTTTAGTATAGAGCAATTTATTTTAATTTGCAAATGTTATTCAGAGGCAAAAAAAATGTATAGAAGAATTTCTGTCATTTACAAATTATAACTTGCGTTGCAAAAATTAACAATTTCCAGAACTACTACTTGTCTTTTATTTAGGAGTTTCAACTAAAACAATACACATAAATTACTTTGCTTCATTTACAAATAACTTAAATTACAAAAGTAATAAACAACTTCATTCATTTCATTTTTAAGTTTCCCAGCAGCACCATTTTCTCCAGAACTGTCCTAAATGAAGAGAAAACGGAAAGAAAATTGTTAAGACAGGGCTGCAATCTTAAGGTTAGAAAATATGACAGCAAGACGTGCATACAAAATACTTCAAAAATCATATTTCTGGATCATCAAGTTTGCCTAAAACATTTGTGGACATATCTTGCTACAAAATAAATAAATAATAAAAAATTAAATAAAATAAAAATACAAGTTAAAGACTTGTCTACTTATTAAGTAGCCTTATAGGCCTACTTGTCTTGTTGTTGTGGGCTTTATATAGGGTGAGGGCTAATTGTTGTGAACACAAGAAGTCCTAGTGGAAATATTACAGATGGGTAATGCCTAAGGGTTAGGGCCCAACAGGGACAATAACCCTATGACACCCTTAACCCCACAATGGCAGAGATTGTTTTTGTCCCAAGTACAGGAATGATCAAATCGCCCTCTAATTTAATAACGGAACAAGGGTATTTTGCAGACCACCTAAAGCCAAATGAATCTGTTCACAGTTTTGAAGACACTGACTTTTAACATTTGTTTGCGAGTATTTGAGCAAATTGAACCAGATACTTACATTGATAAGTGTATTGTGCAGCCACAGAACACATCACTTGCTAATTTGTTTGAATAAAAGTCCCGTCGTAACCAGCACGCTATGATCTGCGGATAGGGTAGGCTGGAAGGATCCATATTAGGTATCATTCATTTTCCGGAGAAACGGAGGCCGCATTTGAATGTCGCGCCGAATTGCGGCAGCATGCATCATGTGAATTGGACGGTCTCGTCGCGCCACCTTTTGACGCAATTGGCCTTCAAATGCACCATTCGAAGGCGTAGACCTATGAATTAGGACACAGCATTGTGAATTTCCTTTATCCATGAAATACACTATTTGCAAAAACATGCACTACACGACAAATAACATTTTATCCACATGATACAGTGCACTAGACTTGATCTTCTGTTCCCATTGTGATTAATGAACTGGAAGCATTCACCAAAATGATTAGACTGCCAAAAGTTTAGAAATGAGAGCAAAATTGGATTAAAATAGCAAAGTTGCATTTTTATTTTGGAATGTGAATGAAGTTATGGGAAGACAATTTTCAAAACTAGTGTTAACCCATTGTGAAAAAGAAGTACACTTTAGCATACTTTACAAGACTATCGCATTTGGCTTGTTTAGTTGAGGACACCTCAATTTTGGCAATATCGCTTTTTTTGTTTTTTTATGAACGTGATGGCCAAAGACAAGTATTGAAGGAGACCTGAAATGAGCTTGACAGTGGCATCACTGAATCAACGATGAACTGAAATATTCACTGTTTACTGTTGTCCTATTTTTAGAGCTGCTTTACAGCAGAACTGAATTTTGTTTGCGTTATTGACACTATTTTCCTGTTTAACACTGTAAAGCTGCTTTGACACAATCTGTTTTGTATAAAGTACTATATAAATAAAGGTGACTTGACTTCAAAAGTCATAACTTTAAAAGAACATACATTAAATGAAACGGAATGTAATGTTTTCGGACACTGAATGCAGTGATTTACATTTAGACGGAATATCGTATAACTAAATTTACAAACAAAAATTAGATTTTTTATCTTAATACAATCGACTTATGCTGAGTAATATAATTAACAATGTTTCTATTGTATTTGAAATATGGTTAAAATGTATAGCTAAATGGTAAACTAAAATATACTCTAATGTAGTTAAACTTGTATGGCATGTATTTAAATATACTTGTAATTACATATTTGTAATGATAAAGTTGAGTCATTCTATGTAAAATAATAAATAAAAAAACGAGTTAGGTTATTTTTTTCCTGATGAAGGTCATACATAATATGAAGAAGAAAGGGTAAATACTAAAATGTTGTCGAATGAATACTTACTGAGAAATCCACTATTTTGTATTTATAGAATAAAGCAATTTAGTACATATAAAATAAATCTAATTTATGTAACCGCCAAATAACACTGTGCAGTTAAAATTACTTTAAATGTACTGTAGTATACAGTAATCAACACATCAACACAGTTCACATTGTGAACTGCATACTGTTTCATATACTATTTTTTTAATTAATTAAATAGTAGGCAGTATAGTATTTATATACTTCTATTCTGATCAAAGCCCTTCAATGGGAGTTAGAATATTATACCACACTTATACTATTTCTGCAGTACTGTGCTAACACTTTACTATGTATCGGCTGGACCAATCAAACACCCAATTTTCATTGTGCTTTAACAATCGTTATTCATTAGATTAGAAATCGTCAGAGAACCCCTCACGGTCCCCCAATAAACTGGGTGCCAGGATGTCTGCGAACGACACCAGGCCCCCCCTGGTCCCCATGGCAACCAATGCTGATATTACTGGTTTTATGGCCCAAAGGAATGCGAGTAGAGAAAATCACTACCTTTTCCATAGGAAGAGACACAATGCACAGTAGAAATGGACTCTTCTCTAATTAATCCATAAGAAAACCTTTCTTTGAATGAACACACATATACTTCATGTTGTTACTGTCTTTGATATTTTATGCTGTTTTATGCAGGCTTATGATGGAACTACTCGTTCCTGTCATCTTACCTATATGTTATCCTACCATGTTTAGTATCTATGAGATTCGTCTTCTGATGATCTAAACGAGAGTGTATATTATATGTTGGTACATAGGCAATATATTAGTGTCCTGAGAATCTTTAGTAATTTCGATTCAAGTTCCATATGCAAATTACCATGCTTCCACACAAAGGGTCATAAAACTCCCCAGTATTTCCAAACTCCCGCTTGGGATTTCAGCCTTTCTCATTGGACAAGCCCATCTTGAGAGGCGTGAATCTTCTCAGACCTTAAAAGCCTCACATCAGTGACCCACCTCCAGACTACGTTTCTGTTAGATTCTGAGAAGATGTGAGCAAAAACGCTCCTAAGGACACCCCAAGTTCGTTCCGCTTCGTCCTTGCTTTCCAGTTTCCATTCACCGTGATTCTCTGACTCAAACTGGTTCTTTTTCTTCAACCAACTTCAGCAAAGATCAATTTGAGCCTTCAGATTGCATCAGGACTCGCTGTCATACAGACAAGACGTGCAAGTATCAAAGTTTGTTTTATTAATTGATACATTAGGTATCATTTGCACCTTTTTATAAAGGTGTGTTTGAACTAAGAATCTGATTTTCCTTCAGGTGTAAATCTGCTGAATATCAAATGGTACCATAGTTTCATATTTTTATTTCTCTTCTTTTACTGCCTAAACTTTAATCCTTTTCCTATAACAACTGTATGTGTGGTGTGCGTGTGTATGTTTATGTTAGACCAGTTTAAGTGTTTATGTAGTATGTTAGACTAGTTTAAGTGTTTATGTAGTTAATAAAGTCTTATTTGTATCACACTTGACGTTGTTCATTGTTTGCTCATAACTGGAGTCCCTTAATCATGCAGATTTATGCTACAGGCTCTGTGTAGAATTGTACAGTAAGAAAGTTATTTCCTTTAACCAGGAATTTAACGTTCTTAGAATTGACAGACAGTTTGCCCCACTAGAGGTCAGCTAAATATCTACAGCAGATCTAAATATTTATAATTAATTATAACTATTTATGATTAATTATTCATATTTCCCCAAGAGCTGATTCGCTACACATCCAAGAATCGTCTTTTGTAATGGCAGGGAAAAGTCAAGGGCGGCCATGTGTCTACTTATGGTGACCCCTACTCGGAATTAGTGCTCTGCATTTATCCCATCCAGAGTGCACACACACACACACACCGTGAACACACACCCGGAGCAGTGGGCAGCCATTTATTTGCTGCGGCGCCCGGGGAGCAGTTGGAGGTTCGGTGCCATGCTCAAGGGCACCTCAGTCGTGGTATTGAAGGTGGGAGAGAGCACTGTACGTTCACTCCCCCTGTTAGTTCACCTTTGGGTTACGAGTCCGACTCTCTAACCATTAGGCAACAACTTCCCATCCAAAAACGGATGCAATTGAGGTCATAGATCAGATGACAATGTCAACATTGCGGACGCTGTATGTAAATACGTTTTTCATCAAATGAAGTATATAGTCTTATGGATGCAGTAAAGTTGTTTGACATTCACACCACTATTACAGATTTTGAAATATTGCATATGTAGTGTACACTGCAGTATGCATAGTCCTTGTCGTTTTAGCTTTTTCATTTAAGTGTCATCACTTTGTGTGTGTGTGTGCATTTATTTATTGATGTGTGATGTGCATATTGAAGTTCAAATGCAATACATCCTTTGCCGTCGACTTTAATAATGGTGTCTCCTATCAAGATGGCAGTACAAAGCACCACTTACATTATCCTGACCTCAAACACTTGAAACGAAGAACAAGAAAACGATAAAACACATCCGTTAGAGAAACACACAGCCCACCACATGGATGATTATAAGCCATTTGAGGACAGGCGTAATCCTATTGTGCTACAGATAATCACAGATTTATATGGAGCAATCGGGTACGAGGTTATGTGCTGTATTATGTATTTCTTGAGATCATAATCCCTGATTGAACAGTCTTTGATATGTCTGCGGGAAATGAAGCCAGGTGCACCTGTACGGAGGAGTGTAATCCTTCCTGCGGGAGTAAACCAAGAGCAAACCATTTATGATTAATACAGGAAGCCGGAAAGGTGGACTGTGTGTGTGTGTGTGTGTGTGAGGTATATTCCATCATGTCATACACCCTTCAAATCCCCCTCAATATGAAGGGTTACATCAGGTGAGCAGGATAACAGGTTGCAGTAGAGCTCGAGAGAGAAGGATGATGATGGGTGTTTGACGGCTCAACTCAGAATGAATGTGTGTGTTACTGCAGTATTTTGGTTTAATACATTTAAAGGGACTATAGAATTCAGAAACCTTTGTTATTAGTGACACCGGTGGCCACTAAGTGTGTAAATGTCACATCCTTTTAGTTTTCCCTGCAAAAACGTCTCGAGTACTTCACATAAACATTCATTACATTTGAATAAAAGCAAAAATTCAATTAATACCACTAGAAGATCTTGTTTTTTTAGGTTTCATTACAAGCTGTTCACACATTCAATTTGTTTGTAAAGGTTACCCAGGCTCAGTGAAAATATGTGCCTCTACCTATGTTTCTGCAAATATCCGAAAACATGCCTATGTGGTATGTACGAATCGCAGCAGTTTCCAGCTGAAATGAAAACTAGAGGCAGACAACTTTTATTCATTTTGCATACAAAGTATGATTTTACAATGCCCGAGTTGCGATTAAGAAAGCTATTGTTTCGCACAATTCCTAGCCAAGATTTGTTTGACTTAAAAGACAATTTGTGAACCTGACATGTCCCGAGATTTTTGAACTGAAACTTGTTGAACGTTAGCGGCACATATCCAGCTATGTTTTTTCCTAATGCAGTAGGTTTGCTCGGTAGCCACGTGTCCGGTGTTGCACTTGTGAGGCCAAGTCCTCCGGTATGAATCCCATGAAAACTGCGTTGTTTCGCACAAAACGCTCAAAAAAAAAAACCCCCCCTTTTTATAATGGAGTTTAAAGTATGGCACAGGTGTCGTCAAGCGGATTTTTTTTCTGTACACAGTGTTTTTTTTCGTCCGTTTGCATTTGTAACACACTTCCGGGTAGGTTTAGTAAATTGGGTTGTTGGTGTAGGTGTTGTGAACTTTTAATCACCTTGCATTTGAGCATTAACAAACATTATGTAATGCTTAACAGATCATTAGTTCATATATATTCACATTGCTAGACATATGAGATAATGTTCTTGTTTATGTTTACTAATGAACTTAATAAACATTACCTAATATTTAACATATGATTATTTAATGTAAATTGAAATGCTTACAAATGTCTGTAAACTTTCATTTCATATGATATTAATTTGTTGGTCTTTGTTTTTTGTGTCGACCTCTATTTACACATCTTAACAAATAATCTGTTATTACTTTTTTTTTTTTGCAGTACCGATTCTAAAGTGAAACTATTCATCATTTGTCAAATGTTTTATAAACGTTTACTAATCATTAATACACAGCAAATTCTGGTCTTTGGAATAAACTCCCTGGTAGTTAAAATCAACTCAATCTGAGTGTACATGCGTGACCATCAAAAAGACTCCAGCACAGAGTTAAAATAACTCTGCTCCTGGAGTTGAATTTTTAACACTTTTTCAGAGTTAAAATGTAACTCTTTCTGGAGTTAAAATACTAATCCTACGGAGAGTAATTATAACTCTAGAATTGAGTTAATTATAATATGAACTCCTTATCAGTGTTAAAAATCAACATTTAAAAAATATTTAATTTAACACTTCTTAAGAGTTAACATTTATTTAACACAATCAAATGTTTTATGTGAAAATGACTACACTGAATGCCATACTCTTTACTTACTGTTTTTATTTGAGCAAATCCATAGATTAGGTTTCGAAATTCCATGCATGGATACACTTCGAAAATAATTGCGGTCATAAAATACTGTAAAACCTAACAGCAAAACATTTACATTAAATACATGCAGCCAGCTAACAGAGTGCCAACTAGAAATGTTTAGTAAATTTGTATAAAACATTGCCAACAACACATCGCTGCATTATATAAAATCAAGCTTGCAGGTTTATAAAAAAAAAAAAGTAGTGCAGTATAGGATTGTGTAACCTGAGGAAGACGCTTATACATCAGATGAAGAAACAAGGAACAACTTGTGATACCAGGACACATTCTATGAATTGGTTTGAGGTGCCTGAACAAATGCAAAGCTGAACCAAATGATGAAGTGCAGAGGAAACAACTTAACATTTTGGTTGAATAAGACAATTACTGCTTGTTCAACAGCCTTGCTCTCAGTTCTTTGACTTTTGGGGTTTCTTCAGCTGTATCTATATCAATTTTGTAGATAGTTGTCTGCAAACATGTGTACAGGCTGGACAGAGCATTATGATCATTCACACTGAAAACTAAATTGGACTTGCTCAGTCAAAAGTACCCAAGGATGTACATGACTGACAAGGCAAACCTTTTCTGTCCAAGACAATGTAAAAGGTGGAAACCTGTGCTTTTGAAGACCCTGAAGCAAGAAGATATGGTTGAGGGTTTCCATTAGTGGTCAGGAGATGATCATCAATACTTTGGCATGACTGAAACACAACACAAATGTCCCTTTATAAACAATTTGTTTAAACGTAGGCATTACGTACAATATTTGGAATAGGATAGAGCGGTCTTAACAAACCTTATGAAATTTCACCAGATGATATGTTGCCTCTCCAACACTGATCTTCTTGGGCTGCTTTCTTCCAGCTGATTGTGGAGTAAGAAGATCCAGCAGGACAAGTAGAGAAGCCATGTCACTGTCCCATTCTGGAGTCAGAAAATAACAGTAGTTATTTCAAACTAGTCTGTTTATGGCATCTCTAACTTACCCCTGTGCATTGTGCATCATAATATCTTAAAATTACGAACTATTAGTGGGGTAGTTATTATAGTTGTGCTGGAGAGCAAACAATTTTTAAATGTCATACTTACTGTGCATGCCCAAAGCCAAGGGAACTGTTACTCTTACTATGTTCTTACACGCATCATGTTTTTTTTATATGTAAATAGTTATGAACAGCATTCCCAAAGCATGAATTTACTGATGAGCTTTATTAATTGACAATTTTAAGAAATAACTGTATTAAGTGTTTTTCGCAGAATTTTTGGGAAAAATGCTTTTGGGAAATAATTAATAAAAACTTTTTAAATAGAAGATTGATTGACTCAGGTAACAACATTACTATTTTGATGATGACTGTACCTGGATCATCATTCAGTACAGCTTTCAGATGCTGTTTTAGGAGAGCAGTCTCTTTAAGGTTCCTGGCCTCCTGGATGACTTTTTCTTTAAAACTGGTGTTCCATTTTTCCAGGAACTTTGAAGCAACCTCTGCTCCAAACATCAGTGAGAAGAACTCTTGCACAATCTAATTAAAAAAGGAAAGACAACCATTCAGACATCTAATGTAACATAATATTTTTTTTTAAATAAAATGTCACATTCTCATTTAATACTTACAAATCCTTTGACATCCAAGAAATGAGGAAACATTTGTAGTACATCAGCTGATCACTGCGGGTCGGGGAGAATCTGTAGTGGAATTTACGTTACACAGTCTTTATACACCACTCAAGAAAGCCTTTGTTGCTCTGAACGTCATAGAAGAGCTGCGTCAGCAAAACTATCATATGTTCCAAGGTGGATATTCCCAGGGTCAGACAAAATTATCACATTACATTTAACTCTGCTTACCACAAGTAGTGAGAGTAACAACATCTGTCTGATTTGAGGAGGCACCAAACTTTGTCAGGTCTGAGAAGTCAGCAGAGTTCTTGGATGTTTCAACAAACAGAAGTTCTGAAATACACACATTTTGTCTCTGAGTCAAGATTCAAACTCTCAAAATATCTATAAAACAAATAAAATATTCTTAAATGTCCTACCATCATCAGTGTGGATGATAAAACGCATTTTGTTGGTTGTTGCAAGTTCTGGAAAGACATCCTCATCCACCTCTATGCAATGGTCATCTGTGACTTTCACTCTTGTATTCTTTGGTATCAGAAACTTCTGCTGGACTACACAATAACATCAACATGTTATTTACAAAAGAAATTACAAAATTACTGCTACTTACTCTTTATTAACTGAATACTAAACATAACTCACCTGTACTAAGAAAATCTGAGAAACAAACATCTTCCAGTTTTACATACTTCTTTCCTCCACGTTGCACTTTTATCAAAATCGTGACCTGACATTAAAGAGAAAAAATGTAATTTAAGATAACAGCTAATGTTAGTGTGACTGAGAATGTAAAAAAAAAAAAAATGTTTAAGCTGAAAACCACGCGCTCTCATGTCACGACTAAAACGTATTTATCAGCTGTTACAATTCAAAACATTGCAGGCCTACACTTTCACAGCTCAACTATAGCCAGGGTAGACACTGCAGTTTAGTAACCACGTATGTAAAACATAAGGCTATCTGACAGACATAAGGCTGCATTACTGGATAAAAGATACTACCTCGTCGGCATTAGTTTATGGAAGCTGAATATATGTTTCTTGAGCTGAGTCACTACTTTAATTTGACGGCAAAACACTCATTTTCAGGAACACGGAGAATGGAAAAACGGTTAACTAATGTTAGCTCCTTCACATCGAAAAAAAAAAAGCCCGCACAAAACATGCTCGGAAAAATGGAGAAAATACGAGTTACGTTCAGCACCAAGTTCGCCACGATCATTGACGTTAGTACACAGTATAACGAAACAGCTACGACAAAT
Source organism: Sinocyclocheilus anophthalmus (assembly GCA_018155175.1). Lineage (NCBI taxonomy): Eukaryota > Metazoa > Chordata > Actinopteri > Cypriniformes > Cyprinidae > Sinocyclocheilus > Sinocyclocheilus anophthalmus. Next base: position 299,432 of record JADLZN010010686.1, on the reverse strand, counting down.
ACGCTTTTACCTACCTCACGATGAAGTACAAGTCCTTTGTGCTGCAGAACCAGGGTCGTGTCGTGGCGCACTTCTCAACATGTAACTCCAGATGTGGTGTTAAAACACGCTCCTGAACACCAATTAATGAACTCCAAAATAAAACACAGCCAGGGAGTATCCCATAACACATGCTGTAGTCAGAGTTAAAAAATAAACTCTAGAAATCTAACTCTTTCACTCTTTTTTGCCTAACTCCTGATTTTTCAACTCCAGAAATTTGCTGTGTACCTTTATGAGCAGTCATCTCTATGGCAAAAAGTGTCCCGAAAGACCTGAATTTACCCCATTCACACATCTTTACTAATACTTTATTAATCATTTATTCATGTTTTTCCAGTAGTTTATGGGCATTGGAATTGTAGCTTCTGTAACAAGGTTTATGTAAAGGGTGGCTGGTTAAGTTTAGCTAAATGCTTGTTGAAGACATAACAGATTGTAATTTTGGTGCAAAAAAATGTTTTTATTGCCTCAACACTCACATTAGTATACTATTCTTCAGTGTATCATTCTGCCTGTGGTGGGTCCTCAGGGTTCAACGCTTCTGTGCCACACTGTCGATTACTATGGGGTAAACTTCTTTACATTTGCCCATATTACAGTGTGCCCACTGCAAGTGTATTACAATGTTTTTACAAACTGAAAGATGAGTTTATGATCTGAATATGCCACAGATATTTTCCACAGAATATGCATTGCATTTGGAATGTTCTAACTCTCATATGGATAATGGCGTTTCTCTCTGTTATTGCTGTAATAAAGCATGTCTGTATTTCATTAGCAATTAGTAAGTCATGGAACTCCTCTGTTTTAAATTTGTAATCACGTAGTACATATTTTAGATGCATTTTATTACTCTAGTGAAATTTCTATTCAAAATCCTGAATATGTATGACCACTTATCAATGCAAAAATTAAGTTTTAGACATTTTAAAGAGAACTGGAAGAAAAGAGAGACAGAGAAAATGTGCAATTATACATATTTCTTTATCATGCATATCATTAGTGGGGTCTGTGCACTTTGACCTCAGAGGCTCTGTTCCAAAACCCAGTGAGCTGCCTTTTTTGTTTCCTTTCAGAAAGTTTGTTCTAAAAGGTTCGTTCCAAAAGTCATGACTTTTAAAATATCTTTTGTTATACCATCTGTTTGAATGCTTATTAGTTAAGCATTATGTTAGATTTTCAACATGGTGATGCCAAATTGTAGTGAGTTTCCATTGTGCATTGCTAGTTGAATGCATTGCTGACTATGTAGAGTGTTTCAAATCACTTTTGAGTTTAATTTCAGTTAGGATGCTGCCTTAGAAAACAGCTTCCTGTTGTAGAAAGCAGATAGTACACTCTTAAAAATAAAGGTGCTTCACGATGCCATAGAATAAACTTTTTGTCTAAATGGTTCCATAAAGAACCTTTAACATCTGAAGAACCTTTCTGTTTCACAAAAGTTTCTTTGGGGCGAAAGAAGGTTCTTCAGATTATAAAAGATAAGAAAGAGATGGTTCTTTAAAGAACCTTTGACTGAATGGTTCTTTGTGGAACCAAAAATGGTTCTTCTGTGGCATCGCTTGAAGCACCTTTATTTTTAAGAATGTGAGGAGGTTGACTAGGGTTTTAGAACAGAGCCAAAGAGAGCAGTGAGAGTAGACTGCTGATTATGTCTTATGTGGAGACACCTGCACTTCCACCATAGAATCTCAGGACAGAAGTCACATGGTGACCAAACTGAAAACTGCTGAAACCAGGTGGTAATTTGCTGTTCGGGGAAACAGAGCCAGGTCTTAAATGGTAAAGCAGTCTGCTGGGTAAAGACCTGTCATTGCAGGGGTCACGGATTCATTTGCAGTTTGGAACAACCTATGAACTGAAAAGTACCTTTGAGCCAGACTTGTAATACCAGGTTGCTCTCAAGGGGTCACGGTTTGGTTGGTTAGCATGGTCTAGTTAGCCCCTGCTGGTAGATGCAGTAACTACACCAGTAACTTCACTACACTGGGTGCCAAAAGCATCTTTCTCAGTTGATGGCCACTTAAAAGTAGTTGTATTTTGTTACAAAATAATTTGTTTTGCGAGCAACACTACGTTCAGAAGTTATTGAAAGACATCTCTTATGTTCACCAAGGCTGTTTTTATTTGATAAAAAATACAGTAATGTTGTGAAATAGTATTACAATTTGGGGGGGAATCAGTTTTGAATATTTTAAAAGCTGCATTTTCTGCATAATTTCTTCAGTGTTTAGTGTCATGTCATCCTTCAGAAATCATTCTAATACTGACTTGCTGCTCAAGAAACATTTCTTATTATTATCAATGTTGAAAATAGTTGTGCTGCCTGTTTTTGTGGAAAGTGTTAGTACATTTTTTTTTTCAGAATTCTTTGGTGAATATAAAGTTTCTAAAGAACAGCGTTACTTGCAATGTTTATATTTTGTAACATTAAATGTCTTTTATAACTGTACTTCGATAAATTAAATGCATCCTTGCTGATAAACTATTTATAAAAACAATAGAAATATTTCTCCACCCCACGACTTTTACAGTGGTGTATATTTAATAAATATTTAATTATATTCTGAACACAATGTAGCAATAATTAGTTTCACTTAAAATTATGGTTCTTCTTAGGATGCCGATATCGGGCCCGATACTGAGCTCTTGTACTCGTTAAAATGCCCCGATACCATATGCCGATACCACACAGCATGTGTTAAGCCCATATTCAAACAAAGAAACACCGACAACAGACAGCAGAAAGGAGTTAAGGATATCTACTACGAAGTATATGTATGCAATGAATATAATGTTAAACATTTAGTATTAACGCCTGTATAACTGATGTGCGCGAGCTGATAAACAAAGCCCGCTGAGTGGATTGAGCGCGCGGCGGAGATGCGCAAGCTTGTCGAGTGAATATACTTTTCTCACAGACATCACTAGAAAGTTTGTAGTTCGGTCGGATATGTCAAAAGTAAGTAAGTAAAACAATGCACAAGTTAGTTAATGGTAGGGAGAGAGAGAGAGCGCGTGCATTTCTGTTGTGTGATCTTTGATGTTCCATCACTTAGCACACGCATCATTTGGATTAAAACTAAACTTAAAACTAAGACCATTAAGGGGCATTCACTATAAACATCATTTATTTTCAACCTTAGGCATACACGACTTCCTGGCGAAAGTGAAACTTACAGCCTGTGTGAAATGCGCTAGGCTGTACTGTTCTGCATCAGTATAAATACGTGCACGCGTTGCGCGTGTTTTGCTTGCTTGAGTGTTTCTGCATTATATGAGTGGCTTTGGAATATAAATCGCTGCACGTTTCAGATGAAAAAACGCGACTTCTATTTCTGAAAATATCACAGTTAGGAGATTTATAACGAGTTGTTCCCTGCATTATTACAGCAAAGCGCGTGATTACAGTACTAAGCCGCTGCAATGGAGCAGCTCTAATGCTATTAAATTAAAGATGATGTACCATAGAGCAAAAAATTAACAGTGAAAGTAACAAAAACTTGTAAAATACATTTTAATGGGCATAATTAAGTGTGAAAATAACCGAAGGATATACAGTCAAACCAAAATTATTCAGAGACCAGATATAATTTTTGATTTTTTTTTTACTAGTGAGTGCAGGACACATATAGTTAATTTATGTAAGTGAGGATAGCAAAATAAAGTAAACTGTGACAAATCATACCCAAAATTTCTTCATACAGTGGACTACCAGTAAAATTGATACAAATTTGGGTCTAAAAATTATTCAGACCGAGTCTGGGAAAAAACTGAAGTTGAGGTTTGCATGAAGCTGGGTGACAGCATGCCCAGGAGACTACAGGCTGTCATTAAGGCTAAGGATTGCCCGACTAAGTATTGATAGTTGTGTAAATACTGTCATACTAACAGCTGTCTGAATTATGTTTGGTTGATTGTAATCTATTACATACCTTTCTATCAAAATTATCTAACATCATCAAGATGAATTTGTTCTGACACAGATTAACTAGTTCTTGTCATATTTTATTACCAATTTCTAAACTAAAACGAATAAACTGTAATAATGTGAGAAATGTTGAAGGTGTCTGAATAAATTTTGGTTTTGACTGTATCTATTTGATAAATGAAGTTATCCAACTAACATTATACATATTCTTTTGGTTTCTGTACCCAATATTTTTTTAAAAATGCAATAAAAATATCGGTATCGGTACTCGGTATCGGAAGTACTAAAAATAAAAGTATCGGGAGAGTACTGGAAAAAGTGGTATCGGTGCATCCCATATATATATATTTATTTATTTATTTATTTATTTATATATTTTTGTTTTTTTTTGTATTATCATGTGAACATTTTAGACATTTCTGTAACAATTTGTAATATTCTAGTGCTTTCTGGAATATTCCAGAACATTGTGGGACTAGTCATAAAAGACTAAAATCAACCAACATAAACACTTCTGAAGTTTTGGACGACTCACTTTTGGTAACTGTTTGTGTTAAACTGTTGTTAGCTCAGTATTATGCATGTGTCATGTAAGGTATATGCATGATTAATAACAGATTAGCTTGTTCTCAATTTTTTTCTTTTTTTTTTAGTTTTCATAAGCACTGTTAATGATGCCCAAAAAGTGATGTGATTTTTGTAATCAGCACGTCAAACTTCATAAAGAAACATTAAAGATAAAAGCGAAACAAAACTTTTATAAAAACTTGGTTCAAGGGTTAGAAGGGTGTTAACCAAGGGTTAAACATTTAGATGTTTTTGCCAGTGTCAGTTTGTTCTTAAAAGCATGATATGGAATGGAAATGATAACTGATAGCTTTCTAGAGTTATTACATACCTCATTGGTTGCTTCATAAGAAATGTGCATGCTAAAAGTGTCCCATCAGTAAAACAGCTCTAGATAGGCCAATTTATTTGGCTCATAATACCTTTAGGGGGTCTTCGTGTGTCAATAGTGTTAGCTATAACTGCAGTAATCCTCATCATCATGATGTTTTCTATAGCAACAGAGGGACGCTGACTCAAGTGACAGTGATTGTCTGATTTTGTGTCTTTATGCAGCAAACAGAATAATCGTTGTGTAAGAGCCGTGACAGCTACCACGGAGGGAGAAATAGTTACAGTGATTTTGACAGCATGTCAGCTTAATAACAGTACTAAAGATAACAGTGATGACAGCGAGTAGAAGTGTGAAAGAAACCAGCTTAACTCAAGAACACTAGAGAACACGCAATCAGATATAATTATATATTAAAATCTCCCTCCCACTTTCTCTGTGTCTTTTTTTTCCCCAAACCATGTAGACAGCATTTAAAGAATATTTACTCCGTTCAAACACATTTTATATAATTTATAAATACCACTCTCTATAGCTCTTAACTGTGTACCCTCACACCAGATATTGATGTAATATTTCATGTTTTGTAGATGTTGAGTGTGTTTGACTCAGGCCGAGAATACAAAACAAATCTGACAACTCCTAAACCCATCAGAGGCCTTATAGATTATATTAAATGATAACAGATAAAATATCTGATCAATTCATTCTAGGAGCACATTTTTGCCCTCACATTTTAAATGTATTTAAATGCATTTTGACACTTTCTGTAGCATTTTCCTCTGAGCCCTGGTTCATTTCTGAACAGTATAGCTCAAATCAAAGAGGAATATGAGAGGAAGGAAGGAGTCAAATAAGAAGAAAAATAATGGAGGTGCAGTGGAGCGAAAGATGCCACCCTGACATCTTTCTAACCTGTCTTAATGAATATCATTCTAATCAAATGTAAATATACAGAGTGCCAGGGGAGGCGGTTATTAGCATACAAATACAATTGTTTTGATAATGAGGTTTGCAAGAGGAGCAGAAAAAACAATTAGCAAAATGAAAAACATGACTGCTGTTCATTTATTTGTCTAGTTTTGTTTGCAGGGGGGTTGAAGATGATGGAGTCTGAGTGCAATTCACAGAGTTGTTTGTGTTTGAACTTGTTATGAGTGCACTGTGACATTTAGCAACATAACACTCAGCCTTCATTTAATTGTTTGTATAATATACATGTCTTGAAGTGACATTTAATTTGTTATGCATGTAATGCATGATACTAAATATAAAATCAGAGAAGAAATCTTTTGAATGTTTTGTAAATTGAAAACTAGTAATAATTGAATAGGCAGGGCTCACAATGCACCATTAAACAGAACTAATAGTCATATCAGAGAATGTGTCTGCTACATTCATAGTGAAAACCACTTTAGACGCATCATGCTCTGTGCGCCGTCAGATGCAATTAAAGGTTTTGTTCAAGAGGCATAATGGATCTAATTGATAAACTGTTTCTGGAGATGTTAAATGAAAAGCCATAACTGCATTTCCAGTGGTTTATGCAATAATCAGTCACAAATTTTGAAAATGCAAGTTTTGCATTGTTTGAAAATATCAGCCATTAGAGACAAGAGTCACCTTTTGTCTCGAAGCATGACGTGACATGTGGCCAAGTATGGTGTCCCATACTCAGAATTTGTCCTCTGCATTTAACTCATTCAAGTGTACACACACAGCAGTGAGCAGTGAACACACACACTGGAACACACAGCCGAGACATCCTTGGGCAGTCATTTTTTGCTGCGGCACCCGGGGAGCAGTTGGGGGTTCGGTGTCTTGCTCAAGGGCACCTCTGTCATCATATTCAAGGTGAAAGAGAGCACTCCCCCCACCTATTGCCGGTACCAAGACTCGAACCTGAGACCTTTGGGTTACAAGTCTGACTCTCTAACCATTAGGCCTCGACTGCTCATGAAATCTGCCCATATGGCGTTAAATCATAAATAAATACATTTACTGGTTGAACAATTATCCTGGTCGATGAACACTTATTCTTTCTTTTCTTCTTCTTCTTTTTTTTCCCCCCTACAACTATAAATGGGTTTGAAAAACATAAATACCACAAAGGACATGGCATGGTAGTATTTAATTATAATAACTTTAAATGTATTTTTTTTTTTAAAAATTTTTTAAAAAAAAAAAAATTTAAATGTGTAAGGCTACTTAGGTATATTACTATTACTTGGCAGATTGTTTTTATTTGACAGTTTTATAATTTATCTATTTTTTGAACAATAGTGTTTTTTTATCATATTGTTGTTATAATTCCATCAAATAGCCAAAAAAATTATCTTAATTTATTTATGTTGTTCTAAAGAATAATGTGCTCAAGGCTTCTTTTAAATAATAATCCAGCAGGGAAGGATACAATCTATTGTTTTAAGTCAAGCACCTGTTGGTAAACAGAAATAAAAAATAAGTTGCATATTTAATCAAATAACTGTTTTATCTACTCTCAGAGGGTTCTTTAAATTTTAATGTATCTATATAGTGTAAAAATCATTTTTTATGTCTGTCGTGAGTCTGTATTTTAGTTGGTTGCCATGATTTTGGCAAGTAAGACATGTTCCTGGATCAACATCTTTTGTAAACCTAACCCTACCCATAATTTATTCCTAAAATCAGAGGGAAATGATAGGCGAATAACAAGGGTGTAGAAGCATCTAACCCTGATTGTAAGCCTAAAACTGACATTTCTTGAAAATGTATCCCTCAATTCTGATTGGTCGATTGGAATGTTGTTCTAGGATCAACAAGGATGTTGATCCAGGAACTCTTGTAACTTTTACTATGCATTAAATTATATATTTTACAGCCATTTGAAACATTTATAATCACATGAAAATTATAGTAATGATACAACACAGCTTAGTAAATACTTCAGTAGGCTGATTTATACACCAACACTGTTGCATTTACGATGACAAATTAAGTATTTAAAACATAATCCAGTCATTTTACTGCCACCGAGACGCAGGGTTTCACTACTCACAAGGAAACCCATTGACTTTATCTGTGTGGGCCCGCACAATATAATTTTACACATCGGTTTTGCCTGATTTCAGTTTAAAATTGCTCCCAACCTATGACTGCAAAAAATTGTTAGCTCAAAAGGAAAATATATAAAATAATTCACATTAATTAATAATTATTACAATTATTTATATCAGCGCCAGTGATTAATCTGTAGCAGAATTAATATTACCATCAAATAATCTGTTCGTCCGGCGAACATTCAGTGTAATTTCATATAAACTCTAAGAAATTCTATTTTCATGGCCACAGAAAATAACTTCCTTACAGTTTTAATGCTCCTAGCATGGACCGATCGAATAGTAAAAGGGCCTCAATTTACACGAAGTGATAGAATCAGAATCGCAGTATTGTGCACAAACGTTTTATTAATTAAACATAAAAAATAAGTAGTCTAAACAAACAAACAAATTAACATACACTCAGACATACATACAAAGGGGAGTTAAAGTGGCTCAATGAAACCATTAGAGAAAACAGAGAATGCAGCTATGGAAAATGAGTCAGTTGAGTGAAACCATCAGCGCCGTTTTACAATGGGGTCTACAGCTTAAACCTTAGTTTAGTTAAATGTACGATACTTGCATTGCCTTGGCCGTTGAGCGAGCATCCGGATGTAATCTCAGATGAAAGTCTTGATGGTTTGTTTCGTGGTGTTAGAACTGAGATCACGTTCTTCTGGGTTTGAAGGGTGATGAACTCCAAAGATGTTATTCTGACTCGGTGGTGTTTGGGAGAGTTTTCTCCTAGATGGAAAGTGAAGACTTGGCTATAGTCAAGGCCTGCCAGTGGAAGACTGGAAGGTGATGAGAAAGAGAGTCAAGAAACAAAAGTCCAGGCGGGTCACTGATGTGAGGCCTTTTAAGTTCTATGGGGGTCACACCTCTGGGGGATCAAAGAACTAATGGTGTCTTGAACATTTGGAGGGAAAGTTTACCCCTCTTTGTCTTTGAGCATGGTGTTTTGCATATGTAACGGGATTGGGTGTTGATGCAAAACTATTAAAGATTCTTAGAACACTATGTTGCATAGGTATCAACATATAAAATACACTCTCATTTAGATCATGAAAATACAAATTTGTAGATACCAAACATGATATTGGTGAGGTTATATTATCTAGTGATCTATCGTAACACATGCATAAACCACTATACAATACAAAAGACAATATAAAAGAAAAGTAACAACATACACATTCCCTTGTGTGGGTTTAACTCCTAGGAAGGTCATTAATAGGGAAGAGTCCATTTCTATGGGCATTATGTGTCTTTCCTATGATAAAAAAAAATTGGTGAGATTGCTTGCCTGCATTCCTTTGAGCAATAAAACCAGTGTTATCAGATGATTTGTCTTTGGCTACCATGGAACCAGAGGCCTGTTCTGCCTTTTTGAGCTGTTGCATTTCAGGGGAAGGGTCCATAGACCCTCATAGTTGGCTTGCTGGTTGGGTGAGGGGTGTTAGGGATTATTTGTTGAATATAACAAATAATAATTATGTGCCTGATTGGTCCGCACGCTACACCTGTGAACTATGGTGACAATATTTTGGACTGCTCTGTTGCTGCATTCAGCTCAGGCAAAGCTTGAGGTCTCCTTTTCGCTCTCAGAAAAAAAGGTACAAAAGCTGTCACTGGAGCGGTACCTTTTCGAAAGATACAAATATGTACCATTAAGGTACTGCTATGTAGACTTTAGATACTAATATGTACCTTTCAGGTGCTTATATGCACCCTTTAGGGATAAATACTGTTCAAATGTGTACTGTTTGAAAGGGGTACTGCCCCGTTGAAAACTTTTTACCTGTTTTTTTTTTTTTCCCCAGAGTAGTTAGCATGTTCTTATATTCATACCCACACACACACACACACACTCCAGATCTCATAACAACAGTATAATCCCTCCTCATATTTGTGCTTCTGAAGTGATTTGAGCAATTACAATGAGCCGGTGACCTGAGAGATCATTAATCCCAACATTAGTGACTCGATTATGAAGCTGTAGGCATGAGAACAGAGCACAGGCCTTCAGCATCATGCAGCATTAGTTCAATTTACAGAATTAAACTTAATCGTAATTGTGTAATTAGTCACATGCTCTTCTGATCCATGGCCTTCAGACATGCAGCAAAGATTTGTTACTGTTACTCTTGAATTTAAATTATAAAAATAATAATTTATTATTATGATTATTATTATTTATTATGATTATTTTTTATTATTACTACTACTATACTACTAAACTACTAACTACTAGTCCTGCTATTTAAATTTCAAAGTAACACACTATGTTTCAAGTGTATGTGTGGTACGGTGCCAATAAAATTTCCAATGTAGTGGTTTAATCATATTTCTATTATTGTTTGATTGATTGACTGGGAATGATTATTGAATAATTTTCAGAGATTTGATGCCACTAACATTCCACACTTTGGAAAGTTCAATAAATGCAATTTTTGGTGATCTTAAAAAAAGTAAGTAAAAGCAGCTGTTGTGCATACACAGTATTACTTATAGAACCATTGCTCCAGTATTTATAAAGTTTAGATTCTTTATGTGTAGGAAGTCCATTAGAGCTCAGAGCTCATGGATTAACTCTTAATATCTCCTCCTCCTGTGTCTGGGTGTGAGTATATATATCCGTATGTAAATGTATGTGTGTGTGGGTTCACAGAAACCTCCAGAACATGATTAATGGAATTCCCATGCAGCTCAGCTCAACTGATTTAGGACTATAATAATGCTTCTCTATATTGGAGTGTGGTTTCCAGACCATTAAAATAACACGGCATGGGCCCCTTTTACACAAACACCTCATTTAAAACATATTGCTGCTGCACTCTGGGGAACTGAGTCATGGTGTCCTTTCTAAGTTTATAACTGAAGAACAGTATAAATTTGTTCTTTCATACAGCTTTCTGGTAAGACTTATAGCTCTACTTTTACCATTATAGTTTTGACAGCAGAATGAAGACTCACCTGAGTGATGTGCTTTCGGTTACACTTTAGTTTGGCAATCAGTTCTCACTATTAACTACAAATTGTGTCTCAATAAACTCCTAATTTGCTGCTTATTAATAGTTAGTAAGACAGTTGTTAAGTTTAGGTACGGGGTCGGATTAAGTGATCTAAAATATGGTCATGCAGAATAAGGCATTAATATGTGTTTTAAAAGTACTAATAAACAGCCAAAATGTAATATGCATGCTAATAAGAAATTAGTTAATGGTTGTTAAATTATTACCTACCTAAAGTGTTACTGTGTTTTCTTTGTTGATGCCAATTGGTACAGTAACTGGTAGAGTAAAGGCTGTTGATGTCGGAAAAGAATTGTGGAAGATTATCAATGAACAATGGATTGCATTTTGGTCTGTTACGTGGACAAAGCTATCGTATGGCATAAAAACTCTTGAATTGCAATGTGCTTACTTTTTAGGGGGTTTTGGCTTCTCTTTTTGGAAGTTTGGCCACATAAATCACATCCATTGGAAAGCAGGAGATAAGACATTCTGCCTAACATCTGCTTTTGTTTATCATGGAAGAAAGTAAGTAATACGGGTTTAGAACAACATGAAGGTTAGTAAATGATTTCAAATGAATTCCCTTAAAGAAAACGAGATGATTGTGGATCATTCCCTTTCAGTCACAATCAGTCACTGGAAAGCTTCTTGATGGATTGACTTTGTATTACGTTTGGAATTATTGTTGCTCCAGCAGCTTTGTTAAAAATAAAAGACTCTGCAAATATTAAATTATTCCTTGTAAATATTTTAATTTCTTTTATACCAGCTAAGGAATGGGGAGGACATTCCAACTGGATAAAAAAAAAAAAAAAACACCTGCCTAGGCTATTTCCTGGTCTCGTTTTAGAAGGTTAAAGGACACTCTTCAGCTGGGAACCAGTTGGCTGCCCAGCAATACCAGCTAAACACCTGCTTGGCCAGCCTGTGAGATAAGTTTAAAAGACTTAAGACAAACCAGCTTAGGTTGGTTTCAGCAGGTGTATTTTGTCAGCAAATAATATTTTTTCCTCTCTTTGTGGTTAAATCGCAAGCTAGCTTAACTTTGCATGTCCATCTTTTTGGCTTTTATTCGTTTCAGACACTAAACAACATTAATTTTGCCGTCATTGGTGATTTATGGTGTTGGTCTGATGGCTATGCAACATTTGCTCAGCTGAAACAGATGAGTGATTAGTTTTATTCAAATTACTGCTGTTTTGCTAGCTCAAATTTAATCATTTTTCATCTTTACTTCCATGTCACTGTTTATACAGTAAATTGCATGCTTTTAACGTCATCTTTAAATAGAATCTAATGTATGCATTTTAACGTTTGGGGTCTGAGAGTTTTATGAAAGAAGACATTAATGCTCACCAATGCTGCATTTATTTAATAAAAAAAACAGTAATATTGTGAAAATGTTTTTTTTTTATTTTTTTTTTTTAACAATTTAAAAGAACTGTTTTCTATTATGACATATTTTAAAATGTAATTTATTTCTGTGGTGTAAAGCTGAATTTTCAGCATCTTTACTCCAGTCTTCAGAGTCACATGATCCTTCAGAAATAATTCTAATATGCTGATTTGCTGAAACATTTCTTATTATTATCAGTGCTGAAAACAGTTGTGCTGCTTAACATTTGTGTGAAAACTGATTTTTCAGGATTCTTTGATGAATAAAAAAATTCTAAAGAACCTTGTGAAATATAAATCTTTTGTAACATTGTCTTCACTGTCATTTTAATTTAATGTGCCCTTGCTGAATGAAAGTATGCATAAAAAAAACTGACCCTAAACTTTTGAACAGTGTGTATCAGTGTATACCAAATGATTGAGTGTTTATATAAGAAAATTACAAATCTAATTAATTCCCTGTGAAGGACATAGCCAAGCTGGTCTCAATTGTGTTCTCTTTAACTATGCACAGCATATTCATTTAAATGAGACGCACTTCTCTCACAGCCTTGTCTGATGAAGAGACAGCTTATCAGGCGAGAGTCTCATCTTCATAGAAGTCCTCGCTCCCAGAGGGGTCTCCTTAGTCAGAACGGGGAGGACGATCACCCTGTCAATCACGCAGACACTGTAATTGAAGAGCTGCTGTTCGAGGCAGATTTTAAATTAGCTTCATAACATTCACCATCGCCTCTGTGTTTATTTGCAAAAGCTGCAGTGGGAAGGAACTCCACAATGTGGTCTGCATGCAGAATACCAGCATGGCAAACTGCTAACTGACTTTTGAGAGAATGGCATAATCAAAAAGTCAGATTTCATGTTTTATGTGTTGGATTTTTACCTATAAATGGCAGATCTATTGAAAAAAAAATATTTACTTAACTTTTTTTTTTTCCAATTTGCATTGTCTTTATTTCCTGTAATGACAGGACTGTAGAGAGAACTTATGTATGTATGTAGTATGTATTTATGTCTGTATATGTATGTGTATGTGCAAATTACAGCTTTGTAAAGAGAAAACATTTAATTTTATTTAGCTTTAAATATATATTTGTGTATATATGTATGTATGTATATATTTTTATTATTATTATTGTTTAAGTCCTATGTGAATACGAAATGTATACAGCTTTTCACAATTATTGTGAGGCAACACGTTCTTGGCGTTCTTTGAATTGGAAAGCGTGCTTTGACTCGAGAACCTCGGTTTTCTGCAGTACCGGTTGTGTGTTGCTGCATAGAAAGATCCTACAAGAAAAACAGTCGGTTTTCTGCAGTACCGGTTGTGTGTTGCTGCATAGAAAGATCCTACAAGAAAAACAGGCTGCAAATCCTCCTATATTGCTGGAGCTTTATATTTTTTCACTCGCAAATATCCAAACAAAGCTTTCTCTCTATCTCCTGCTGAAACTCGGCCAAGAGAGCTGTAAAGCTGGGGTCTGGGAATGGTTTAGAGAAGAGACGCCCTTTACCCTCATGAACAGACAAGAGATTTCCACCAAAACAAACAAACGGATGAACGGGCTTAGGTTCCTCCTGGAATGAGAATCTAGTCACTGTAACCTTGGCTCTGCAGAGGGAAGAAAGAGACCCGATATCCTCGCAGGATGCTGTGGCGGAGGGTCGATGCTGGATAGTGGAAAGGGATCAATGGTCACAAACTGACGCCCATTACTGTCCCATACTTCTCAATAGGCAATATAGCCCATGTATTTGTATGTGTGGTTATAGCTTTGGTCCCATCAGGAAAACAATTCCGTAACCTGCAAGCCAAGTAGGTGAGTAAAGGCTCTCAAAATATCAACAGTACAGCAATAGCCATCTGTACTCCCTCTGAAGGTGACATTGCTTTATAATGGCCACCAGGAAACCTTGTGGTGGAATTCAGAATTGATTTGCAGTTTGTTTTCCCTCTTCAAGATGCCTCGGAAAGCGTGCATTAGATATGGCTGTATGTATATGGGCAGCCCAAGGTCATTTAGCATATAAGAGTGATGATATATTCTGACGTCGGGTTCCAGTGTTCAGAACGGGCAGATGCTTCGGCTCGGATGCTGGTTGCCAAGTGTCTTTATCTTCGTATCCCTAAGAGAGGTTTGAGGAGGTACTTTGGTCTGGCATCGAGAGGCACAGCATCTGGAGCGCTTCCCGGAATCGAAGCTCACGTCGTCCTGGCACAAGCCACCTTGACGTGCTTCTGTTTCCGTTTGCATCAGGAAACGGGAACATGCTCACCTACAACACCCAGATTGCTTCGTCTGTGCCCATAGGCAAACCACGTTGTTGCTCAAGGGGTGAACTGTTGGGTAAAATTAAAGAAAACTGCTCTCGTCTGAGCAGTCGTAGTCGTGGCTCCTGTCCATCTTGATAAACCTCTACTGTTTAGGGCGTCTCGCTGGCTTTCGGCGGGAGTCTCTCTCCGCCATCACAGAGGAGGCGTGTCAGGAAACTGTGCTTTTTGAGCAAGTAGTTCAAAAACCCTCCGTTGGTCCTTTACATTTCTTGAAATATAATAAAAGTGAACGTCTCATGCATAGTTTTGCTCTTTGAAGTGTTTGAGAAAGTAAATGATGTCATGCGGTTTGGTTCTGGACCCGGCGCGCTCTCTTTGATACATTTGAAATTTAGCTGATGTAATTTATCTGCAAAATGGCTAAAAATTCATTTAACATACTCTGATCTCAAAATGACGTATATTTCATGTATTAAGGTGCAGAGCCGCTTTTAATACGCTCTTGATGGCTGACATGAAAATGTATGTGGAAACCCGGTGGTGTATCCGTCATGTCAGCTTCCATTGACTCCTTACAGTTCAGGCAGAGGTTTCATCACAATTGGAGAAAGAGTGGGCCTCTGTCTTCTTGAGTCTTTGGTATTTAACATTGATCATGGTGTCATACCTTCAGGAATGTGTCATAAATGTCCCGTCTTTGCCGAGTAAGCTGGGACAAATCTGTGCACTACACTCACAATCTCTCAGTCCTCTGCACAAGTCACCACTTGCCGAGTTAGTTGTATGAGCATTGTAAAGGCTGTTAGATCAGTGTGTTAACCTTGCAAAGTACTATATCTGATGTATAATTAACTGTACTGTATATAAATATATATATTATCAGTTAAAATTTGAGTTAAAATTAAGATTTTTTTAAAGGTTTTTAAGAACACTCGATGATGTTATTTATTAATATTTCACAATATTACTATAATAATATTTAGGGATGCACCGATACCACTTTTTCCAGTACTCGCCCGATACCGATACTTTTATTTTTGGTACTTGCCGATACCGAGTACTGATACCAATATTTTTATTGCATTTGTAAAAAAAATTTAAATATTGGGTACAGAAACCAAAAGAGTATGTATAATGTTAGTTGGTTAACTTAATTTATCAAATAGATACAGTCAAACCAAAATTTATTCAGACACCTTCAACATTTCTCACATTATCACAGTTTATTCGCTATAGTTTAGAAAATGGTAATAAAATGACAAGAACTCTTGTTAAACTGAGTCAGAACAAATTCAGCTTGATAATGTTAGATAACTTTGATAGAAAGGTATGTAATGGATTACAATCAACCAAAAATTAGACAGCTGTTAGTATGTCAGTATTTACACAACTATCAATACTTAGTTGGGCAACCCTTAGCCTTAATGACAGCCTGTAGTCTCCTGGGCATGCTGTCATCCAGGTTCATGCAAACCTCAACTTCATTTTTTTTTTCCCAGACTAGGTCTGAATAATTTTTGGTTCCAAATTTGTATAAATTTTACTGGTAGTCCCTGTATGATAATTTTGGATTGATTCGCACAGGTTTACTTTATTTTTGCTTCTCCTCCGCTTTTTAAAAAAAAACATAATTAACTATAGTGTCCTGCACCCACTAGTAAAAAAATATAAAAATTATATATCTGGTCCTCTTAATAATTTTTGGGTTTAAAACTTTATATCCTTTCTGTTATTTTCACACTTTAATTATGCCCTTAAAATGTATTTTCACCAGTTTTGTACTTTCACGTGTTTTTTTTTGCTCTGTGGTATATCATCTTTAATTTAAAAGCATTAGAGCTGCTCCATTGCAGCGGCTTAGTATATTGTAATCACGTGCTTTGCTGTAATAATGCTGGGAACCACTCTTTATAAATCTCCTAACTGTGATATTTTCAGAAAGAGAAGTCACGTTTTTTCATCTGAAACATTCTGCAATTTATATTCCAAAGCCACTCATATAAAACAGAAACACTCAAGCAAGCAAAACACACGCAACGCGTGCACATATTTGTACTGATGCAGAATGAGAGGACAGTAGTACAGCCTAGTGCATTTCACACAGGCTGTTAGTTTCACTTTTGCCAGAAAGTAGTGTATGCTTAAGGGTAAAAATCTATTTTGTTTATAGTGAATTCCCCTATAAATGGTCTATTTTACGATTTAGTTTTAATCCTGGTCTCATTATAAATTGTGGGTGCAGGACACTATAGTTAATTTATACAGATCAAAGATGCTTATTGCCAATATGTTTGCACATACAAGAGATTTGGTTATATTGTCACAACTTCCAAGTTACACTGATACGCCAACAACAACACACAGATATAAAAAGTGAGATGTGAATAAATACACATGCATATAAAACCACAAACAAGATCAATGTGTTTGTACAGGTGTGCTGTAGATGGCATAGGAATAGAATAAAATTAAATACGTTGTAGGGATGGTATAGGGGTTTAGGGTGATAATATATAGGAGTTGCCCATACTGTACTTTACTTGCACAATGTGAAAAAACATTAACTGTTCATAGAGTGATAGCCTGTGGGAGAAACTGTTCTTGTGCCTGGCTGTCCTAGTATTCGGTGCTCTGTAACGCCAACCAGACGGCAAAAGTTCAAAAAGGAGATAGCTTGGATGTGATGAATCCAGAGTGATTTTCTGAGCCCTTTACCTCACTCTGGATGTATACAGTTCTTTGAGGGTAGGCAGGGGGCACCAATAATCCTTTCAGCAGTCCAAACCGTTCTCTGTAGTCTTCTGATGTATGATTTTGTAGCTGAACCAAACCAGAAAGTTATTGAACTGCACAGAACAGACTCGATGACGGCTAAGTAGAACTGTTTCAGCAGCTCCTGTTGCAGGTTGAATTTCCTCAGCTGGCGAAGGAAGTACAACCTCTGCTGGGCCTTTTTCACAATGGAGTCAATGTGAGTGTTCCACTTTAGGTCCTGAGAGATAGTGGTGGCCAGGAACTTGAATGACTCCACTGTCATTACAGTGCTATCCATGATGGTGAGTGGGGGGAGTGCAGGGGGGTTCCTCCTGAAGTCCACGATCATCTCCACAGTTTTGAGGGTGTTCAGCTCCAGGTTGTTATAACTGCACCAGACAGCCAGCTCTTTAACCGCCTGTCTGTATGCAGACTCGTCTCCATCCTTGATGAGACAGATGACTGTAGTGTCATCTGCAAACTCCAGGAGCTTGACAGAGGGGTCTTTAGAAGTACAGTCATTGGTGGGAGTGAGAAGAGCAGTGGGGAGAGGACGCATCCCTGAGGGGCACCAGTGCTGATGATGCGGGTGTTGGATGTAAATTTACCAATTCTCACTAGCTGTTGCCTATCTGTCAGAAAGCTGGTGATCCATTGACAGATAGAGCTAGGGACAGAGAGCTGGGTTAGTTTGGTCTGGAGGAGTGGAGGAGTGTTGGGATGATGTTGTTGAAAGCAGAGCTAAAGTCCACAAACAGGATCCTCACATAAGTCCCTGATTTGTCCAGATGTTGCAGGATGAAGTGCAGTCCCATACTGACTGCATCATCCACGGACCTGTTTCTCCGGGGGGGGGGTAAGCAAACTGCAGGGGGTCAAGTAAGGGTCCAGTGATGTCCTTTAGATAAGCCAAAACCAATCTTTCAAATTATTTCATGACCACAGACGTTAGAGCCACAGTCCTGTAGTCATTAAGTCCTGTTATCCCTTGGGTTTCTTTGGGATAGGGATGATGGTGGAGCATTTGAAGCACGCAGGGACTTCGCACAACTCCAGTGATCTGTTGAAGATCTGTGAGAAGAGTGGGTCGTCTGTTTCCGCGCAGGTTCAGACAGGCTGGTGTCACACCGTCTGGGCCTGGTGCTTTTCTTCTTTTGTTCTTTCTGAAGACCTGGCGCACGTCATCTTCACTGATCTGGAGTTCTGGAGGGGGTGGAGAGGGGGGTTGCAGGAGGTGTTGGTGGTTGTGTGGAGAGATGTTCAGAGCGGATGTGGGGTGTTAGACTGGGAGTTTCAAATCTACAGTAAAACTCATTCAGGTCTTCAACAAGTTGTTGATTGGCCTCAGTGCTGGGGATGGTGTCTTGATGGTCTTGTCGTTTAGGGTAAGTGAGGATAGCAAATAAAGTAAACTTTTACAAATCATATCCAAAAATTATTCATACAGTCAGTAAAATTGATACAAATTTGGGACCAAAAATTATTTAATCTAATAATAATCTTTAATGAGCCGAAAAGAACACATGTCACACCTCTGTTTATCAGTTTGCACTGGCTTCCAATAGCTGCTCGCATAAAATTCAATGCATTAATGTTTGTCTACAAAACCACCAATGGCTCTGCACCCATTTACCTGAATTCATTACTTCAGAGTTGTGTGCCCTCTAGAAGCTTGCGTTCTTCTAGTGAATGGCGTATTATTGTGCCATCTAAAGGAGGCACAAAATCCCTTTCACAGACTTCTACATTAACTGTTCCCTCCTAGTGGAATGACCTGCCCAAATCAATCCAAGCAGCTTAACCATCTTCAAGAAACGACTAAAAAACGCATCTGTTCCAACTTTATTTGACCCTCTAACTCTAACAATTTCTATTCTATTTTAATTGTACTTTATATTTATCTTCTTTTTTTATTTTAATAAAAACAAAAAACAACACTAGCTTTCTATTTTTTCTATTATATATACTTGTTTTTCTTTGTGTGTTTGTTGTGGGTATATGTGTGTGGTGTGTGGTATAATTAATTAATATATCACCTTGCTACTGTATGGCTTTAGGCTACCGAGCACTTGGCATTTGCAGTTAGATCTTGTTGCGCTCTTTGCTTAGTTTGTGACTGCTTTTATTGTCCTCATTTGTAGGTTGCTTTGGATACAAGCGTCTGCTAAATGACTAAATGTAATCCAAATGATGCGTTGCTAAGTGAGTGAACACAAAGATCCCACACCAAAGTGTGATCTCTTCTCTCTCTTCTCTCTCTCATTCTCCTCTCTCTCTCTCTCTCCCTCTTTCTCCTACCGGTAAAGTAACTTTTGCATTGTTTTACTTACTTGTTTTTGACATATCCGACCGAACTACAAACTTTCCAGTGATGTCTGTGAGAAAGATATATTCACTCGACAAGCTCGCAAATCTGCGCCACCGCGCGCTCAATCCACTCAGCGTGCTTTGCTTATCAGCTCGCGCACATCAGCTATACAGGCGTTAATACTGAATGTTTAACATTATATTCATTGCATACATATACTTCGTAGTAGACATCCTTAACTCCATTCTGCTGTCTGTTGTTCTGTTGTCGGTGTTTCTTTGTCTGAATATGGCGCTTATCACATGCTGTGTGGTATCGGCGTTTGGTATCGGGGCATTTTAACGAGTACGAGTACAAGAGCTCGGTATCGGGCCCCTCTACTATCGGTAAAAACAATCGTTGTCATCCATAATAATATTTCTGTCTGTCTGTCTGTCTATCTTAAATAGATAGATAGATAAAACTATTTGGAATACTTATGTTTTTTTAATGTTTTGTTAAAGTCTTTGATGCTTTTAATAATAATGTCTCATTACATTGTACTGTTGATTTTGGGCTGAAAATGGCTATTTCTTGACAGTTTCCATTAGAGTTTCATAATTTTCTTCGAAACCAAGTTTGGATGAGCCTATTTTTGTCTTTGTGAGATTCACCATTAGTATAGTGACGCTAACCATACAAATGTTTGTAATTCCCCAGAGCCTGAACTTGCAGAGTTGCATGAATGTTATATAATTCAAGCATTCCTTAATATTCAAACAAAACGTTGGTGTTTCCTATTGTCACAATTAATGCAGAGCATGATATAAAACAGCCACAAAAAGGAGTCATGTTGTATTGTATGATGATCATAGCACATTTGAGTTGAGCATTTTTAATAAAATGGCTTGAGGACTGCTGGAGAAACAAAAGCTTGACAAAATGTTGGCAAGAAAACATGTTCCATTGTTCATAAAGCTGGTTGATTTAAACGGCAGAGAACGTTGTTGTAATGGACGTGTGTGAGGCTGCCAGGCAACATGTTCCACAACCTACTGATGTGACATTGAGATAATAATCTCTTATTGTGTAAAATTAATTACATTGGCAGCGTGTCTCTGTGTTCAGCATGTCTTCAGTGGGAGGGAATGTGTGTGGGTCAGGAGGAAGCTTCGCCAGCACCTTTAATCACTTGTCTGGATTGTAAATTCCCCTAATCTGCTTAGTGTCTAAGCACATTTTCAGTGCTTTTTAATTGCGATGACCATGGGATTTCCTCAGGTATCAGGCAACAATAAAAGTTTTTCTGTAAATATGTTTTGCTAAGGCATTCCCACATAAATTGCATGCCACACATGCACACAAGAGCAAAGACACTCACAAGGTGCTAAAAATCAGATAATTGACTAAACATGGAGAGGATAAATGAAGCAGAAACACACACACTGGGTTCCATGTTTAATGGGGACATTCCATAGACGTAATGAATTTTATATTGCACAAACTGTATTTTCTATTCCCTTACCCTACCCTAAACCTACCCCTCACACAAAACTTTCTGCATTTTTAGATTCAACGGTCAAAATTTGGTTTTCATATTATAGGGAATACTAGCTACACACACACACACATTCTACAGACAGACTTGAATCTGTTTAGGCGTCATTGACAAAAGGGGAAGAACATGAACTTTTCCAGCATACGTTATTTTTAGGTTAAAAAAAGTTGTGTATTTCTATATATCTGTATATTTTTAACCAACTGATCATCATTTTTTGAACAATGCACCACTTTTAATCCCCTTTTCACCATTTTAAGACACACCTTAGGACGTTTCAAGCCATTAAACTACTTGTTTCCAAAATGTAGACTCTAATAAGTATAGGATTTCACTAATTGTATGCTTATTAATGTTAAATATCTTTGTATTATTAGAGGGGTCACAGTAAAGGAATGTGGATGTACAAGCTGATTTACAAGATATTAATTAATTCATTCCCCCCCCCACATGGGGTTTTTTTTGACCCGTTTAAAAAAAAATATTTGAAGGTAATATGTAATCCCAAAAAAAAACATCCTATAGCCATTTTTAGATAATTAGATTTAGATAATGGCAGCCTAATTAAATAATATTTTAAGTCTATTGTACTTGATTCTTCATTGTTTTTTGCAGTCTATGATGAGGACAATTTATATTGTATTATATTATTTATTATTATTATTTAAATAGTCTATATTATTCAGTTTTTTTTTCAGTTTTAGTTATTTTATTACATCAAGTTAACTACATGACACTACTTGAATAAACTGTATTTCTTTTTAGTTACTTAAACTAAGTTATATTTAACTATAATACGCCTCATTGGAGAGTCATTTCTTAATTAAGAGCTGCCACTGGCTGAATCTGACGATTCTTCATGAACCCTACATTCTTATTTTCATTCAATACTGATAATGAATATAGGCCCTCTTATCTAGTTTTTACTTCCAATTTAGTTTATAATAAACGGTTTTAAAAGTTTTTTTTCATCCATAACAACGCAATTAATATGCAAACTGTGTTTTAAAGCAGACCAAATAACCTAATACCCAGCTTGCTGTATGTCTGGTCATCAAGACCAAAGAAAAAAGAGGAAATCAAGAATTTTTGAGCTTTAAGGATTCATCTAATATAGTGTTTGATAACTTTATTCAATTTCTGAATATTTCTTACTTGCTGAATGGCACAGGTAAATATGACATTTATTTAATGGTTTATGTGAAGCTTGTTTTAACTTCACTTAAGTCTAATAATTTAAAATTGATACCTACGTAATGTTGATGGCCATAGACAATGGTTAAATAGGGGAAAACAAACAATTTGCATCCTGTGCCGGAACGGCTTGCTACCAATATTACGCTATACTTGAAGTGAGTCCTGGCCAAATATGGTGACCCATACTAGGAATTAGTGCTCTGCATTGATCCCATCCAAAGTGCACACACACAGCAGTGAACACACACACACACTGTGAACACACACCCGGGCAGTTGGCAGCCATTTATATGCGGTGCCCGTGACGTTGGGTTCAGTGCCTTGCTCAAGGGCACCTCAGTCGTGGTATTGAAGGTGGAAGAGAGCACTGTACATTCATTCCCCCCACCTGCCGGTACGAGACTCAAACCCCAACCTTAGGGTTACGAGGGGTAACCATTTAACCATTAGGCCACAACTTCCCCATATGTAATGTAATGTAATATAATATAATGCAACATTTGCTAGTTAAATACTTGCAATTTAAATCTGCTATCTATTTTAGCCACTATTTGTGTAAGCTTTTTTATGGTTATTTAAGTATTTTGTCATTAACTAATGTTGTAAAGTCAAATTAAAATCAGCTGTTAAATCTCCCGTGTTCATTGCGTGAAGAACACTAATCGTATGAAACACAGATTTACCAACTCAAATCCATTAGTTGTGAGATCACATTCAGGGTTAGGATGCTGCCTTAAAAGGCAAATTCTTACAGTATGTAGGCAGTTGAAAGCAAGGCAGCTCACTAGGCTTTGGAACAGAGCCACTAACTCACCTGTGGTCAGTCTTACCTTGAAACATGCTGCTTTTGTATCTGTAGACCTCTAGTGTATCCATTTACTCATATGCACGTATATCCGGATTTTTGAAGAGCAAATTGTTATTCAAGGAGCATGTGCAAATATTTGCCAGTTGTCTTGCATTTACATGACAGCAATTCACCTTTGGGCTCAAAAGACAAAAAATTATTTGGCCATAAATAAGAGAGAGTTTTAAAGACTTCATGCACTTAAGTTATTGTGTTTTGATGTATTGTGCCATGCGTCCATCAGCACATATAAAACGAAACACAGAATGAAAGTGCTCTTGCTTTATAATAGTTTCATCCAACCATCCTCTCTTTCATCTGTCACACAGTATTCATCCATGGCCTATTTCTATAAACCGAAACCTGTCAAAAGGTCACTAGCTCTCTATGGCTTTTTTTTTTTTTAAAGAATTTAATTAAATTTAAATTGTACCCCTTTTCACATTTTTACATTTATTTGTTTTCCCTAAAAGTCAATTATTTATTTTTGCATAATTTGCAAAAGCAATTTTATATGCCAACAACTTTGTGTCAATTTTATATGAAATTGTATTATTTTCAACAGTATAAATAGGTTCTTATAAATATACATTATACTAGACTAAACATACACTATAAATAGTTGCATTTATAATGCATGTAAAAAAAAATGTATAATATAAAATCCCAGTCTTGGAGACAGCATTATAATTTAAATAAAATAATTATACAAACAGATCTTTGCATCACAATGCTCTAAAATGCTGCCTGTATAGGCAGCGTGCTATCTTTTGGAACAGAGCATTTCTCCACCTCCACCTAGATGAATTATTGTATTGAGTGCTATTATTGTATCATCTCTTTCTGGCACGGATGTTTGTGATTCTCAAGCAGGTCAGCGTACTGCTTTCTGCACATGCAAGTGTTATGTTTAGCGAGCTGAATGAGGGTGTGACCTCTAGTGTTGTGTGTTTTGTTTGGCTCGGTTATTCTCTAATCTACTAAACACCCTGACAAATATACGTGCATTGTTTCAGACATTAAGTTGACACATATGCTGAGTCGTGATGACAGGGTGAAAATATCTGCTGTGGCCAAGGAACCGTCTCTCTAGAGCTGCTTTAGGCCATGGTGAATTATGGCTGGAGTGAACGTGCACATATCTCTCTCTCTCTCTCATTTCAGTGATGCTGTTAGCAAAATATAAAAAAAAAAAAAAACACACACAACCTTGGATCCTCCAAAGTCACAGTTGCAGCACTTCAAAGACTTAATTGTTTAGAAAGCCATCCTGAATCATAAGGATGCAGAAGTACTGCAAGAATAATTGGTTTTTACTGTATACAAAGAAAAAAGGCAATAAATAAATTAAAGTATATTTTATTTTTTAACAATTTAATATTGGTTTATCTGTGTTATTTTAGTATTATCTACAAACTATTATTTTTTATTAATTTTTTGAATTTGTAAATAATATATAAGCAAATTTGAATTATTTTTGTTTATTAAGTTTTAATTATAAGGTAATACTTATTTCATTATTTTCAATCTTTAGTTTCAATGAACACAAATGTTTATAATTGCCTATATAAATGGTTAACATTTTGTTAATTAAACAATGCTGAAATAAAAAGTTGTGTGTTTGTGGGGTGGTATACATATATATATATATATAATCTATAAGAATATATATTTGGGTGAAGTTCATATCTTATATCACATATCATAGCATAGCATAGCATATATCATATATCATATCATATCATATTATATCATATCATATCATATCACATCATATCATATCTTATCATATATCATATATCATATCGCCCTGGAGGACAATACAAAAATAAATAATCAAGAAAAGAAAGGTAATTTCCAATAAAATTCATTCAGTTATTTGATTGGCAAGAAATTATTTTTTCATTCATTTATTTCATGTTCAGGTAACATCAGAACATTCTTTTCAACATTTCCATCCAGAGAAATGTATGAGTTTGCAACTTCAGTTCCAGCTTACAAATCGATTCTTCTCCCTTTCACCCTCCTTTTCTGATTGATATCTGCTCGTCATGTTCATTTCTCACATCAGACTGGATTAATGGTTGGAACATGCTATGATTTGTGTTTAGCTTATATTGCTGGTGCTCAGAAATGGGTCACCTGTAATGAAAGTCTGTGTGTGTATGTGCTGTGGCGGTGCGGGGCCACGTTCAGGCTCTGCTCTCAATAACAGCTGACTTATTGGGGAGATCAGGAAGACACCACTGTGTCATCCACACACAGTCCAACCAATATTATTACAGCTCTGTTCTGAGCCGAGGAAGTTTTGACTTTGGACTGCCAAACCACACACACATTTAGTCCTCCTATGTCATTGCAAGGATTCTGCATTGATCTGCACAATCTTTATGCATCTTATTAATACTTACAATATCAATGTTTAAATGTGCACTAAGCAACTTTTTCCAAATTTTTATTAGCCAAAAAATAAGTTCAGTTAGGTTATTAGTGAGAAATAATGAGGTTATAAGAGAGAAACATTGCGGCAAGACGTGCATCCCAAATGAGAGAGAGAAAGAACGCAAAGGTAGACTTTTCTTCTTATATTACCTAACGTACTCTACGATTAGCTCAGTGAATAATTAAAAAAAAAAACATAGACCTGGCTAGAACAAGCGGAGTGATACAAAATTGTGAAAGGGCGTTCCTGTAGCTATACCAGTACAATATCTCACAGTTCTCAACCAATCAGATTTGAGAACCAGAATGAACTGTTGTATGTGTATATATATGCACACACATATACTACAACTGCATGGTAATTAGTATAACCACAATCTTAAATTTTATATTTAAGATACAAAATATAATGTTATATCAAAATAATGATATGTATCACTGTACTAATGGTATATATTAATGGTATTTTTTTTTTAACTTACTTTTTTTTTTTTGGAAATTGATAGACTAAAACCACAAGATAAGATTATTCATAACAGCTGAATAAGTATATGGCATCAGTGCAAAAATTACATTATGTGATGCTTAAAAACACAAGGCTCAAAACAGTAAACCCACAGTAAATCATAAAGCAGATAGATATATCTAAGATATAGGAAAATCACTCATTTCTAATTTCATATGATACTGTACCATCTGATACTCTACCATACTGTGCAGCTCGATCTAAAACAGTCCTGGGTTCCTCTGAGGTGAGGCATTATGTAATGTAATCAGTTCTCTTGGAGTTGGGCGGGGGTATTGATCCAGAGGGTCTCGTTCTTGTGCTCTGATACAGAAAAGGTGAGAGGAAATCCTCTGGCCTAAAAAGAGTCAGCCGGAGTAAGACACATTGAAGAGCTTCTCTAGTGTTTAACAGACACATGTACGTTCTGTAATCTCTCTGCGTTTGGCAACAGTGCAGCATATTTGTTCGTTCAGAAAGACTTGAGGGACTTGTTTAACTAGAAACCGGTTTGTTCTGCTAGAAGATATACAGAAGCAATGAATGTCAGAGAATGTTGAGAGGAGAGTTTTATTGATATTGTAGAGAGCGATTAGTTTGATTTGTGTGTGAGAATGTGGGACGATCTATTTTCTGCCAAAGACTTGCAGTCAATGAACCATCCCAGAAGCGTATCCTGATGATGAATTTCTAAAACTTCATATTTGATGTATTTTTGTCAGTTGTACGGAGGATCAAAGCTTCTCAGTGACAGCAAAATAATTTCTTCTGTGGTAATAAAAAGAAATGGTTGTTCCCAAAAGAAGTCAAAATACTTATTTTTATTAAATTAGAGTTAATTTTTCTTCTGTGTTTAATTATTAATAATACTACAAATTGCAATTTATTCAAACTAATTTATTTTAGGTATTTTACCTTTAATATTTTTTTTTCAACATACTTTGACCAGTATAACTGTAATGTTTTCCTGGACAATAATGGTAGAACTGTTTACTTTATAGGTTTTTTATTATTTATTTATACAAAATAAATAAATAATAAAATATATAAAAAAAAACTTTAAAAAATATGTTCAGGAATTTATTAAAAGTGTGACAACTATCCCTATTGAGACAATATCAGTACCAACATTATTAAATTTTATATGATTTTAAATATCAGAGGTGTATCACACATAACTTACATTTAAGTATATTTTAAGTAAGTACGTGTACATGTACCATAAAATAAGAAGCTAATATGAAGAATTTGAATTTTTGTGATTTTACAAGTTTTTTTTTATTATGTTTTTATTTTAGTTTTATTTTTTTTAGAAATCAATACTTTAATACACCAAGGATGCATTAAATTGATCAAGTTACATTAACTAATTGTATTAATTGTCACAAAAATATTTTGAACTTTCTTTTCATCAAAGAATCCTGTAAAAATGTATCATGGTTTCCATAAAAATATTAAACAGCACAACTATTTCAACATTGATAATAATAATAAATGTTTCTTAAACAGCAAATCAGTATATTAGAATGATTTCTAAAGGATCATGTGACACTGAAGACTGGAAATTCACCTTTGCCATTACTGAATAAAAGTTTTATAACATATTGAATTAAAAAACAATTATTTTAAATTGTAATAATATTTCACAATATTACTGATATTGTTTGATGAAATAAATGCTGTCTTGATGAGCACTAGTCTATATCTCAAATAAAATATGAAATGAAAAATAAATAAATTGTAGAGCATGACCAATAACGAATATTAGGAAATATAAAACAGTGGGTCAATTTTGATTTCATGTTGAAGTTCTTAAGATTTCACTTACTGTCCAACCAGTGCTAAAATACAATTTAGGTTGCATGAGACAAACAGGTTGTACCTTCAAAACGTCCTACAGAAAATCATTGTAGTACATACTTACTGATTTGACTATGTACTTCATTTTGCTTGTTACAGTGTAGATGCTACTGTTATTTTTGAGTGCTTTCAGGGATGACACTCATTTGTACTGAGCTCTCTGTGTCCCTTTTCTATCGCTCAGACTTTCTTTCCTCTACTTTGCTTGTTTTACAAGGTTGTCTGATCCGATGATTGAATCTGCTATGGTCTCTTCAGCCCATCTCGACGCCCCACTGATACACAATATTTGTTGTCCTTTGTTTCTCCGCTCGTGTATGGGATCTGGAGCTCATTTTCATTTCAAACCGAACACTGACTGCTCAGATGCTAAAGCGCTGCTGCGGACACGGTGTTAAAATCTTTATAAGAAAACCAATTCTATGAATTTCTACAGATTGATCAGTGGCTCAGGAGGGACAATAATATTTGAGGAAGATAGGACAGTGTGTGTGACTGTGAATAGCAAAAAAATCAACCAAGACAAGGGATGTTATAAATATTCCCTTTGGTAAAGGAGAAACTAAGATGATGATCAAAAAAGAAATGATGAAGAAATGCCAGGAAAGGTGGGACATAGATAATAGTGGAGGCAAATACTACAGTGTACAGAAATCTGTGTGACTAGAAGGAACAGAAGGGAGAAATCGGTTTTAACCAGACTGAGGTTTGACCACACAGGGTTAAATAAAACATTGTTTTTATTAGGTAAAAGTCAATCAGATGAATGTTTGGAGTGTAAAATCACAGAAAGTGCAAAACATATATTATTACATTGTAGGAAATATAGGGAAGAGAGGAATAGACTAAAGCAAAAGATAAGACAGGAAGAAATTGAACATTGAGGGTGTATTGGGAACAACAGGAGAAGGGGTTAAGGACACACAGAAAGCTGTTGTGGAATACCTGAAGGATATAGGGGTATATTATAGGATTTAGGGTTTTTGTTTATATGGTAAATTCTTTTTATTTATTTTATTTAATTTATTTTTTAAATAACAATTATTACTTTGCAAAGTAATAGTCCATGCTACAAACTCCAGTACAGTAGGTGGAGGTATGCACCTGATAAGTCATGGTTGTAATCAGCCATAAAAAAATACAACAAAACGAATAGTGCTGTGCAAAGAATCAGTGATTAAAATGTTTTTTTTTTTTCACTGTACCACAGCAGTACAACCCCAATCTTTTTTTGTGTTCCTATGTCATTTTACTGATGACTGCTTCTCTAATCTCGTGGAGTTCAACGTGGGATTCACAAAATGCTTGCTCTTTAAAGATGGCTCAGTTTATTTACACCAGCTGGCTCCACTAATCACAACCATAAGTATGGAAAAAAAAAAAAAAAAAAAAAAACAAATTAAAAAATAATGTTTTATTTTTTTCTATCGAGCATTCAAAATACTGAACTATGGCTATGGGTATATCGTTTCCGACGCGCGCTGTACGCGGTAGACCAATCACAACAGACTGGGCCATCTGACCAATCAAGCAGAGTAGGCTCACGAAAGGAAGGGTTTTGAGATACTGTCCTTAAACACTGCTTTGAACAACTCTTGGAGAATCATGGGAAAATGAGTTGACATTAAATGAAAATTTTTAATTTGAGCGTTTTTGCCCTTGCGCATTCAACCTACTGTAGGCGACTCCAAACAATGTTAGGAACCTTAAAATTGGCATAAGCACTTTAAAGTCTTTTGTCTTTTCCACACCAAAAGATATAATATTACCATTGTTATAATTAGTATCATTGAATACTAAATTGTATCGATGTTTTATCGACGACAAGACCAAAGGAACCAGTCGAGTTCTCTGCTCAATGTGACTTTGCTGCAGTCTGGAATTGAACTGCTGGTTTCATCTGGCCAGAGGAGAACTGCCCCCACTGAGCCTGGTTTTTCCCAAGGTTTTTTTCTCCATTCTGTCACCGATGGAGTTTGGTTCCTTGCCGCTGTCACCTCTGGCTTGGCTTAGTTGGGGACAGTTATTTCCCAGCGATATCGTCGACTTGATTGCACAGATACTAGTTAAACTGAACTGAGCTGGATGATGACATAATTGAATTCAATGATGAACTGCCTTTAACTGAAAATTGAGTGTTTACTATTGTAATTTTGCATTAATGACACACTATTTTCCTAATTAATGCTGTACAGCTGCTTTGGCACAATCTGTATTGTTAAAAGCGTTATATAAATAAAGGTAACTTGACTTTTGAATTAATTTTTGTATTTTTATATTTTCTGTTTTTATTTTAAGGTTAGTTAATTTGTGTGTTGTGTCATTTGTAGTTTTTTTTTTTTTTTTTTTTTCCATATATTTTTATATTCATTTTTAATTTTTAGTTATTTTAGTACATCAATAAAAACTAACTGTTCCTTACAATTACATCAAAGCCAGTTATGATACAATAGAAGTAGTTCAACACTTCCAATCCTGCAAACAGTTAGAGAGATGAATTGGTTCTTAATAAGCTTTTCACTTTCACAAAGCAAGTAGGATTATGGCAGTACAATGCCCCGTTTATGCTTCTGTGTCATGCATTGGCACGGTTTCATTGGTGTTCTCAGCACAAAGAAATGTATCACCCAGCGATGTATTAAAAGTTAGATATGCAATATATCTAATTGTACCTGCGTGCATACAGTACACTCACATTGTTTGTTTGTTTCAATTCCAACATCCAGATGTATGCTGATGACACAGTAGTTTTTGTACATGCTAATAGTGCAGCTCAAGCTGCTGATCAGCTAACAAGTTCAATGTTAAAGATCACGGCTAAAACATAATTGCTCATAACTAAATGTATTGAAAACTGTATGTATGTTTTTCAGTAAAACTAAAAGTTGCCGTGCAGAGTCAGATGTTATCATAGATGGGGAGAGACTACAAGTTGTCTCAGATTTTAAATATCTGGGTGTATATATCGATAGCAATCTTACTTTTAAAACGCACATCAAGAAGGTTTGCAATCACATCAAGTTCAACTTGGCAAATTTTAGATATGCCCGTAGCTGCATGTCAACTAAGGCTGCGAAGATGTTTATGCATTCAATGATCTTCTCACATATCACATATTGTTTGACAACCTGGTCACAAACAAATAATACTTCTCTCAAACCAATTATCTCTTTCAGACATTTCAAAATCAGACATGGACTGGCTCCTCCTGTATTGAACCAGTTTGTAAACGTAGCACCATCTGATTACAGATTAACGAGAAGTGCAGTAAGAGGTGATTGCATAGTCCCTTTAAGAAAAAGTGCATTTAGTCAAACAGTGTTTTCAGTTAGGGCTGCTCGTGAGTGGAACTCCATCCCAACTTACATTACAAATTTTAATACTTATGCCTCCTTTAGGTTTCACATTGTCAACATTCATTTTATAAACTTAACTCTGCTGCTGTCTTGTCTTTTCTGCTCTAATAGTTTGAGATTTGTATGCTATGTACTGTATATGAGGTTGTTTGGTTTAGGACTGATTGAATGATTAGGGCTACTGTTACTTGTCTGTATGCTTACATTATTTTTGTTTGTATATTGATATTTTGATATTATTGATATATTGTTTATTTTGTTTGACAGTTGGATTGTGTGTATGAGCGAGCTGGTATTGATTTGTTGGTTCTGTGTATAGTATAACTTTTAAGCGGATGTTTTTTTTTTTTAGGAACAGTGTGAATGTTATATGTATTTTGGAGTATGTTATATTATGTATTGTTTTAATTCCTTTATATTTTAGGGTGACCATTTTACCATCAGTCCAGGGACTGCAGATGCAAAATAGCCTTCTGGCTAATTCTGGCACATTGTAAATTTTATGTATTATTGATGTGCATTGTCCCTGTCAAATAAACCTGAAAATAAAAATATAATTACTAAACAAAGCATTATATACTACAGCGCACCTGATTGGCTGTGTGACTGTTTTATCATTGCAAAATTAACCCTGTATACTTTGCACAAATATAAATAATTATATAATATAGAGTTTTGAGATATATATAATATATCAGCAGTATATTATTACAAACCTGATTCCAAAAAAGTTGGGACACTGTACATTTTGTGAATAAAAACAGAATGCAATGAGGTTTAAGTTTCAAATTTCAATATTTTATTCAGAATACAACATAGATGACATATTAAATGTTTAAACTGAGAAAATTTATCGTTTTAAGGGGAAAATAAGTTGATTTTAAAATTCATGGCATCAACACATCTCAAAAAAGTTGGGACAAGGCCATGTTTACCTCTGTGTGGCATCCCCTCTTCTTTTTTATAACAGTCTGCAAACGTCTGGGGACTGAGGAGACAAGTTTCTCAAGTTTAGGAATAGGAATGTTGTTCCATTCTTGTCTAATACAGGCTTCTATTTGTTCAACTGTCTTAGGTCTTCTTTGTCGCGTTTTCCTCTTTATGATGCGCCAAATGTTTTTTTATGGGTGAAAGATCTGGACTGCAGTCTGGCCATTTCAGTACCCAGATCCTTCTACACAGCCATGATGTTGTAATTTATGCAGTATGTGGTCTGGCATTGTCAATGTTGGAAAATGCAAGGTCTTCCCTGAAAGACGACGTCTGGATGGGAGCATATGTTGTTCTAGATCTTGGATATACCTTTCAGCATTGATGGTGCCTTTCCAGATGTGTAAGCTGCCCATGCCACACGCACTCATGCAACCCCATACCATCAGAGATGCAGGCTTCTGATCTGAGCGCTGATAACAACTTGGGTTGTACTTTTCCTCTTTAGTCCGGATGACATGGCGTTCCCAGTTTTCCAAAAAGAACTTCAAAATTTTGATTCGTCTGACCACAGAACAGTTTTCCCACTTTGCCACAATCCATTTTAAATAAGCCTTGGCCCAGAAAAAACGCCTGCGCTTCTGGATCATGTTTAAATATGGCTTCTTATTTGACCTATAGAGTTTTAGCCGGCAACGGCGAATGTCACGGTGGATTGTGTTCACCGACAATGTTTTCTGGAAGTATTCCTGAGCCCATGTTGTGATTTCCATTACAGTAGCATTCCTGTATGTGATGCAGTGCCGTCTATGGGCCCGAAGATCACGGGCATCCAGTTTGGTTTTCCGGCCTTGACCCTTACGCAAAGAGATTGTTCCAGATTCTCTTAATCTTTGGATGATATTATGCACTGTTGATGATGATAACTTCAAACTCTTTTCAATTTTTCTCTGAGAAACTCCTTTCCACTATTTTTCGCCGCAGCATTGGTGGATTTGGTGATCCTCTGCCCATCTTGACTTTTGAGAGACACTGCCAATCTGAGAGGCTTTTTTTATACCCAATCATGTTGCCAATTGTCCTAATAAGTTGCAAATTGGTCCTCCGGCTTTTCCTTATATGTACATTTAACTTTTCCGTTCTCTTATTGCTACCTGTCCCAACTTTTTTGGAATGTGTAGCTCTCATGAATCCAAAATGAGCCAATATTTGGCATGACATTTCAAAATGTCTCACTTTCAACATTTGATATGTTACCTATATTCTATTGTGAATAAAATATATGTTTATGAGATTTGTAAATTATTCCATTCCTTTTTTTTACTCACAATTTGTACAGTGCCCCAACTTTTTTTGGAATTTGTTTTGTATATATTAATATAAAATAATATAATATATAAAAATATATATATAATATAAAAATAATAGTTATTCTCTTATAGAAATCTGAAGCTTGACGATTATATCATGGCAGAATGGTAACTGTATTATCGCCCAGCTCTTTATAGAAAGTTGTATTGTATGTGTGTATATATATATATAAATATATATATAATATATATATATATATATATATAGGAAAATATATAAAATATATAATATATATATATATATATATACATAATTCTCATCTACATATGTATATAATATTATATATATATATATATAATACACATACATATACATATCTATTCATATATCTATACCTATACATATATATATATATACATATATAATATATATATATATATATTATATATCTATATATAATATATACATTATACATTATATATATATATATACTGTATATATACATATATATATATACATATATATACACATATATATAAGCAGATCATAGATTAGACATTATATATATATTATTCTCCATATAATACATTTATATACATATATATATCCCTATAGCTATATATGTATATACATATATATGTGTGTGTGTGTGTGTAACACTCATACAGTGTACTCAAATAGGGCGAAATATACTACATAGCATTTCTCAACTGCTTGTATTGTCACAAAATTGAAACTATCACCCAGCTCTAATCTGCTAAATTTGATTATAATGAATGACGCTATTAAGACATTATTAACATTATCATCTTGATATTTCTGTAAAGTTGCTTTAAAAGCCTCTATACAAATACATTTGCCTTGACTTGAACACGTACTGATGGTGTGGCGTCACCACAGGAGCAGCTAATGAGTGTTTCACTGATGAAGCCACAGGGATACACAGCTTCAAAGAGAAGTGTCAGTCACACCAGACTCTTCAAGATGCAGAGGAAGATGACCAGCGAAGTCCATATCAAATTCAGTACAGTAGCTTTACTGTACTGCATTTGCTTGACTAAGATGGTTTCAAAGCCTTTATCTGTCTCTGCATGTTAAACTGGGGTAAGAAAATCTATTGTAACACTGAAAAACATGTAAAAGTGATGTGATGTGCCATACTTGAAATTTGTGCTCTGCATTTCACGCATCCAAGTGCACGCAGGCACACAGCCATAGCAGTGGGCAGCCATTTTTTGCTGCCCAGAGAGCAATTGGGGGTTCGGTGTCTTGCTCAAGGGCAACTCAGTCGTGGTTTTGAAGGTGGGAGAAAGCACGGTTTATGTCTACTAACATTCCCCCACCTACAATCCCTGCTGGTATGAGATTCAAACCCACAACCTTTGGGTTACAAGTCCAATTCTCTAACCATTAGGCCAAACAAATTGTTCTGTGCCATTATATTTCTCATATTCTCATTTCTCATACAAATATATTTTTTTACGTCTAGCATTGCTGTACAATTGATTAAAAACAAACTGTTGAAAGAATAGCAAATGTCTTTCAGATATTGTGTTTATAATGTGATCATTCGAATAATCATTTTAGTATATTAATGGATAAACAGCAATTATTTTGTTTTGTAGATGATATTTATCTAGTTATCTCTTGCTGTATACATTTTGTTTTTTTTATATACAGCTGGATTTATTTTTTAGGACTTTATATTTTGAGATCTTTGCATCGGAATGTTCATATTTACGAATGTCTTTCGTCAAACCACCTCTCAGTGTTTACACTTCATCTGTGTCTCTCTAGCTTACAGAAGTTAGTGCAAAGGTGTTTGTTCTAAAGAAGATAAGACAGCTGGATTTGGGCAAACAAGACACTGCTGAAGGCATCGCTGAGGCGAAACTCTTGTGTACATTGTTTTACTCAGTTACTTCACTGAGAGACATTGTGTTTTGTGGCTTTGCTGAGGGATACAAGTGTTTGTGTTTCATTCTTTTATATAGAAATGGAATACAATTAAAATTAAGACTGGGGCTAGTTTTTTTTTTTTTTTTTTTTTTTTTTTTTTTTTTTTTTTTTTTTTTTTTTTTTGTTTTCGTTTTTTTTTGTTTTTTTTTTTTTTTTTTTTTTTTTTTTTTTTTTTTTTTTTTTTTTTTTTTTTTTTTTTTTTGTTTTTTTTTTTTTTTTTGTTTTTTTTTTTTTTTTTTTTTTTTTTTTTTTTTTTTTTTTTTTTCTTTTTTTTTTTTTTTCACAAGCACTGTATCTCAGTAACTATAATGCATTGGGGCTATGGAAAATATGATGATATCTTTATTCAGTCATTATTTTTTATATAATATCAGTTGGATAAAAAAGAAAGGAAAATAGTACCATACAAAGATCCATTCAGGGAAGAATCAACTGCATAAAGGCTGGACTTGTTTTCATACATTTCATTGATGTAATAATAAATATCTCCAAATCTCTTCTGATGAAGAAACAAATTCATCTACATCTAGGATGGCCTGAGGGTGAGTAAACTTTCAGCAAATTAATATTTTGGTGAACTATTCTGAAAGGCATGTGCCTTTACAGTAATTGACTGATGGACAAAGTGTGACAACCAGCCACAGTTTCCACACAAAAAAGCTAAAATATGTGAAATTCTAAATGTTGTGTTAATTTCCCAGTGTTCTGCAGCGGTCTGAGAGAGTCGTGCTGAATGGAGACTTTGTGGAGTTGTTCAGTGTAGAATGTCTCCGTTTACGCATGTAACCATTGTTCCCTGAGAATAGGGAATAAGACACTGTGTCCCCTAGAGGATTCTATGGGAAATGCCTCCGGCATGACCATTGTCTGAAGCATGAGTCTAAACATGACAATGAACTTGACAATGGCAAGCGGCAGCCCATGACGTCACAACTGGTGCGGCAGAGAGTATAAAGGGGCACCTGTAAAATACATCATCTACTTCTTGTCTGAAGGAGACGTGCACAGGAATGCCTGAAACTTGACAAAGAAACACAGCATCTCATTCCCTATTCTCAGGGAACCATGGTAACCTGAGACATTCCCTTTCGAAAGGGAACTTGCGCTGCGTCCCCTAGAGCAGTGGTTTTCAAACCTGTCCTGGAGGACCCCCAGCCCTGCACATTTTGTATGTCTCCCTCATCTAACAAACCTGATTCAACTCATCCGCTCGTTAATAGAGATTGCAAGAACTAAATTGGGTATGTCTGATAAGGGAGACATACAAAATGTGCAGGGCTGGGGGTCCTCCAGGACAGGTTTGAAACCCCTGCCCTAGAAGGTGCTATGGGGAACTGTATACCCATGCCACCATGCTGAAGAGATGAGTACCTTACTGACTGAGCTAAGTCAAAGACTCAAAGGAGTCCTCACCCCTGCACCAGCTACGCAATCATAGACCAGAGATTCCCAAGAATGGAGGCCTCAACAGGAGATAAGAAGCCTAACTACGCTCTTATCTAGGCCAGTGTCCAAGGAGGCTCACAGAGAGCCTAACACTAAGAGCTAACTGGCCCTCGAAGCTCTGAAAGCCTAAATATGCCACCTCTTAAACGAGAGGCTGCTTAGCAACACTCCACACTAAGGTCAGTAGCTCCCAGAGAGCCTAACAACTTGGCATACTACCATACTGCCTAGCCGAGCTCTAGGAGCGGAAGCCTCAAAGTATGAACGACTTTCCAAATCGAGAGAAGAACTAACAAAGCTCTGCGCTTAGGATATCTTGTAAGGAGGCTCACAAGGAGCCTTCTACTCACCATTACTCTTTGAGCAGAGGCCTCAACAAGAGGGGGCCTAACAACGCTCACAGTATCCAAGGAGGCTCACAGAGAGCCTAGTCAACTTGGCAAACCTGCTCTGGTTAAGAGCAAACTGGGGTCTAACACAGATAGAAAGGTCACGAAGCACCCGGCACATGCCTTTTCCATAAGTATGGATTTCAGAAAAGGCACGAAGCAATCAGCATGTGCTCTTACCATAAACATGGATTTTAGAGAAGGCACAAAACAAGTTTCACCATGACGACACTCGAAAACTAGAGGAGGCCTAACTATCCCCCATGCTCAGGACATCTTGTAAGGAGGCTCACAGAGAACCTACAACTCACAGATGCTGTCCTAGTGGAGTTCTGGCGAGTGGAGGCCTCAATGAAGATAACTCTCTGTAGCGAGAGGAGGCCTGATGATGCTCACAGTAGATCTAGGAGTGGAGTGGAGGCTTTAGCATGACAACTCTAAAATGAGAGAAGGTCTAACTATGCTCCACACATAAGGATACTGTGCAAGGAGGCTCACAGAGAGCCTACAACTCACACTTGCTAGCCTATAGCTGGGCTCATAAGTAACTCCATATAAAAGTAGTGGCCATGGAGGATCAGAAAACCTAACAATGCCGAATCACTGCGTGATGGAGCTCTGAGGACAGAGGCCTCAGCATAACAACTCTCTAAAGCGAGAGGAGGCCTAACTACGTCCTATACTAAGAACGGCTTACCAAGGAGGCTTACAGAAAGCCTAATGACTTGATGACGCTATCAGAGTGGAGCTCCTTACTGAACCTACCACTCAGCAGAACATAACCCAAATGGCCAGGTCGGAGCCTTCAATGAGGATGCCTCAGCTACTGAGAAACAGAAAAGAGGCATCAACACATTTCCACCAAATATGGAGATCAAAGGAAATACAGAAGATTCACAGGGACAGGCAGTATGTACAGACAAAAATTGTTTTCCACAAAATCTGTCTCATGCAGCCAAAACAGATCTAATCTGTCATTGGCACAAGCTACAACTTTAATAATAATAATTCCTCAGAATAAGACGTATAAAGAACAATAATGTTATTTGAGTCAACAAGAGGAGCCTAAAAAGGAAAACTTCTTGTTGGACTTGTCCGTGCTCTGCCTACAACCCCCACACTTAATGCAAATGATGCATTCCATCACTCTGAAAATAATCATACGAGAACAGATGCGAATGCTTATAGAGAGCTGAACACGCTCGTGCAAACGCTAACTACTATCCCTCAAGAGAGTAGAAAGGAAAGACAGCATTCCACCCAAAAGTGTGTACCATATCCCGTACAAACAAACGGTCTCCTGAAGACAAGAAAGAGGATGACGTATTTCACAGGTGCCCTTTTATACTCTCTGCCGCACCAGTTGTGATGTCATAGGCTGCCGCCAGCCAAAGTCAAGTTCATTGTCGTGTTTAGACTCATGCTTCAGACACCAGTCATGCTGGAGACATTCCCAGTAGTGCCCTCTAGGGGACGCAGCGTAAGTTCCCTTCAAAAGGGAACTAATTAAAGCGCAGAATGGCTCAGTCATTTCCACCCTCTGCTCTCATGACACACTTGGTATTTAAGGAGCTTTACAGAAAAGATGAACACCAACTGTGGAATGTTCCGGAACAGCAGACTTGAAAGCAGTGCCCAGAAAACTGCCTCTTGATAATTTTTTTTTGCAACTATTGGTCTCACGTGGTGTTTTATCCAGACAGGCTCTTTGATCCTCATGTGGTGGTTTGACGTTTTTGTAGCTTTTCGTCTTTATATTCACATTCCAACATGAGGCCATCCTATCAATCACAGGAACAATGGCCATTTCTCTCAAATGCTCTTGAATGACAAATTGGAGCTGGAATGAAACAGTGGTCAGATAGATATTTCCCAGTGCTGTCATAAGACCCCCTCACAAGAGACAGGAAGATAGAGAAAAAGATCTCATAGTTAACAAATCTACTGAACTATTGAAGAGGGCATTGTGTTTTGTTGAAACAAGAAAAAAATACAACCACATTGTTTGTTTCTAATAGTGTTTTGGAATCATTAGAATAATTTCATTGTGTCAGTAAATGCACATGTATCATAGGCATAAGATATTCAGCATTGACAGGACTAAAGAGAGATGTGTGTTTGTGTGAGGATGCAGAGTGGAGAAATGACTTGAAATGACAAGTGCTTGTACTGAGTGAAAGGCCTGATGTCCAGACACCATCCTTTTGTGTTATATATACCTAATTTCTCTGGGCTGGCCAGTGTTTTGGGTCAGATGTTTAAGTACAGTGCTGTGTGAGAGAGAGACCAGCTGCCTACGTAGGTGTGGCTATTATCTACACAGCTGAAAAGTGGTGGAAAAAGCCTAAAGTGGTCATTACCTTAGAGAACTGGGACAAAAAGAGCTTGATCAATCCAAAGGTAAAAGGCTGTGAGGGAGGACAGGAAATCAAAAGGGAAACGAGGCAGCATATGACCTATAAGCTTTCACACAGGCTTGAATTTGACAATAGAACAGTCTGCCGTTTATCTCTTTTTAGTGATACGGCTGTGTAATGAGTAAAAATTAGTAAAAGATATATATAAATAACGGTACGCTGTATCAAAAGCACAGAGACAAATGATCAGGAACCAAGAGTCTTTAATCCAAAATTAGGGAAACAATCTGCACAACACACTTAATATAGACAGAGACAGGGAAAATGAACTCGGGTAACAAAATACTATAAATACTAAACCAAACGAGGAGCCATGGGAAAGCCAGGAACAAGAGAAGCCATATGTATACCCAGACCACAGTCAGCATGCAGTTCCAGGGCCGAGACGCAGGAGGGAAGAGCCATGATGGAAACTCAGAAGATGTAACCAGGGGTAT
This sequence comes from Sinocyclocheilus anophthalmus, assembly GCA_018155175.1. Lineage (NCBI taxonomy): Eukaryota > Metazoa > Chordata > Actinopteri > Cypriniformes > Cyprinidae > Sinocyclocheilus > Sinocyclocheilus anophthalmus. Next base: position 259,099 of record JADLZN010010686.1, on the reverse strand, counting down.
GAGCTCCTGCGAAGAAGCCAGTCATGATGGAGACCCAGACGGAGCCAAGGAGATATGGAGCCAGGGTGACACTGAAAGTCCGGAGGGCCAATTGAGCCAAGGTGGAGCCAATGGGTCAGAGGACCAAGGTGGAGTCTGGGGCTCTGTGGCTGGAGGCAGAGACAGGGGATCCTCAGCTAAGGCGATGCTGGGACTCGGGAAGGCCTGAGGATAGTGAGGGCCTGGAAGGGCTTGAGAAAAACGGTGTTTTTGGAGAGGAGTGGGAGGAGGGAGGCTGGGGGGAACAAGGAGAGTAGAAGTTGGAAGGAATCGTAGGAGACCCGGAACGAGGAAGATCTGGGTCTGGGCAGAACAGGGAGGGTACTAGAGAATCTGATGGACGGGACCCAGCGGGCAAAGGCAAAAAGGGAAATTTACCTCCTCATTCAATAAATTCCCAGGGTCCATATCATCTCAACACACATAGGAGGGGGTGGGCGGGGCTTCCAGCCATTGCCCTCAAACTCCACAAAGACTTCTCGGTGGACGGGCATGTTGCGAATATGAACCTGGTCAGATATTAAATTGGGCTCAGGCTTCAGGGTGGAACATGGCTCAGCAGGACTCGCTGGCTCTTTTTCCATGGCAGACAACAGGGCTCTAGTCTGCGGTGAATCAGGTGCTCAGTTCGGTTGGGTGTGGGTTGAATGGCGCTGGGTTTAGGTGGAGGGGGTGCTTGGAGGCTCCACGAGGCCAATAGTGAATTCTGAGTTGTTGTTTACCAGCACCCACTCCACACATGTGTGGAAATCATTCTGAGGACCGCTCCCTGGCAGGTTTGCTTGGGACTGTTTGCTAAGGCTGAAATGTAAAAACACCAGAGCTAGTGGTTCCCGGGAAGTGCATCTGATACGAGAACTCTAGGAAGCGCTGTGTGTGAATTTCCAGTGAGTGGAAAACATGGATACAGTAAAATACCTCTAAAACCAAATGAGGACTAATGGGCTAATTAATTGACAACAGGTTAACTGAGTAAGACAGACAAGGGAAAACTAGGTCAAACAAGGCACTGAAGACAAAACAAAACAATATTTAAAACATACACTTAACTAGACAGAAAGTTTGGAAAATGGCGATGGTAGACTACATTATGAGTGCTTTTGGTGGAAGAAACCTTGACTAACATTATAAGGGAATAAAATTATACTTATTTACTTATTACCACATATCAGTTTGTGATTATAATACTAAAGAACAGAAAGCAGGCCTCAAAGACCTAAATGTGCACCAGTTCAGTTAAATAAGCTCTATATGTATATATGTGTTGGTTTGTGCCACTGTGGTTTTCTCTTTGCCCACCAGTTTTAAGAACCTTAGAGAGCAAAAGTGACCGCAGCAGGAGAGCCAACGTATAAAAAGAGTGTTTATCTGTCCTTCATCAGTGTTTTGAGTAATTCCACGAAACCGGTACGATTTGGGCTTTCACATTTTTAGATTTTTTTACCCAAAAGTATTACTTTTCTGAACACCCCACAACATTAATGACATATTTAACTTCCAGAAAAACATATTTTCTCACCTCAGGCATCAAATCCCTATTATTATTGGTCATTATTTTAAGATATTGGCACTATTAGTCTTCTACCCCATTATGGACACTATGGGAGCTCTCTGAATATGTTTATAAAATGTATTTGTAATGAAATCAACATTTTCCTATTAATGAGATGTCCCTCACACTAATTCACTATTTGTAAATATAAAAGTTACATACAATCTCACACTTTTGCTATACTAAAGCCTGAAATGGGCACTTTTTGTGACCGCAACCTCATCATTTTTGATCAAAGAAGTGGCTTAACTTCAGAATTTGAGCTAAAATCAGTATGCTTATGATTGCTCTGAACATTTCAGACTGAGTTCAGCAAACATTAAATAGTTTTTTCATAAACTTAAAAAAAATAATTAATAAAAATGTAGGTGTGACGGGGTTGAGACTAGGGTAACGGGGTTAAAGATGGTAACGGGGTTGAAGAGACGAATACATCTTAACAAATAAATAGTTGTTTTTTACTCATTCACTGTAAGATTTTCTATAAACACTGTATTTCATTATGTTACCAAGAAAAACAACATATACATTGCAACTGAACAGAGCTTTATTAACCTGACTGCAGGAAAAACAACAATAACATAGTATACATTAGAACATTATAAACTTACTGAATACAGTGCATCTGGAAAGTGTTCAGAGCACTTTACTTTTCCACATTTTATGTTATAGCCTTATTCCAAAATGTCTTAAATTCATTATTTTCCTCAAAATTCTACAAACAAAGCCCCATAATGACAATGTAAAAAGAAGTTTACTTGAAATCTTGGAAATGATATTAATATATAATAATAATCTAGCTAATATCTATATATAATTATATAGATATATTATATATATATTAGATATATATATATATATATATATCCATGTACATAAGGAGTCATACAAGTATTCCTCAATACTTTGTTGGAGCACCTTTGGCACCAATTGCAGCCTCAAGTCTTTTTGAGTATGATGCTATTTTTGGGCAGTTTCTCCCATTCTTCTTTGCAGGACCTCTCAAGCTCCATCAGGTTGAATGGGGAGCATCGGTGCACAGCCATTTTCAGATCTCTCCAGAGATGTTAGATATGATTCAAGTCTGGGCTCTTGGCTGGGCCACTCAAGGACATACACAGAGTTGTCTATAAGCCACTCTTGCTTGTGCTTAGGTTCATTGTCCTGTTGGAAGGTAAACCTTCTGCCCAGTCTGAAGTTCTGAATGCAAAAGCAAGCTTTAGACCAGCTCTCGGCTTTATGTATAGTGGTCTGTTGATAAGTGAACAACTGTAACACTGTCACCCTCTCTAGATGAACTCTTGACTCCTGAAAACCGGATTTGAAGGAGATTCTGGCATTTTTTGAAAGGTATTTGAGCAACTTTCTGTTTGTTTGAATTTTCTTGTAAGATTTCTTCATCTGTTTGATCTTCAGTCAAGAAAGTTTTTGTCTGTCTTCATCTTTTCATGACGGACAATGTGTTGTGAACTACTGGTTCATTTTCTGTACTGTTTCTTAATTTTTAAGCAACAAAATACAACCAAAAAAAAAATTTAGATTTTTTTTTTTAAGGCTGTAACATAACAAAATGTGGAATAAGTGAAGTGCTGTGAATACTTTCCAGATGCACTGTAAGGGTTTTAAAGGTCCTCTGAAAAACGGAATCGGTTGATGGGCTGCAAAAACGGCGAGCAGCTATCAACGGGGTTTTTCAGGTCAGTAAACTATCCATACAACCTAAAACAACTAAGATATTTTATTTACTACACTTGTAATTTAATAAACACTTTCGAAACATCACCTAGTCGTTTTCTTACACCCTTAAATGCTCTATTCCTCTATAGCAGGAGTGGCGAACTCCGGTCCTGGAGAGCCGCAGTCCTGCAGAGCTCAGCTCCAACCCCAATTAAAACTCACCTGCCTGTAGCTTCCTAGTAACCCTTCAGGCAGAGTGTGTCAGGTGGGTTTGATTAGGGTTGGAGCTGAACTCTGCAGGGCTGCGGCTCTCTAGGACCGACGTTCGCCACCCCTGCTCTACCTGGAAGATCCTGGACAAGGATACTGCTCTGGGGCGTGATCTGGACTTTGTGGAGGAGTGGTTATTAAGTTCCTCAGTGCTTCTCTCCTCTCCTTGCTTCTTTTGTAAGCTACTCTCCACTTTATATGCTTCAGCCGCTGTTGTCTTTCACTTAACTCATTTATTCCTTTCTTTTTCCCTGTCTCTAAATTTTTTCTCCATCTCTGGCATTCATTCTGCAGGTATTTCTCCCTTTTTTTTAGGATCAGCGCGTGCCGCGTGCACGATACTCATAGATGTCTGTAGATGTTTAAATTGATATCATTAAATCAAATATTCTTTCAGAGCAATTTACTTAACACTGAGATGTGAAAGTCTAGGCAGAACACACATATGTACACACAGCTTTAACATGGACATTACTACATTTAACATATGCATGTGGTATAAGACTCAAAATATCAAATATAATAATTCATTTAAATTATTGAATAACTTCAAAGCCAAAGTGTTAAAAACACAACCCCATCACAGTCTCACAACCCCGTTATGATCGAATAAGTAACAGGTTTGAGTGTGACGGGGTTGGGATTTTTTGCTCAAAATGGCCACTGCTCTAAATGTAGTGAATAACAGGAGAGCACAAGGCATGCATGAAATTAAGAAATTATGTATATTGTTGAAATAAAAAGATAATTTTCACAAGTAATAGATTTCTATCCTTATTTGATGTAACGGGGTTGAGTCGTTAAGCTTGACAACCACAATATCACAGTATTAATAAGTTATAGTTATAAAAGAAGGTGGGAACTTGCCTATGTCTGCCCACAATGTTGTTCAGAAGACTTATATGATGTCACTTCCTGTTAATTATGTCACATAAGGATCAGTTAATATTTTTTATTGGGGGATAATTATTTGTGTAACAGGGTTGAGGGGTTATTGAGGTACGGAACTAAATAATATGATTTTAATTAAAAATCATGAATTTACTTAGAAAAAAAACATGACCAGCAAAAAAGTACAGATATATATTTATGAGAATGGCAAAATGTATGGACTTTTTTTCTAATTTAATTATTCATATTCCAAGTACACTTTCATAGAAGGCCATGAGGGACATGGCAAAATAGGTGGTGTCAACTGAAAAAAAACAAGATAGTTTCTAATATAAAGATAAAATGTATGTCATGTTTTTAAACCTTATTAAAGGAGACATTTCAATTAATACAAAACGCTTTTATAAATAGATTTTGGGGACCCAATAGATAAAATACACTTAAAAAGGTCAGAGGGACTCAAATCGTACCGGTTTCGTGGAATGACTCTTGGTGCCACCTTTCAGGTGAAGGTACACAGTACAGTGTGTAAAGAGTCACAGGGTCTGAATCTACTCGCCTCTGATGCCAAAACTAATCCGTTAACAAGTAAATGCCCCATGACGGATCAAACGGGTTTATCTGCTGCTCTATGTCAATGACATGAAAGTGCAACAGAGTGTTTGTGATTGCGAATGTGATGATTATGATTAATTGGCTAAATTCAGAGCATTATAAATAGAGATCTATCAGATCTGTTTATATAAAGTGAGCATGTCGTGTCATTGGTTCTGTTCATACAGCAGGGCTTTGCTGAAAATACGGTTGTAAGTCTTGGTGTGAGTTTAGTTATCGAATACGGTTGTCACTCCCATAAATACTTGAAATGTGTTTGCAAGTAAAAATCATGTGCTATATGTAATTTTTGACCACTTGTTTCTTTGAAAAACAATGCAACAGCCAGTTATTTTACTTTGAAATGTGTGTTCCGTGTTGGAATGTCTGTTTTTGTTTTGTTCCGCGTGATTCCGTCGACTGCCAATTTACCCAAGAGTATTTCGACACCCGTGTTGCCAGTTGGTGGAAAAAACAGCATACTGAAGTCATGGAAGCCAGCAAACGAACTTGACCAGAGATCGCTGATTCTACCCAACTTAAAAAGATCTAAAAAATCTCTATGACCAGTTCGGTTGCGTGGTTCCTCAAAGGAGGAGGCGGCGGGAGAAACAACTCTCTCCAAAATTTTACATTTGGATCGCAGTACCCATTTCAATCACTAGCTGTCAATATTACATACTGCACTAGCGGTCGACTGATATAGTTTTTTTGACAGCCGATGCTGATATCTGGGAAAGCAGGGTAGCGCATTATTTTATTTATTAATTAAATTTAAGAAATTTAATAATTTAAAAATGGAATTAAAACATTAAAGGTCGTTAAATTGAAACATACTTAACGTTAGATGACAACGTTTATTTTCACAAATAAACAAATATGTAAAAAAATATAGTACAAGGGAAGTTACGCCCTGTAACCAACAGGGCACTCAGTATTCTGGGAAGTGTGTGTGAATCTTTTTTTTTTTCAAATAAAGCCAAGGTAACACATTTTACATACAGCACACAGTGGAAATGACATGAAGATGGCAGGGTTTTTGAAATTAGATGTTCATTAGTCATTTAAAGATTTGTTTAAATGATATAAATGTGTATTGGCTGAATGCTGACGGCAAACAAGAAAAGTATTATAATGTTTGCCTTTCTATTACTAAAAAAATAAAAGCAATCGTTATAATACTTTATATACATTTTAATTCCATTGTTTAACAGTTCTATCGGATTATTATACAGACTTCTATCGAATGCAGGGCCGTTCTAGCCCATTTGAGCCTAGTGCGAAATCCCTATTTGCCCCCCCCTCCCCCACCCCAATTATTTATATATTATATAATGAGATAATATTCTATGTAAATAATAAGGGCAATAGGTGATTTGTCTTCAGAAACATTTGTTGTATAGATGCGTTGAAAAGCTAGCCTCTCACATCCCGATAGCCAATCAATACAGTTATGTATTTTCAAAGAAAAAAAAAATATTTATTTATATATATTATAGGTAAATATAATGGAGATTACAGGCATTGAGGCCACCAATTCTGAATGCATTATTTGTAAATTGACTGTTAAGATGAACATTTTGCACAATTTAGTATCTGTTATATCATTGTGTTGCCACTAGATGCTTGTATAGCCCTATGTAACAATCCCTAATGGCTAAGACATTTGCACATAATTTACACATAAATCACATATAAATTAATTTCATTACATTTTAATTTGGATACTATATACACTACTACATATTGTTTAGATATTATAAATGGCTACTTTTTTGTCTTTATCTGATTTTTGTTCAATTTTTTTGTTGTTGTTTCTTGAAACATTGTTTTAAAGTGTCAGTTATTACATTATTATTTCAGTAAAAAAATATAAAACCCTTTGTTACCCCAATCATTTGCTACTCTTTAACGCGTTAACGTCCTCTTTAAATAACATGACGCCCTGCCCTCTATGACGCTTTTCCCATTAAGCGCTGTTGGAAGTGAATAATTGATTCAGCATTTCGACACCTCCATAAAGATGCATTTAACTCGACAAAGCAGTCTAATAAAGGATGCATTGATCTCGTGAATTAGCGAATTTTACTATACAGATATTTTTAATTGGATGTTAAGTTTATATGGGAATATTACATGACACGCACACCTTTTGGACAAGTGCCACAAAAGTACCACAAATACTGCCTAAACACAATACTGATTTTGTGCACTTTATTTACTTTACCAATATTTTAAATTGGCCTTTTAACTTAGATTTATTGCATGGCAAAAAAAAAGTGTTAACTTGCCAAAGCACTGACAGAGCCCACTGATCTAACGGCGTTGTTGAGCGCTCCAAAAGCAAACTTTGCATGCAACAATCAGGCAACAATTGACAGCACTCTGATCTAGTGGCAAACAGGCATCGTCAGATTGACAGTACTCTAGACAATAATGTTGGGGGATCCAGTGGGGACGGAAGTCATATTTCAGGGTGACCGTCCCACTCTTTATCACAACCCTGCTAAAAATGCCAGTACATGCGCTCATTGGTGCCCCTTCAGCTGGTGTCGCCCTAGGCGACCGCCTAGCTCGCCAATGCCTAGAAACGTCCCTGCGTATGACCGAAACTGTTAACGCAACGCGAAACAAGCGGAGGCTGGAGCACTGTGTGCAGTGCTGCCGTTCTCGCGACATCAAAAATGACAGTCCATTGTGCCTCGAACGCAAATCAGCAAACAGGGAAAACTTATGGCCGATGCGTTTATTTAAAAAAAAATGGCAAAAGACCACCATACTGCACTTTTAAAATTAAATGCATACACTCAGTTTTAAAAAAACCGGATTCAAATTTTAAAATCTCAACAGGATGTGACCAGGTGGATAGAGGTAAATGGAAAATACAGTCGTAAAATTAACGAATAACTGCATCTTAAAGGGCAGTAGGAGGAGCTTGGAAAAATTTACGTTAGCTGATAGCCTGAAAAGCGAAACGATCCCACCCTCTTGGCAACGCTTGTCAAACCACGCCCCCGGAATGCATGCAGGCTCACAGACAGATACAGAGACAGCATGGCTAAAATAGGCAAGCTTAGCGGTTCCCAAACCTCATGCAAACAGTGTGAGAGGACGTTACATTTAAATCTTATGATTCACAGAGGGCTATTAGTCACATTACTCATGTTTCGTCTGGGTGTGAAGATGCTGCGCAGCGCAAATACGTGAATGAATGTTTTGAAGTGAAGTAAACTTCAACGGATTCCCCTGCTCAGGGAGTAGGGAGCAAATGAACACTGTGTAGGGATCATATCAATCAGAACACAGTACATGCATGGAGCTCTTTTCTAATGAGCTGATTATCTGAATCGGGTGTGTTAACTAAACAAGACATGCACATATGCCGAGCAGGGGGCGCGAAGGACTGAATAGGGAAGTACCCGATGGCTACATCAGTGTACATCTCCGGTGAGACACTTTTAAAAGGACACGATTACCAGGAAGGAAGATGGGTTGTTGAGTTTGTTGCCATTCTCGCTTTGTCTGCGGCAGAGGATGGACGCGCTGAGACCGTATCCTGTCTACGCAAACTGGTTGCGCAGAGGTATGCTAATCAATTACGTTGAAAGCAGGTAGGAAAGCCAATAAAATGCGGACCGAGCGTTTTGATGGGACGAAAACATTTCTTGGTCTACGCAGTCCATGAAATATTAAACAGATAAAATTCATATTAGACCACATAACTGATTGATTGCTATCGGGATGTGAAGAGGCTTTCAACCAGCATAAGAAAAAAGTTTCTGAAGACAATCACCTATTGCACCTTTAAGTATTTGAGTCTTTTAATGGAAGGATGGATATAAGCGTGCTGTGTGGTTTGTGTGGTGTGTGTGTGTGTGTGTGCTTGTGTGTGTGTGTGTGTGTTCAAGACATAAAGAACGGGAGATTGTGTGTGTGTGTGTTGTGTTTTGCATGCTCCCAGGCATTTCACAGTGTAAGGGAGCCATTTTATTGGCAATCACACAAATCTGCCACTTGCTCAATATCTAATGAGCTGAACAAATGAAGCATAGAGAGGAATCTATGGAGTCTATGTATCCCCAGTGCCACCCCAGAGGTCCAACTTCATACCCGACGCTCAAATTACTGCCAACTACCCTCTTTTTGTCATTTTTGTTTGTAATATTTCTAAAACACCACATTATAGGAAAATAAAGGTGTTGCTGTAATATACCAGTTTGTTAATGCTGATTTTAAATTTACTTTATGGTTTATTATGAAGTATAGTGTGATCTCACAGTACTCAGGTCTTTAAAATCTAACTTGAACATCAGATTGGTGTCAACTCTTGATACTGGATTCCGTATTAAGTTATTATTTATTTTAAATATTGTTAACTTTCCAATTTCTAACTTAATGATTGTTTTCATAATTATTATTAATTTTAGATAATCACTTATTCTAATTTAATTAATTTGTATCTTTTAAATGTACTTGGTATAGGGCATTTCACTATATGGCAGTTTGAAATAATACATAATAAATGTATTGATTTTACAAATAAAATTATGAATGAATGAATCTAATGCAAAATGCCTTATTTATAATTTAATATGTATTTTGCAAAGTGGATTGACTTTAAATGATACGGACATGATATGTTATTATATGGCAAGTTTGATAATACATAATGCATTTATTTATTTCATATTTATTAAATTGATGAATGAATGAATGAAATTTAAATTATTTTCATAATTTGATTTTATTATAATTTTTGTAATCAATATTTTAAATTGTAGGAACATGCTATGTTGTTTTATGGCAGTTAAAATGAATACATTAATTTTTACATGATTATTTACTCTAGCTTGAATAATTGTTTTTTATAAATGTAATATAATTATATGCAATTTTATTGTGTTATTTAATTAATTTTATTTATGAATTGTATTCATTGTATTTTATTGGATTCTTTAAATATTGAGGTTATGATGTGTCATTATATGGCACTTTTTTTGGATTGTGTGCACTGACAGGGGAAAAAAAGGGGGAAATGCACCTTTAGCTCATCTCTTGTACCTCAAAGGTAGGTCTTAGTGCCTTATCTAGCCCTAAAGGGAGCATATTAGTATCTTAAGATGATAAATGTACCCTTAAGGAAATAATATGCACCCCTTATGGGTAGATAAGGCACACAGAGTTGCAGTGGCGGCTCGTAGGTTTTAAAATAGAGGAGGCACACTAATTGTATTGGTCTGGGATCCCGGCCGATTATTATTATTATTATTACCACTTTAAAATGGCTTTTTGGTTGCTTTTAGTCAGAAAAGGTAAAACGTTAAAGAAAATGACATACAACAGCAAGATAAGACACTTCCTTACCTGGCCTATCACTTGTGAAGCCAAACATCCTCCCTCTGTGTAACGTAGAGCTGCTGTGCGCCATTTAATAGCGCACTTGCTGTTAGCCTTATCAAGATTAGTCGGTTTTCCCTAAATTTGATACTACTGTTTGAATGACGCTTGGTAAACCTGTTGGCAATCAAAAGCAATATTGCTACTCATAGTACTGCCATTACAGCCGCAACGCGCCAGACGTTCAAACTAACATCACGTAATTTACGGCTCTATGATGATTGGTTGATATCAGAAGGAGGCGAGCCTCCCTTGCACGGTTTTTCGCAAACATCCCAGCGCTGAAAGGTGACACACGCGTGATGAACTGCTAATTTTTTTTACAAGGAGGCACGAGAGCTCGGCGTCCCCATGGCCTCCCCCTACCCTTCTCTGTCACCTAGCGGTTTCAATTACATCAGCAGATTCGGCACATTCGCGATAGAAAAGTGGCGCTTTCACGTTATGATATTACAGCTGTGAAATTACAAACAAAAAAAAAACACATTCTGAGACATGAACTGAAATAAACAGAATTTTATTAACATTAAATCGTCGTCCTCCCATTTTCACCTCATAATTATGGGGAAGCTGTGCCTCCCCCGACGAACCGCCACTGCACAGGTGTCCCTTTGAGTGTACTGGCCCAGTGACAATTTTCCACATTTTCCGACAGCGTACGTTATACATGTGCTTTCGTAATAGTTTTTGTTTCATGCTAACAGTCTAGGTGCAAACGCATTTGGTATATTAGTAAACTAAATGAGTTGCAGCCTCTCCTCTAGACTTTGTCTCTTCCTTGTCCCAGTATCTGATGGTATTATTGAGCTCAGATCAATGATGATTTGCATCTGAGCTTCTGTTCAGAAGTAAACGGGCTGTTTTGTTCAGTCTTCTCTGGTGGCTTCAATCAGTATCTGATTGGTTTGCGGCGTGGAGGTGAGAATGACCTGTCTTTCCTCCTCTCAGCTTCACCCAGGCTGCATCCCAGTTTTCATAATTCTCCTATAGGTGCTGGAAGAATTAACTTTGCCGATAAGCGAGTCTTGATCAATCCCCCTGTCCAGGGTCCTTTTTTTTTGCCACATCTGCCTATGGTGAGTGAACTGAGAAAACCTACCGGCCTTCAAACGGTCGCAACCCCTTCATTAGCAACTATTCTGAGCTGTGACGTCAAAGACAGCAGGCAGAGAATTAAATGAAAGTTCATTTTATACATTTAAGAACCCTTAAAAGTCTATGGCAAAACAATAATATAGCGCAATATTTAACATTTGTATGTTGCAAGAAAAACATTTAGCAATTTATTAGCAAGGCTATAAATAGAGAAAGATGATTTTTAGGTCCATATGATGTAGTTACAGCATCTCCCAGCAAGAGCAAACTAGGCCATGCTAACAAGTAAATATTTGACCCAGCGAGTCCAACAAATGAATTAGGGTTGTGCACCAGACAGAATTGAACTTTAATCTGAATCCTGAAGTTGAACGTAATTGGAATTTAGGTAGCAGACAGGATGCAGAATTGTGATTCAAATTTGAATGTAGCAAAATTTATATAATACAATGATAATTAAAACTTTAAGAAAAAAAACTGAATTCAAATATATTTTTAATTAAAAAAGTGAAATGTGTCAGCTTTGAATGTGAAAGATGTTGAAAAAAAGTTGAAAAGGCTTGTTTGAAAATGTTGGGGAAAGGGGGGGGGGTAATCTTTATAGGATTTACACACAGAAAAATAGATATTAATACTTTTATTCAGCAAGGATGCATTAAATTGATCAAAAGTGACAGTAAATACATTTATAATATTAAAAAGATTTATATTTCTATTAGAATTTCTGGAGGATCATGTGACAATGAAAAAAATTAATAGCTGTCGAAAATTCAGCTTTGCCATCAAAGGATAAATAACATTTTAAAATATATTCAAATTCAAAAACATTTTAAAATCTTATAGATCCCAGTCTTTTGAATTGTATTGTAAGTTTGAAATGGCACCTATATAAATTGATATTTCATCATATTGAATAAATTAGCTTCTCTGGACCTGGGATCCAAGAACGCTTCATTTACTTTGTTTGAATTTCTGTTTTTGTTTTGTTTTTTCCTTCAAATTTTTAATTTCCACACTCCTTAATTCAACGGAGCAATTCAAATTTGAGCAACCCTGGTTCATAGTCTGCATTATAATGCTATTATTTTATGATTTATTCAGTCAGGCAGAGACTTCAGTGATGGAAACATACATGTCAGAGCACAAAAGTGAATGAGAACATAGTCATTTACAAGGAAAACACAACTAATATGTAAAGGACCACTGGGCAGGCAGAGCGTGTCTCCAGATCTACACAGGCAAATCATCGAAAATCAATAGCACCTCCATTTGTGTGTGTGTGTGTGTGTGTGTGTGTGTGTGTGTGTGTGTGTGGGTGTGTGTGTGTGTGTGTGTTAGGGAGGTGGCATGAAGAATCATGCTGTCAAAATACTATATCCTCATCTAAACAGCAGCTCCATTTCTCCGGGTGTCCTAATCTTGCAGTCATCCAACTAGCTAGTTCACATCACCGATGGCCCTTGCTCACACGCCTCCCTCTCAGAATCTGCTTTTCTTCTGTCGCTCTCTGACTCACACCCCTGTCCCTTAGTCCTTTATCCACTCCATCATCTTCATCACTTTGTCTTCCTCCATGCATGTTTTTGAGATGACTTTCTCGCCTAGAGGCTCACAGATCTGGTATCGCTTTCTTATTCTGTTGGGATATTCTCATGAGAACATATTCTCCATCTTTATTTCCTCTCACTCTCTCTGCGCCCTCTTATTTTCGTGCTCATTTAATTTTCGGTCCTCTTTCTTATTCTCTTATTGTATATGTTCTGTCTCAGTATTCCCTCTTTCTCTACACCTCCCCAAATCTCTTGGCAGTCTCTGCAACTTGCAGTCCAGTCCATCTGTTTTCATTCATTAGGACAGATCTGCTTCTCTGGCTATCTAACACCTTTTCACGTTGTACTGCACAATGTAATTAAGAAAGGCTGGGGAATCATGTCTGCGGATCCCGGCCAGACGCTTCCTCAGCCCTCTGCTCCTCTCCTCTTCACCTCATCCTTGCCTTTCTCCTGCTTTCTCAGGTCTCTGGTGCCGTGGGCAAATTGGCTGTGTGTTTTCTTTTCAGCTTTTCTGAGCTGGTAAAACACGCAGAAACATAAATAAATGGGGGGGGGGGGGGAAATGCATCCGATGTCCCCTTTAGTGCTGCTTTTGCTTGACAGATATTTTCACTGTATTGGATGTAGAGGATTTGCATTAAAAATCTTCAAATTGCTCCTTTTGTGTCCTAAAATACTGACATGAAGGTACGTAAATAATGACTGAATTTTCTTTTGTGGGTGGACTATTTCTTTAAGGCAACCCGGTTCTGGCTCTGCGCTCTATTTGTTCTGCCAGACTCAAGGGTGGCGCCTTTTATGATGGGCAGCAGATGGTCACAAATGTGAAACTATCAGCAGCTGACATCAACAGTTGACATTGATTCAATCATCAGGTGCTAACGCAACAATGCATCATGTTCTCGTAAACCACGTACACTACCACTTCAAAAGACTGTGTTGGAAGATTTTAAAGTAGGAAGTCAGAAATAAGTAGTAATACTGTGAAATATTATTACATTTTAAAATAACAATATATTTATTTCAGCATCATTACTCCAGTCTTCAGTGTCACATGATCCTTCAAAAATAATTCTAATATGATTACTTGCTGTTCAAGAAACATTTATTATTATTATTATTATTATCAATACTTAAAACAGTTGTGCTACTTAATATTTTTGTGTTAAAACTGATACTTAATTTCTCATGACTAATTTCTTAAAAAAAGGATGCTTACAGTATCTTTAAAACACACATTTTCTCTGAAATGTTAGCATGAAAGCAGCAGAATTTCATATAAACATACATACAAACATATAATTCATACAAACATTTTAAGAGTAGAAGAATTATGTAACATGCAAGCAATGGTTTTGAATTACATATCTTTGTTTGGTTAGCATATTTTCTTCAGTTATGCCATCATTTCGTGCACTCTCAAAGTTTTTAAAAGTCTTTTCCTGCTGACAGTGACTGAACATTGGCTCCTGCACCTGTTCTTCAGCACCTTCCCATATGTCTATGAATGTACATTCTACACAAAACTCAACCTGTCCCACCAGTTACTCAGCGGTTGGAGTTGTCCCACTACTGTGTGTTAGCTCTGTTTTAGCTGTCGAGGAGGAAGCCAGATTTCGCTGAAAATTAACCATATTTCTAATCAGGCACCCAACTGAGGTGCCCATCCGCTGTTGAACAGACCGGGCTCAGTGTGTTTCTGTGGCGGGCAGCTTGTGTCAGCATGTGTCTCCTCCACACAGCATCTCCAGCAGTGGATAGAGGACCCCTCGCCTTTCATTACACCTTTCCTCTGAAACAAAAATTAAGTAAAAGTAAAAAACAGAGTTGTTGGCCTGCATCTGCCTTAGTTTTGTAGTTTGTCATCACATTTTTGTAGATGATCAAACACAGAGCCTCATATGTGACCAATTTGGAACACACTGCAAATGCTTGCTGGAATGTTCCAAATCAGTCACTTCTGAAGTTCCATTTCACTTAGGAAATGGATGCTGCCTTCGAAGGAAGTTGCTTATATAGTCAACAGCCAGAAAGGCGTCTCACTAGGTTTTGGCTTGTTTGATCATGTAAAAGCTTTTTACTTTTGTATGTGTGTTAAAATTGCTGACAGATGATTCTAGTAGGTGTTTGACATTGACATGCTAAGTTAACCACGTGATTCACTAATAAGCATTCAAACTTAAACTTAGTCCTTAAACTTGTAAGTTAACAAGTTCCTCAAAGAACTTATAGTACTCCAGTTTTCTTAGAAAACCATCTATTGTTGCTTTAAAGAACCCAGAAACCAAAAAACGTATCTGAAATACCTATATCAGGGTTGTGAGCATTCCGAACTGAACTGAATTTTTTTTTTTTAAATTCCAATTCAGTTTCTGAATTTAAAAGGAGGTAGCAAGGATGCAGAATTGTATTTTTAATGAAGTGGAGATGGATGCATGGATAAATAGGACGAGAGGTAGATCAAATAATATAATAGATAGAATGACAGAACAATAGATAAATAGGCACATGGCATATGGATGAATGGATGGATGGACAGAAAGACAGATTAAATGATAGATGGCTGAACAAAGATTAGTATCTAATATCTGACAGTTAGACAGATACAATGATGGGTAGAATGATGGATGGATGATGGATGGGTAGATGGAACAACAGAGATAGATAGATAGATAGATAGATAGATAGATAGATAGATAGATAGATAGATAGACAGACAGATAGACGGAACGGATAGACGGAACGGATAGATGGATGGATGTATAGAACTTTGTCATGTTCTCCACACTCTTCAATCCTGCCCATCTAAAATAAACTCAATTATTGCCATCCGTCTCTTCTTTGTTAGCTTGAGTCTGTTCTCTGTATTTGCAGTGAGAGTGAGTGACACGACCACTACGCTCCACAAACAGCCTCAGTGCTGAGAGCATGTACCTCTGACCGCATCTCACACTGTGACTGTGTCCAGGGCAGCACAGAGTAAACAGCACATAGATGAATTGAGCGCTACTACATAAATAAACCTGAACTTTGACCTCGGCAGATGACACAAAGAATAAGACACACTTTCCGGCCCCTCTGGCTATCCCATGTCAGCTGCTGCAGTGACTGGAATTGTAAACGGATCTTCTAAGTTTAGAACTCATCCCTGGAAATCTCACAGATCTCTCACTCCATGAGATGATACCCAGAATTCCATAAGGAGTACCAACCTACTTCTCTTATAAATGAATATTTTTTTGAGTGGAGACCAGAACAATGGTCTCCAGGCCTGATTTGCAGGTGGAATTTGTCAATGTCAACAGAACTGAAGAGGAAAGCATCATTTTTGTGAGAAAGGCCCATCTGCCATCTACACTCATGTTGAAGTGGAAGGTCTTCATAATGATGTGAATGCATATCTAATACACTCTCTCCTAGCAGACACATGTGTCACATCCACTAACGATAACAAGAGACAAGTTCTCAGCAGACTCAGTGCTGTGCATGATTTCAGCCATTTTGATATGTTTTACCTTAAACTACATGGTCTCTCTCCAAAACCCGCCAACCAAAGATATGCCAGCAACCCTGAATGTGTGAAATGATGGCTTCTCTCCAGCAGCTTTTGTCTAGTTTACAGTTAGACTTATTAGCATGGTCCAGTTTGCCTCTGCTGGTAGATAATGCAATTACACCATTCTGGATAATAAAGGTCAGTCTATTTCCACTGAAATGTAAAATAAAATAAAAGTAAAATATTTTGTCATACTTTATCAGCTTTTTGTTATTATTATATATATAGATATAGAGAGAGAGAAAAAGAGAGAGAGTATTTGTATATAGTATTTATAGTGTATATATAGTATTTGTATTAGTTTTTTTATATATTTGAAGGCTCTTAAAATATCCAATGAAATTGCAATGCATTCAAGTCATGCAAGTCATGTTAAAATTATATTGTTTATGAGATGAGCACACATGAGTGACAGTTACAGCACTATGAAGTCAGTTATCAGTGGAGAAACTTGTGACCATAAAAAGGAATGCTTTACTGAAAGAAGCGTTATTATGGATTATGGACTGGTATTTTGGCCAGAAGCCACACTTTAGTTTGGTCGTGTGGATTACTTATGGATTATTGTTTTTATCAGATGTTTGGACTCTCATTCTGACGGCACCCATTCACTGCAGAGGATCCATTGGTGAGCAGGTCACAATAGTATGCTAAATTTATCGAAATGTGTTCTGATGGAGAAACAAACTCATCTGCATCTTGGATGACCTGAGAGTGAGTACATTTCCAGCAATTTTTCAATTTTGGGGTTGAATTATGCCTCTAAAGAGTGGTTATTATTATTGATTATTAAAATTGTTATTGATCATAATACAACAGTGCAATTTAGCTTGTACACATTTTTTGGGGTGTTAATGAAGAATAGTGATGCAATTTGCTGGAAAATACTAGTAATTTAGCTGTTGTATAAGGATATGGACTTTTCCCACCATTCTCTATGGCAGCAAATAAATGCATTATTTGATAATATATAAACAAAGTCTAATAAATTTTATTCCAATCAAAACCACTTGAATGCACATCATGACATTGCAATTTTCATACTAATAAGTAGGATCTTTCCAGCAGCAACTGTTTTTCCTTGTGTGCTGACTTTTGAGTCTAGTATGATATCTCTATCTCTGTATGTGCATTTTATGTGGTGCTGCAAAAAAAATAAAAATACTTACAGCACATTTAAATTAAATGCAAGTCTCACACTAATATGCTTTAGTAAAACAGCTTCAGCTCGCGTGTTGCTGTTTAAACAATTTGTGTTTCAGAGATTTTTCCTTATGTTTCAAAATATGTCCTACATTTTACATCACCCCAGAAAACACCCACAGGCTGAGCTCGGTCCTGCCATTAAAACAGTTATTGCAGCTTATTATGATTTACTTAAAAGGGATCTCAGTCACTCGGTGTGTCTGTCTCTTCGCTGTCCTGCATATCGCTGACATGAAGTCACGTTCATTTGCAAATCTCTCCTCAGCTCTTGTAATATAGGCATTGATTTATGGAGAAGTACTGGACAGAAAGCCTATTATATTTTGCTATTGCATGACTTAAGAGAACTACCAGATGTAGCGATTAATTGCAGTGTATTTGTGTGAAATGTTGTGTCTGTTGATTATGTACATGCAGCTGCTGTGTGCTTTATTAAAAAATGAGCTTAGGAAGCAAATCTAGCCTGTTGACAACATGGCAGGAAATGTCAGAAGAGAAAGAGTTTGTGTGAGAGAGGAAACACAAAAGGAGGAACTTTTAAATTTTCTTTCAGTTTAGGTTTTTCATCTAATATTGATATTTTATTTCAGCGTTATTTATTTATGTGTTTGTTTGTTGTAGGTTTTGTATTTATTTTTGGAACTGATTGCTCCTAGGCCTCATTGATATGAACTTATGCACCACAGTTTTGAGTGAAAAATGTATTATTTGTGGATAATTTTGGCAATGCTCACTCAAAAACTAAAAAAGACGATCCAATGTTTGTAATTATATAGCACAAAAATTCCGCTGGAGCTTCTCCCCCTCATCAGAAATTAATAAGCAATTTTGACTGGAAACACCACAAGTGAAACAATGTGATTTTTCCCCCCCTCTTTTTTTTTTCCTCTCCAGGTCCAAATGATCAGAACTCAACATGATTGTTCATTTGGCTATTATTTTTGGCTACTGCTCTAATGCACCACTCCTTGTTCCAGAGATTAACGAATATTCAATAACATGTTACATCATTATAATGTCTTCAAGACAGGAGAGAAACTGAGGAGAAATAAAAGACATAAAATGAAGGAGAAGATGCCTTTAGAACAGGCTGGAGTGACGACACTCTTTGCTTACTTTCAAATATTTTATTTTCAACATTTCTGCTACAACAACAACTTTCTGCTGTATTTTGGGCCTAATTAGTACATTTTCTTAAGGATAAGAGGATATTTTAGTATGTACAAAGTGCATAATTAATATACCCAGAAAGTTAAATGTCCTCTGGGTGTTAAGTGTTAATTGCCTAGCACCTCACTTCCTGAAAATTGATGAAATACACACCACGTCTATTCAGAGACAGAGGGAAAGAAAGTGAGAGAGACAGACAGATAGAGTTTGTGCCTCTCTGCCCAGTCAGTCAGTCAGTCAGTGCTTGTGTCTGGAAACATGCTGCTTTCACAGGAAGTATACAGAGGTAGGAAGGTAGACACATACAAATTTAATGTTTACATTGTCTTGTCTACTAAGACATCTTCAACTGATCAAAATTGAAAGGTAGCATAGATGTTTCTTTTGCTTTAGAGCTAGTTTAATATTTATTTGAGTATTTTATTTAATTGTTACAAATTGAAAAATTGATTAAATATAATATTTTAATGCATAGTGCAAAGCTGAATTTTTAACATCAATACACTCCAGTCTTCAGTGTCACATGATCCTCAGAAAAAAATTTCCAATCGTTGAATGTGATATGTGTTATTATTATCAATGCTGAAAACAGTTGTTTTTTTAGGATTCTTTAAAGGAGTCATATGATGCCATTTTAAAGATCATTATTTGGTGTAACAGAATATGTTGACATGCTTTAATGTTAAAAAAACACATTTATTTTTCAATTACTGTACATTATTGTTGGTCCTCTATGTCCCGCCTCTCTCAAACACGTCATTTTCAACAAAGCCCCCTCCTTTGACAAGCGCAGTCTGCTCTGATTGGCCAGCTGACCCAGTGCATTGTGATTGGCCGAACACCACAAGCACGCGTTGGAAATGTAACGCCCCTTACCATAATATTGAGCTTCATCTTTCAAAATAAATGTTAAGACAGTAAATAATGTCATTAGTTTACCATCAGTTCAAGCCCGAAAGGGAAACAGAGTCGCGTGACAGAAACAGTGATGATGCAGTACACAAGACGCCGTTAAGACAGCTGACGTGCTATGATTCCTGACAGACCGTTCACTCTCCTGTGATGTGCCCTGTTCCTCACACACACACACACACACACGATGTGTTACTCCGTATTTGAACAGTCAATAGCAAACACTTTCAATAGCAAAAACTAATAACAAAACATACTTACAAGGGGGAAATCTTAAAGCCGCTGATTCAGACGATCCGATTGTCATAGCAAAGTCGGAATTTACCCTTTTTTTTCTTATTAATAGGCTTTGTGCACAGCCAGCCTTGTACTCTTCTAGGTTTAAAAAACTGTCGTCCATAAAATGCGTTACATCTGGGTTGTGCTGTTCTGTTGTGAATAAATCTTAACCAATGATTCCTAAACGCATCTACTTCCGGAAGACCAAATAAACTGCTTTTGCTTTCACACTGAAACACGGCGTCTCCCTGACATGCTGCATCAACACAAACTGCGGTTACTGAAACCACACCTTATTCTTTGCGTGAACATTTGGGCGGCAAAATCTTGCAAATCTTCCCACATAGTGACATAGACATGTGGGGGCGTGTTAGAACGAAGCGTTTAGGTAGGCGTGGTTAACTTTTAACTTTTATAAAGAATATCTCTTTTTTGAGACTTTAGTCTTTGCAACTTTACAGATCTTCTTTATGCACCAAGAGCTTGTAACACTCCAAAGAGAAAGGAAAACTTGAATGCATCACATGACCCCTTTAAAAAGAACAGCATTTTTTTTTTAAATATAAATCTTGGTAAAATTATGCATTTGCTTGCGAATAAAAATATTAATTCTTCCAAAAACAAACCAACAAAAAATCCTACGGACTGAATCTTAAAGTAAAAATTGCATCATCTTAATGCATCCATAGGTACTTTGTTTATTATTAATTAATTTATTTGAGGTGGATATCTTTTAGAAACAGCAAAATGCACTTTGATATTATTGACTGGAGAGTCAATAAAAGTTTTGAGATCAGAAATGTTATAAAAGGGCCTTCATCATTTTATTCTATTCAATTTGATTCATTTCAATTTAGTTTTGATTTGTTTGTATAGTGTGGTCATCTCTAGATTTAGCGCATGCAGAATGACTTACTTGTTAGCTTGTAATGAATATGAGCAAAAGTATATGATGTCTTGTGTAGGCAGCAAAAAGCTATAATCTTCCACACATTTGCTTGTGTTTATGCTCTCTTGCATTTGCATAAAATTAATAGAAGTGAATGGAACAGAAAGTCTATTGTGGCCCCACCTGAAAAGAGGAGATTGTAAGATCATAGTACCAGATTTGTCCTTAGTTCTCTCACATAATTTTTTACAATGGTGATATGATCACATCTTCTGTATGGTCTTAGCATAAAAAATACAGTCATCTACTATTTTATGTTACTTACAAAAATTAGTTCTCAAAATTTTTAATGTAATACTTGTATAAATTATGCATTAAATTTAAATCTAAAGGGATAGATCACACAAAAATGAACATGAACAGAATTGTCAGCTAGTTTTTGTCTATAGCAGGTAGTCAAGGTTTGGCTAGTTAGGGCATTTACCCTTCTGCTGGTAGATGTTGTAACTACACCATCATGCTGGCAAGAAGCATGTTTCTCTACTGACAGTCATTCATAGGTAGCCATGTATAGTTGTGGGTTCGAATCCCAGGGAAAGCAAGCGTTGATGAAATGTAAATGTGTACTTTGAATGCAGTGTAAGGGCTTTCGCTTTGGATGAAAGCATCTGGCAAATGTGTAAGTGCCAATATAATAATGTTATGGTAGTGACCGATTTTTGGATGTTTTTTTACGGTGTGAAATTTTTAGTGATTTTTTTTTTTTTACGGTGTGTCATGTGCACAGGCTAAATTTAGATTAGTATACTACCACACTTCTACTATTTATGGCAAATCTGTATATAATATGCATTAGTGTGATATTCTGAATTAATCTAGGGTGGTCAATTATATGACATTTACAGCTCAGGCAATTGGCAGTTCTCTTAAACTCAAAGCTGAGACTTTCATTCTGTTAACCACCATATTGAATGTATGTTGCAACTTCTCAATTTCATTTTTATACAAGTGGTCCATCCCTTCCGATTTTTACTTTAAAAAAAATCAATGGATGAGAAAATGTTATTAGAAACATTATTTGCAGCAGAGCCACATTTCCTTTAAAGCAGCAGTAGTTCATCTTGAAACTGTGACTGTGGACAGTTACTGTGTTTTTGGCAGCAACCTCTAGAGCCACGTCTCTTTTTAAACCTGTTATCCTCTCTCTCTCTCTCTCTCTCTCTCTCTCTCTCTCTCTCTCTCTCTCTGTGTGTGTGTGGGTTAGTCTGCAGGACTGAAATGGACATGTTGACGTGAACCCCACTAACAGCAGAAGACTCCTAGAGGATTGATGCACGAACAGTCGCCACCACACACACAGTCACAACATCACATAATCACATAACACAGAGGGTACGAGTAGTTCCCTCTGACTCTGTCTTCCAGTGGCTCAGTTTCGGCTCAGTTTCCTCGTAGTCAATTGACCATGCCGGAGACAGCAGCTCAGACGCGGGGAAGCTGCAGGCTGCAGGCACTGTGAGGTGATAACAAGGTGGTAACAAGGTGTAAGGTTTGTGAGGGTCCACTCCAGCACTGGTTGTGAGGTGACACCTCACATCATTTTTAATCAAGATTTGTGGCATAAACTAGAGAGTACAGACATTTTGTTTTCCGGTTTCTGACACCCATGGGGGCTGAAGATGGCATTGTGGTGGGTGTTATTAATGGGCTACGGTCCACATCCACAGGCTATAAATTTGTAATGTTTAGGGAAGTGGCATTGAGGCACGAGGTATGAGTAATTGTTGTTTTTAATGAGCAAAACCTGTTTAAACCCTTTTACCACATGAGCAGAAATAGTCAATGTTCCAATGTTGCATGTACCATTCTTTAAGTAAAAATAACAAATAAACAAAGTTTTAGAATTTTGGGAAAAAAAATTGAAGAATTAAATTGTATTGATTTATTTATGATTGATATTTATGGACCTCTGCATCCCTTGGTAGATCACACAGATTTTGTATGGCCTCTTTTTTAATGAGACAATTAAATTAATAAAAAAAAAATAATAATAATAAAATGACTTTAAATAGGGGAAATCACATCAGTTCTACATGTTTGATTTCTACAAAATAAGCGATGAACGTGCTAAAAAAAAAGTGGGAGTAAGATTTTTTAAAAGATTAATACTTTTAGTCCAGCAAGGATGCATAGATGGCTATTATTCAAATGCAGCTTCAAGCAATTCTGTTATCTTTATTCAGCAAAGGCATCCTGAAACAATGGATAGCAGTTCTAAATAAATACATACATAAGCAGTAGAACTGCTTTCAACATTAATAATAATCATAAGTGGTTCTTGAGCAGTAAATCAGCATATTAGAATGATTACTGAAAGATCATGTGACACTGAAGACTGGCGTTACGATGCTGAAAATTCAGCTTTGCCTGGTATACATTATATTTTAAAATATATTCAAATGGAAAACAGTTATTTTAAATTGTAATAATTAATTCTTACTGTTTTTACTGTATTTTGATCAAGTAAATGTAGTCTTGGTGAGTATAAGAGACTTCTTTCAAAAAACATTAAACAATTTTAGCGAGCCCAAACTTTTGAACTAAGTAAGTGGTAATTATGAATATTATATTAAATTAGAGAAATGCCGAATAGAAGTATTTTTACAAGTGGTTTAGACTTTTTGACCTCACTTCATGTACACTTCAACTTGATTTTCCAACACCTCTTTGAGGTTATGGGGAACACGAGCCATGGCTCAAGCGTGATCTCATGGGAAAGTTTGGGACCCATTAACAGATGCATTGATTCTGGAACATTCCTCTGCCCTGTTAGAAGAGTTAGACTTGATAAGTCAGCTGTCAATGAAAATATCATATTCATGACATGCAAAAGAAGAATACACAGAAAAGATGGAGAAAATGAGATGGATAGGAGGGCTGGATGTATCTGACTTCTTGTTAGAGATGGAAACACAAGGGGCCACTCCTTTCCCCGGCACCAGTCATCTGATTGTCAGGCAGAGCAGAGGACGACTCTCAGCCCTCGATTGCATATAAAAACAGGCTCGCTGAGAGCTTTGGGGAAATGGGCTGCACACTCTTGAGACAAGCAATGTTTTTCTCCTCTAACAAGAATCATGCTGCATCTCAGAGTGATAGGAGCTCATCTTGTGATTGTCTGTCTGGTGACAATACCTTAGACCCCATGTGAGGATTTGTGCACGTTTTTGTCTCGTCTGAGACCCAGAACCATAACTCATCTGTTCCTCACAGCACAGCTTTGGAAAGGAGCTCCATGGAAGGGATCTCAGTATCAGATCTCAAATGAGCATCTGGGTTTATTGAAGGTTCTAAGACTGAATGATTGAAGCCTGTCCTGGAGGTTGTCATGAAAGTAAACGAGCACAAATAGAGAGTGAACGGCTGTCTAACAGCCTGATTTCTTTAGAAGGATTCAGACTGTAAAGGAACATTCCACTCTGTGTCTTTCTTCTGCAAGATTAATATCATTAATCTAACATTAAAGCGGCAGACAAGGTCACTCAGCAGTTCACCAAACAAGCTAATTATTCTACAAAATAGTTTTACTTCTTTCTAAATGTAACATTCAGATTCATAACGTATGATTATCATAATATTTGGGGTTTCTGATGCATACATTGTCATGCATCATATTAAAGGGGATTTGAGAACCTCGGATCATATTTTGGTCAATTTGTCACTCTTGTTTTGTGGAACTCAAAATATGTTAATTATATATTAATGTTCTTATGCAAATACTTTATAAAATAAAATAAAATGATAAATTGGATATTATTATTACTATTATTATAGCAAAGTAAAGTTGTCTTTTATTATTTCATATAGATTTATTGGTCTTATTATAAATACTGGTTTCCTGTTATATTACAATTTCTATTATTATTATATTTTTGATGATAGTGTGTGAAAATCTATTTTTTTTCTTTCTTTTATTATTTTATTTTATTTATTTATGTTTGTCTTGTCTGTCTTTATATGTAGTATCTGTACAAGAAATGGTTAAACCACACAACATGTGCCTTGCTGGTTAAATTCCATATTATTATTTTATTATTAGGATGGCTGGTGGTGGAAACAAGCAAAAATTTAAGTTGTCATTTTATTATTTTGGTTTTATTTTCATATGGATTAAGTTCTTATGTACTAAATTACAAATAAAATAAAATTGATATAACATTTATATAGTAGTTATTATTTTTTGATGATGATGAAAAATCACATTATATTCATTCATTCATTCATTTAATTTTTTTTTGTCTTGTCTTGCCTTGCCTTGCCTTGCCTTATTTTATAGTATTCTCTCATAGATCTGGTGAAAAACACAACACTGTGCCCTTACTGGTAAATGCCATTTTTACTTCAAGCAACATATTTCAGGGCTGCATTCAGCAAACGAGCCAAACTGAGATGAATAGAAATGCATATGGACAGCTTTCTCCAGGTATTATAAACCACTTGATTTGGAATGACTACTTTGCCAAAATTCTTGTGAACCACTTTTATTCCCCTGCAATGAACCCCTACATAATTTTTCCAAACACCTGACCAGGTTACTGGCAGAAATGTACATTCTAGGTCAGAATTGTTTGTCATCTGGCTGACTTTCTCTCTATCTGTCTTTGGAATTGACTTTTGGTTATTCAGCTTACAGCTTGTGCAGTTCAATTACTCCTCAGGTTTTGAGCCAACTCCCCTTTTAGAGAACAATATTATCCATATGATCTCCAAGGGTCACATTAATGAAGACAGGGAAAATAATGAATTTATTGTAATGGAGTTCTCTAAATGTTTCTCCTTCAAAAATGGGCATTTCTTATACAGTTTAATGAATGTAACAGTTTGCCAGGAGTCTATTGATTGAGGAAGCTCGCGGATTTCAATGAGTCAGACATTTGCATAGATGGTAGGAAGGCAGTTTAGTCCTGTTTTGAGCAGTTTGACTTGCCAGAACATGCTGATCTCTCATTATCTCACCTGCTGTTGAGATTTTAAACAGTTCTTATATTTTCTCCGTTGATGAAAAGTGTAAGGCTTTTCAATTAGCCAAATTAAAGACATCAATCAGACGCTGTGCTTAGTTTTTCAGCAACATTCCTGAAACGAAACTATCCGAGTCTTTAATGTAACTGCAATTCAGACTGAATTAGGCCAGTAAAGGAAGATGTTAAGTCTGACAGGATCCACACAAAAACAATAAGTCGTTGCTACTGTGATGAACGTGAACATTTGTTCACTTTTTCCACTTTAATAAATAACAAAATTAATAGAATTTTCTTAAAATAATCTATCAATTAACCTCTTGAGAAGCAAAAAACTATGTTTGTAAGAAACAAATCCATCATTAAATCGTTTAACTATAAACCGACACTTCTGGTCAAAATACGAATGTGTAACAGTATTAGTAAAAGTCCATCCCCTGTTGTCCTTTTTTCCCAAACATCAAAAATCCAGACCTATTTGTTTAGCACGTTCGGCACTGTTTTCATATGTAAACAGTGCTTGATATTTGAATATTTCTCTCCTGGTTCAGACGAGATACATTTTTCTCTGGAGAAAGCAATATTATGGATAGAGGACTCATATTTTGGCCAATCGATTTGAAGTTAAAAATGTTTTATTCATGGATGATTTTTTTTACACACCAGGCAACTTTTCACTTCACAAGACATTAATTGATGGACTTAAGTGGTGTGGATTATTGTGATGTTTTTTTATCAGCTGTTTGGAAAGATTTTGTTCTATAACAAAGACAAGACGAAAAAGACAACAATTAAATAAATAGATCACCCAAAATTGTTTCTTCATCAGATTTGGAGAAATGTAGCATTGCATCACTTGCTCACCAATGGATCCTCTGCAGTGAATGGGTGCCGTCAGAATGAGAGTCCAAACAGCTGATAAAAACATCACAATAATCCACAAGTAATCCACATCACTCCAGTCCATCAGTTAATGTCTTGTGTAGTGACAAGGATTCAGACTCCTGTTTTGGCCAGAAATTATGTTTTAAAGTTAAAACTTCTTGATGTATTTGTTTCTTACAAACACACAGAATTTAACTTCATAAGAAGTTAATAGATGGACTGGAGTGGTGTGGATTACTTGTGGATTATTGTGCTGTTGTTATCAGCTGTTTGACTCTCATTATGATGGCACCCATTCACTGCAGAGGATCCATTGGTGAGCAAGTGATGGAATGCTACATCACATCACAAATAAAGGGAAAGTGGTTGTGGACCAATGGCTATGATGCCAAAAAAACGCCATAAAAGCATTAAAATATATTCCTTACTACTTAAATGCTATATTCCAAGTCTTCTGAAGACTTATGATAGCTCTGAAATTTAAACTGCTATTCACTGAAAATCTTCCTTGCCGCTTGGGAGTTCTGCTTTAAATAACTCTTTTTGTGTTCTACAGAATAAAAAAAGATTTCATTTAAATGCATTGCAAGTACCGTTCTATGTTGTCTTTAAGCCTCTTAATCACGTCAAACCTAAATTTTACTTAAAATTAACTCATTTATAATTTCACTGAACACACAGCAAGTCCGTAATGAGCTCCTGATGCTGACAGTAATGAGGGTCTTGGTGGTCCAGTCACACAGAAGACATGTCCTCACTCCTGCTCTGTCTCTCAGACTCTCTGCTCATTACCGCAGGCTGCTGTGATGTGATTTTACACCACTAGTTTGCTATCCTGATGCCTCCAACATATTAATCTGAGTATATGAGATCGAGCAGGAGCGTTGATAATTAGAGCAAGTGTAAACACCCATTGACACACGTCCTCCGTGTTTCTTGAGCACTTTCTGCACAGCTCTCCCCAAATAATCAAGAGCAACCTGCCGTGAAATGAAGGGAGGGCCTCCTATTAAATATTTGGTTTATATTTGGAATTAGCATAGAAAATGCAATTAAAACAAGAACTTCTGCTTGTAGATTGTGAAATGGTGCATTCTGATAAAGATTCTTTGGTTTTAATTAGCTAGTTTGATGAGCGTTTGAATATAATGTAATCCTTGGATGACTTTTCTGGCAACATCAGACACTCAGAGACTGAATTAACCTTCCCATATTTGATTGCCAAAAGGTAGAGTGTGTATAGCAAAAACATTGTCTGGTTTGAAGCATGTATAGGTCAATTACTCCTCAACATTTGAGCCAAATACCCTTTAAGAGAACAATGCTATGTGAACTTGAGAGGTCACATTAATGAAGACAGAGAAAATGATTTTGAATTTACCTTCCAAATATTTAATTGCCAAAGAAACATAAAGCAGGAATAATTAGCCGCATGAATGAATGGGGCATATTGTACTTTTTTTTTTCATTTGGTCATAATTTTGAATTCTACATCCTTTTTCTGAACTTTTTAACTGCTGTGCCTGTTTAAAAAATTGTAAGCATCCTCTTGTTTGCTTGTTTTAAACAAACTTTTATTGTTCATTCTTCTGGTGGATAGGAGTAATGATAATTTTATGCTATTAATAAAAAAATAGAAGTGTTGACTTGGCAGCAAACTGTATAAAATAACACTTAAGTGCTAAAATTACTATAACTGAAATAAAGTAAAAAATAATGCTAAACTGAAAAATTAAAGATTTTTTAAAGAAACAAAAGATAATGAAAATTACAACGAGCATAAAACCATACAAAATTTGAATATAAGAACTTAAGATACTTAAAATGATTATGATATGATATTAAATTAAATTATATTAGTACATAAACAATACAAAAATTATACTGGATAGGATGTGATATTTCTGGAAAAAAAAAACAAAAAAAACTGAATTTCTCAACTTAATGGATCTGTCTGATCCATTCTAGCCCTGCTTAATAATCACATTCACATTCTTATCTCAGCTCTAAAGATAACCATTTTCCTCCCGGGCCTTATCGGTGTTTAAACTTCAGCCTTCTCATCTGCTAGCAATTACCTATCGTGTTAACTCTAGTGTAACAGCATATTTGGTACGATGACAGGTGTGAAAAAATGCAGGAACTAGAGCCTACAATGGTCTATTGACATCTTCACAGCCAAACACCAGTTCTATGTTTTCACTTTGCAGGATATGTGTTGGGTTGTGTTGCCAAACCATTAAATATTAACATACATACACTGATGTATCCGTCAACACTCGTCTATTAGACCTCTTGTGTGTGTTTTTTTTTCTCTGTCTATTAAACGGTTCCCTGGGTTCATATAGCCAGTGCACAGATTTACATCCTCATTTGCACATTGTACTGTAATGAGTGAAAAAGATGCTGTGCCTACACCTGTCTCCACATAGGTGGATGTGTGGTTAGAGCCACAGTCACATGCCTTCAAAAATGTTTGTTTCTGTACTATTTTTACCCATAAGAATCAAATCACAAGATATCTCTTTAAAACCTCAACTATTTCTTAGTCAGCGATGAGTAGAATGAGAGCAAATGGAGACTTTTCATGTATCTTAATAAGATGTCTTATCACTGAGAAAAAGAAGCCAATAATATTATATGTATCTCCTCTAGAGCTTCACATGAGATCTCAGCAGTGTCTCAAAGTGAGCTCAGAATTGCCAGGATAGTTTACAATCAAATGTCAATATTTAATTTGAACTATTTTTTTTCATCAGATTGATTTATCCACTTTCTATTCTTACTGTATGCCAACAACATTTGTCTGTTTTCATTTCTATGAAGGAATCTTGGGAGAAACATCTGAGACAAAGATACACTACTGCACAAAAGTTTGGGGTCAGCCAGTTGTTTTTTTCTTTTAATCAAGGATGCATTAAGCTGATCAATAGCGACACTAAAGATGCTTATATTATTACAAAAGATTTCTATTTCAAATAATGCTGTTCTTTTGTAAAATATTAAGCAGCAGAACTGTTATCAACATTGATAATACACTGAACAAAATTATAAACGCAACACTTTTGTTTTTGCCCCCATTTTTCATGAGCTGAACTCAAAGATCTAAGACTTTTTCTATGTACACAAAAGGCCTATTTCTCTCAAAAAATTTTCACAAATCTGTCTAAATCTGTATTAGTGAGCACTTCTCCTTTGCCGAGATAATCCATCCACCTCACAGGTGTGGCATATCAAGATGCATGATTATTGCACAGGTGTGCCTTAGGCTTGCCACAATAAAAGGCAGTTTGTCGACGTAACCGACTTGGGAGTGGGCAAATGCTCACATTCGATGGCGTCTGGCACTTTGGAGAGGTGTTCTCTTCATGGATGAATCCCGGTTTTCACTGTACAGGGCAAACGGCAGACAGCGTGTATGGCGTCGTGTGGGTGAGCGGTTTGCTGATGTCAACGTTGTGGATCGAGTGGCCCATGGTGGCGGTGGGGTTATGGTATGGGCAGGCGTATGTTATGGACAACGAACACAGGTGCATTTTATTGATGGCATTTTGAATGCACAGAGATACCGACCGTGACGAGATCCTGAGGCCCATTGTTGTGCAATTCATCCACGACCATCACCTCATGTAGCAGCATGATAATGCACGGCCCCATGATGCAAGGATCTGTACACAATTCCTGGAAGCTGAAAACATCCCAGTTCTTGCATGGTCAGCATACTCACCGGACATG
Organism: Sinocyclocheilus anophthalmus; assembly: GCA_018155175.1. NCBI lineage: Eukaryota > Metazoa > Chordata > Actinopteri > Cypriniformes > Cyprinidae > Sinocyclocheilus > Sinocyclocheilus anophthalmus. The sequence goes on along the minus strand of JADLZN010010686.1, from coordinate 228,378 downwards.
TCACCCATTGAGCATGTTTGGGATGCTCTGGATCGGCGTGTACGACAGCGTGTTCCAGTTCCTGCCAATATCCAGCAACTTCGCACAGCCATTGAAGAGGAGTGGACCAACATTCCACAGACAACAATCAACAACCTGATCAACTCTATGTGAAGGAGATGTGTTGCACTGCGTGAGGCAAATGGTGGTCACACCAGATAATGACTGGTTTTCGGAACCCCCTGGTCCCCCCAATAGACTAAAACTGCACATTTTACAGTGGCCTTTTATTATGACCAGCCTAAGGCACACAGACAGGTGCAATAATCATGCTGTCTAATCAGCATCTTGATATGCCACACCTGTGAGGTGGATGGATTGTCTTGGCAAAGGAGAAGTGCTCACTAACACAGATTTAGACAGATTTGTGAACAATATTTGAGAGAAATAGGCCTTTTGTGCACCTACATAGAAAAAGTCTTAGATCTTTGAGTTCCGCTCATGAAAAATGGGGGCAAAAAAAAAAGTGTTGCGTTTATAATTTGTTCAGTATAATGTGATCACAGGAAATAAATTACATTTTAAAAATATTAAAATAGAAAACATGTATTTATACTGTACTAATATATATGACCATTTTACTGTAGTTTTGTTATGATAAATGCAGCCTTGGTAAGCATAAGAATTATTTCAAATGCAAATGCAATTTAAATGCAATTAACAGAAAATTCCATTAGTCTCCTTAGCTTTAAAATCCACCTCCTGAACTCTAAAAGAGCAACTACTGAGCAACGCTGTTTAACACTGTTTTCACTGTTTCGACCATTTAAAGAGGGACATATATTCTCATATGTTTATGAAAAATAATAAAATAAATAAATAAAATAAAAACACAGACAACCCCAGATGATTCATCAACTTATTTTTCCATTTCAAATTGTTTGAGTTACTACCCACATTCATTTTATTATTTCAGTCTGTTAACAATTGACTCATTTGTGTCTATTTTTATTTCTGTTGAAGAAATATCTGAGACAACATTCATGCTTATAGAATGAAACTAAGAAGTCTCCTGAGCTATGAAAATCAACATATGAACAATAAAATCATGCTGTTGGTGTTCGGTGACGAATTATCAAATAAGCAACTGTAAGATTGTGTTTTTATATCAGTGTGAGAGTGTCATTTTTGTAATCGGCACTAGTTTTAATAGCATCACAGAATCACAGTGTTACACTTGTCAGGGGAATCACCTACTTACCTATATTTATTCCATCTAGGATAGAAGGAAATATCGTAACTGAATAAATCACCTTTAATTTCTAAATAAATTATTGTTTTAGATGCGTCAGCATTATGCATATGATAAATGCAATAGTTCTCTCTCTTTTCCCCAAATTAAACCTTGTTGTTGTATCTCGTGTCTTGTCATGCAGGTTTGTGATTATAGGCATCATGCATCCTTTTGCTGGGTCAAAACTGGTCAATATCGAGTTTTCTTTTGCGATGCCACATGCAAGTGCTGGATGAAAGCTGAAATTAAGTCGTCTTCAGTGATCAGGCAGAAAAGTGTAAGGTATGTCACTTTCCTCCATCTAGTCATACCCATCGACTCTTTACTTTATCAACGCTGGTTTCTCATCAGCACTTTCCCGTGGACCTTCGACTGGCCGTCAGCGGGGAAACGTCTGCAGAAACGGCCCTCTATCACCTGCTCTCAGCTGGTGCTGATGCCTCTGATCAGAGCTTTGAAAGGTGTTACCGTAGTAACCACACTTCCTCAGCAGTGCCCCGTTAAAGGCTGTTGATTGATGGTCCAGAATCGTGACTGTCAGTGTACAGCGGCTAGCATCTCACTGAGCGACCTTTTGAGTCTGTAAAGAGGTGATTAGTGAGGCTGGCTGCTTTATTTTCTTTGTTTTGTCTCTCTATCTATCTCTCTATCTATCTATCTATCTATCTATGTAGTGAAATATGGATTCACAGAGATGACTGTAACATGCTGACAGCAAGGTGAAAAACTGTTAGCACGGTAAACTCTTTCTCTAATTTGTAAATTCATCCCTTTTAAAATGCCAGTACAACCACCAAAGCATGACAACAATATATTTCTTGACACTTACTGTCAGACTTCAGATCACCTGCCATCACTCTTCCCTTTATTATCCATAATCCTTACTTGTTTTTTCCCCCCCATAAAAGTTTTGTAAAATAAAAAAAGTCAAAAAGTCATGTTTTATGTAGCAAATGAGAATCAATAAAATTATTGACTTCAATTTTGAGACAAAGGTCTTGTTAATGTTTTTTTTTCTTCAGTTTTGTTAAAAGTAATTGAAACTAATTTTTTTCAAGGAATATGTAAAAGTATGATTTTTGAGGTAAAAAGCGCACCTGCTGTTGGGGCTAAAGGTACAATTATTAACATGATAGTAAACAACTGGCTGACTTTTCCATTTGTTGACATGGTTAGATTCACACGGTAAATATCATATGTGACCAGGACAACAAAACCAGTCTTAAGTCGCTGGGGTATATTTGTAGCAATAGCTACAAAATACATTGTATGGGCCAACATTATTGATTTTTCTTTTATGCCAAAAATCATTAGGATATTAAGTAAAGATCATGTTCCATGAAGATATTTTGTAAATTTCCTACTGTACATATATTAAAACTTAATTTTTGATTAGTAATATGCATTGCTAAGAACTTCATTTGAACAACTTTAAAGGCGATTTTCTCAATAGATTTTTTTTGCTCCCTCAGATTCAAGATTTTCAAATAGTTGTATCTCAGCCAAACATGTCATATCCCAACAAAACCATACATCAATGGAAATCTTATTTGTTCAGCTTTCAGATGAAGTATAAATCTCAATTTCCAAAAATTGACCCTTATTACTGGTTTTGTGGTCACATATATTAAGTTGAGTGTCTACCGTAGAGAAAACCATCATATTTAAAACTATTATATGAATTTATTTAATGTAAATGTACACTATTTACAGATTTGTCCTTGTTCTATTCAGCATTTTTATTTACTTAATTTACAGAAATATAAATATATATAAATATATAGATATAAACAAATATTCTTAAATACAAATGATTGTAAATGCTGACAAAAGTACATTTTTGGGTGAACCATTCCTTTAACTGCTCATTCGGCATGAAATGAAAATTCACCTATTCTATTCTACCAATTTATTATCTTGATGGTTCATACAATCGACTGCATTCAAATCTGCCTCAACCCAATCGAGAACCGATTCATAGAAACAAATCTCCATCCTGTTTTTTCTTTTCTTTCTGTTTTAATAATCCATTTCACTCTGCTGTACATCACAATTTGTAAGAAGACTTCAACGACTTTAAAAGGACAATTCACCACAAAACATTAATTTTGTCATCATTTACTCACCCTCAAGTTGTTCCAAACCTGTTTCTTTCTTCTGTTGTAGACAAAAGAAGATACTTTGAAGAATATGGATAATGACTACACAGGTAGGAAAAAAAAGTATGACAAGGTTACCGGTTTAGTTACCAACTTTCTTCAATATCTTCTTTTATGTTCAACAGAAGAAAGAAACAAATTTGGTAAATTATGTAAAAAAAAAAAAAAAAGGGTGAACTATCCCTTTAACATGCCTACCTGTTGAACACTGTGCTATAAATGTGAACAGATCAATATCAGAACTGTATCATCCATATGATCACTGACCGGTTATAGGCATGTTATGTAATTGCTGATATTATCTCTCACTGGTGGATTAATAAATGATAATATGGTCACTTTGTTAAATGGTGAGCCAAATTACACAGATTCTATGCATATATTAGCCTATGTTAATCACAGGATTAACCTCAGGTCCAAAGGTTTCAATCGCTCTTCCCCAAGGTGATTACTGTAATGAGACCCGAGAACTTATTCATCTATGAATTTTGTGATATAGAATCCATTTGCATACACGTATCAAAGCATGTCGGTAAGCAAATATTCAGGCGGGATTTTCAGGGATACGTTCATCAGGTTTTGGCCTTTTGTTCGGAGGGAATCAAGGTGCATGAAGTTATTTATAGATGAAGAACAATTTGCTCAGTAATGACATCAGGCCATGCATCATTTCTCCCAGACGAGTGTTAGCATTTGTGGCAAGGCCCATTAACACATTATAATGGAACTGTGACATTGACATGCCTCGGAGGGTAGACGCGCTCACGCTTGCTCAGCTTCTATTAACATAGATCACAGCTTGTGTACTCTGATTGATAGAACATCCTTGTTTTATTTACGGTATTGTTAGCTGCAGGTAAATACGGCAGCGCAATCCGGGCCCGTCGCTCACATTCCCCACAGGAGCAAAGGCCCTATCAGAGATCTGCTACCGACCTCTGGCCAGCCAACCGGAAAATTATCCATTGTGGACTCATTCAGAAGTGTGTTTGTGTATGCGTGCGAGGCCGCGCGTGTCTGTGTGCATTGGGGAGTGATTGTAAATGGATGGAAATTGCGAATAAGTTTGGAAATGATAAACAAAACCCTGACATGCTGTCTGATATCCTCCATTGCCCATTTGTGTGCTGGTGACTGTGGAGCACATGCAAGCTGGGTATTACAATTATGTACACTTTCAGTTTCGGAAACCAATTTTAAAATTTGCAGACAAAAGTGGACATTAGTTAACTGGTTCATTTACTCACCCTCTTGTCTTTCTGGATTATTTCTGTCTTAAAACACAAAAGGAGATGTTAGGCAGGATGGCTGAGCAACTGTTGTGAATGGAAAAAAAAGTGATTGTGAATTACAGGTGCATCTCAATAAATTAGATAAATTAATAAAACTTAATAAAAAAGTTAATTTATTTCAGTAATTCAACTCAAATTGTGAAACTCGTGTATTAAATAAATTCAGTGCACACAGACTGAAGTAGCTTAAGTCTTTGGTTCTTTTAATTGTGAGATTTTGGCTCACATTTCACAAAAACCCACCAATTCACTATCTCAACAAATTAGAATATGGTGACATGCCAATCAGCTAATCAACTCAAAACACCTGCAAAGGATTCCTGAGCCTTCAAAACGGTCTCTCAGTTTGGATCACTAGGCTACACAATCACGGGGAAGACTGCAGATCTGACAGTTGTCCAAAAGACAATAATTGACACCCTTCACAATGAGGGTAAGCCACAAACATCCATTGCCAAAAAAGCTGGCTGTTCACAGATTGCTGTATCCAAGAATGTTAACAGATAGTTGAGTGGAAGGAAAAAGTGTGGAAAAAAAAAAGCACAACCAACCGAGAGAACCGCAACCTTATGAAGATTGTCAAGCAAAATCAATTCAAGAAATTGAGTGAACTTCACAAGGAATGGACTGAGGCCGGGGTCAAGGCATCAAGAGCCACCACACACAGACGTGTCAAGCAATTTGGCTACAGTCGTCGTATTCCTCTTGTTAAGCCACTCATGAACCACAGAAAACGTCAGTGGCGTCTTACCTGGGCTAAGGAGAATAACTGGACTTTTGCCCAGTGGTCCAAAGACCTCTCTTCAGATGAGAGCAAGTTTTGTATTTCAATTGGAAACCAAGGTCCTAGAGTCTGGAGGAAGGGTGGAGAAGCTCATAACCAAAGTTGCTTGAAGTCCAGTGTTTATTTTCCACAGTCTGTGATGATTTGGGGTGCTATGTCATTTGCTGGTGTTGGTCCATTTTGTTTTTTGAAACCAATGTCACTGCACCCGTTTACCAAGACATTTTGGAGCACTTCAAGCTTTCTTCTGCTGACCAGCTTTTTGAAGATGTTGATTTCATTTTCCAGCAGGACTTGGCACTTGCCCACACTGCCAAAAGCACCAAAAGTTGTTAAATGACCATGGTGTTGGTGTGCTTGACTGGCCAGCAAACTCACCGACCGATGTCAAGAGGAAAATGAGAAACAAGAGACAAAAATGCAGATGAGCTGAAGGCCACTGTCAAAGAAACCTGGGCTTCCTCAGCACCTCAGCAGTGCCACAAACTGATCAAACTGATCACCTCCATGCCACGCCGACTTGAGGCAGTAATTAAATCAAAAGGAGCCCCTACCAAGTATTGAGTACAACGTAAATGAACATAATTTCCAGAAGGCCAACAATTCACTAAAAATGTTGTTTTTATTGGTCTAATGAAGTATTCTAATTAGTTGAGATAATGAATTGGTGGGTTTTTGTTAAATGAGAGCCAAAATCAGGCAAGGCAAGTTTATTTATATAGTACATTTCGTACACAATGGTAATTCAATGTGCTTTACATAAAATAAAATAAAAAAGTAATCACAACAATAAAACAAGGAATTAAAAAACTTTGAAAATGATTTAAAAAAATTATTTAAGAGGTTTAAAATGAATTTAAGAAAAAGATTATACATAAAATACAGTACAATCAGTTCGGACATCGCACAGTGCACATTCAATAAATGCACAGCTAAACAGATGAGTTTTGAGTCTGCATTAAATGTGACTAATGTTTTAGCACAACTGATCTCTTCTGGAAGCTGATTCCAACTTGCGGGCGGCCCTAATAACTAAAGCGGACTTTTTTTTTTTTTTCCCTGGTTTTGTGTGAACCCTTGGTATTTCTAAATGACTCGATCCTAATGATCTGAGTGGACTGTTAGGTTTATATTCAGTGAACATACCTGCTATGTATTTAGGTCCTAGGCAATTGAGTGATTTATAAAGAGTAAAAGTACTTTAAAATCAATCCTAAATATAACTGGAAGCCAGTGTAAGGACCTGAGGACTGGTGTAATATGCTATGATTTTCTGGTTCTAGTCAGAATTCTATCAGCAGCGTTCTGGATGAGCTGCAGCAGTCTAATGGTCTTCTTGGGAAGGCCGGAGAGAAGACCATTACAATAGTCCACCCTGCTGTGATAAAGGCATGAACAAGTTTCTCCAAGTCTTGATTGGAAATAAAACATCTAATTCTTGCAATGTTTTGAGATGACGATGTGCTTATTTAGTTACTGCTTTGACATAACTACTGAAACTAAGGTCTGTCTCCAGAATCACACAAAGATTCCTGACTTGATTTTTAGTTGTTAGACCCATAGAGCAAGGTATGCATTCACCTTGAGAACTTCATCTTTGTTTACAAATGCAATGACTTCAGTTTTCTCCTTGTTTAACTGAAGAAAGTTCTGGCACATCCAACTGTTAATTTCATCAATGCATTGGCAGAGGGAGCCAATGGGGGCTGTAGTCATTTGGAGAGAAGGCTAGGTAAATCTGGGTATCATCAGCATAGCTGTGATAGGCGATGTGGTTCTTTCTCATTATTTGACTTAGTGGGAGCATATACAGGCTAAACAAGAGCAGTGAAAGAATTGAGCCTTGTGGGACTCCGCAAGTCATGGACGTCCACTGAGACTTATGCTCTCCTATACTCACATAATAATAACCTCTCCCTTCTAAGTATGACCTTAACCATTTAATTACCATGCCAGAAAGCCCGACCCAGTTTTCCAGTCTCTCTAGAAGTATTTTATGATCGACAGTGTCAAACGCAGCACCGAGATCTAGTAGTACCAGCACTGATAATCTGCCAGATTCAGAATTTAAGCGAATACCATTTATTATCTTAATGAGCGCTGTCTCTGCTGTGATGCGGTCGGAAACCAGATTGAAAATTGTCCAGGTATCCATTTGAGTTTAAGTATTTGTTCAGCTGATTAAAAACAACCTTTTCAGTAATCTTGCCTGTAAAAGGAAGATTTGATATTGGTCTTTAGTTGCTCAATATGGTGTTATCAAGATTGCTCTTTTTCAGAAGGGGTTTAACAACGGCAGTTTTCAGGGGGTTTGGAAAAGTCCCAGAAAGAAGTGAGGCGTTCACCACCTCTAAGAGATCTGCTTCCAAACAGTTAAGCACCCTTTTGAAAAAAAAAATATGTGGGAAGTGTGTCAAGATAGCAGGTTGACGATTTTAAGGTGCTGTACTATTTCTTCCAAAAATTTGCTATCAATTTCTTCAAAAGCAGAAATAGTATCTTCTTTTTGATATTGTGGACGAATATGTCTAACCTCTGCATAACTCGGGGATGTGCTAATCGCCTTCCTGATATTACTGATCTTCTCAGAAAAGAAGGAAGCAAACTCATTGCATTCGCTGTCGGAAAGCATTTCACTGGGAATCTGACATGGGTGGTTTGTCAGTCTCTCAACAGTAGCAAAAAAAAGTGCGAGTGTTGATTAAGCTACTGTTTATAAGGTTTGAGAAGAATTACTGTCTAGCTTTGCCTAGTTCCACATTGAAAGCACGACGGCTGTCTTTATATATGCTATAGTGGATTTCAAGTTTTGTCTTCCGCCACATCCGCTCAGCTTTTCTGCATTGTCTTTTCATACTCTGAACTGCTGTTGATTTTCTCCAAGCTGATTTATGTCTGCCAATCTTCCTGCTGAATTTCAAAGGAGCAATGTCATCAATAACATTCCTCACTTTTGAGTTAAAGGAATCAAGGAGAAAATCAACAGTCTTCAGAAATGCTTGGTGTTAAAGATATAACCTCCATAAATAGCACACTAGTGTTTCGTTAATGCATCTCTTTCTGACAGAGACAGATCTAGATTCAGTGGTAACAGAGATCAATATATCAAAGAAAATACAGAAGTGATCAGATAGTACTACGTCCTTAATAACAATGGATGAAATGTTTAGACCTCTACTGATCTAGAGTATGTCCACGATCGTGTGTGGGTTCATGCACATGCTGAATCAGGTCAAAAGTGTTTAAAACAGTTATAATTTCTTTTGTAGTTTTGTTTTCTGCATTATCAACGTGAATATTAAAATCCCCTGCAATAGAAAAACAGTCAAACTCTGAGGAAATCAATGATAGCAGTTCTGTGATCTCTTCAACAAAGGCTGGAGAGTATTTTGGAGGCCTGTAAATAATGATAAACAGAATGCGTGGAGCACCTTTCAACACAATCCCTAGATATTCAAAAGACAAGTACTGACCAAATGACACTTGCTTGCATTGATAGACATCTTTAAATAGAGCAGCTACTCCTCCACCTCTCCTAACAGTCTTGCAAACACTCATGAAAGTAAAGTTAGGAGGGGCTGTTTCATTGAGGACCATTGCACTGCAGCTGTCTTCCAGCAAAGTTTCGTGTTTAGCAACATAAAATCCAGGTTGTTTGTGGTCAATGATTAGAATTAATTATTTTATAGTGAGCGAATGTTTAAAAATGCTAAATTGATGGCATTGCATTTTGTCTCAACAACAATATTAGTTTGATGCATAACAGGCCGCAGATTAGATAAGTCAGCCGTACGGCTTAAGAAGGCCTTAGACTTTCTGTCACGTGATAAAACAGAAATAGAGAAAGCTACAGGCACACTGGGTTCCCGCTTGTTCTGTAAACATTTGTGAATGTTGCTGCTATTATGGCGGGGACCCGACACATATCACTGAGAGCTGCTATCAGTTGTTTTTAGTTCACCTACAGCAGATGGAGTGTTTGGGCCCTGGCGTTGTGGCAGCGGCCGGAGAGCTCTCACAGGAGGAGGAGGACGAGCTGGGCACACAGGCTTTGGTGGTTGGGGGGCCTGCCGTTTTTTAGTTGATATCTGGGGGGTTGCAGCAAAAGAGTGGGAGAGTCTGGTTCCAGCATAAACCAGTTCCTCCATTTTTCTGTGAGAAGCTTAGAAGTGGAGATGTTGGAGAGAGGAATAATGTGTCTGGTGAGCGGGGCTCTGGCTCTGTTGTTTCCGGTGGCTGTGATATGTTGTCCTAGCTTCCCTGGCTGTTTTCCAGAAAGTCGTCCTTGGATGCTGAGTCTTGGAGCTGTTCTGATACGTCACAGTCTGTCTGTGATGAGCTCTGTGGGCAGGGATCAGCCGTGATGTCCATGAGCAGTGCTTGTTATGGCTGCGTGGTGTTATCAGTGTCCTTGTGGGATGTGTCAACCACACGATGACTCAGAAACTGATATGAAGTCCTGTCGTCACTCATACTCTGTCCAGGTGTGTGTGTGCCATTCAGGTTGAGTAGTTTGGCACACACTACTGAAGGATGACGGATGGAGAAGTAGATGTTGTCCTTTAGCACTCTTGCACCAAGTTTGTTTAGGTGGAGGCCATCCAGTTTAAACAGTTGTGTATTGCCCCAGAAAAGATTGAAGTTGTCGATGAAATTGACTCCTCTTAAGCTGCAGATTCTTTGTAGCCATATGTTCAGCCCAAGCAAACGTGAAAACATATTAGTTCCTCTTACTGGGAGTGGCCCACTGATGAACGACTGAACTAAGTCTTCAAAGTGTTTCAAAGAGTTCACTGAAGTCCTTCTTAAGGAGTTCTGACTGCTCTTTCCGAATATCATTCTTCCCCACATGGATGATGATTCGATTTGCAGACTTGTGCTTCATTAGAATTTTCCAGAGTTCCTTGTTGTTACGGTCTGCGACCTTTTGTTTTGTGCGTGTATGTTATTTCTTTTAGTCTCTTCTCTGTTCTCACTCTCATGCTCTTAGGTACCGCCTTCCTTGGATTCTATTGGCTATCTGTGCTCTCATTCATCATCAGTTAATTGACAACGCATTCCCTTTGCCAATGGCGTTCTTGTCCGAAAGGTTCAAAAGGAGAACGTCAGCGGGAAGACGGGGGTGACGTTTTGTATTGTGACTGTTGTGTGCACTCGTGGAATGTGTTTGTGTTGCGCTCTTGGGTTTTAACGGCTGGCGATGCTATGCCGCTGTGTGAACGGATGTCTTTGTCAGCTCGCCGCTGGTTTGGAAGACAAGGAAGGAGTGGAAGAGTTTAGGAAGTCACGTGACCTACATACCTGCACGTAGGGATATTGGATGTATAGACACACTAGTTTATTTGTGTGCGCTTGTCTTGTATGTTTTGATTTTGCATATTCAGTGTAGTTTATGACACTTTTGCGTTGAAGATTTTCTTTTTCTTTTTTCTTTAATAGTTTAGGGGTTTTGGGATTTAGCTAGATAATGGGATTTTTGTTCTATTTTATTTTATGATTTAAGCGCCACTTTAACTTCCCTTCTTTTCCTTTGTCTTGTTTGTTTAATTTGTTGTTCCTTGGGGGCAATAAATCTTTCTTGTAGTGCAGTTTTGTGTCATGTGTTCCATTGCCACTTATTTTACCTGGCTTTGTTCTTTAATGTCAACTTAATGTTACCTCTTCTAATCCCTAGATAAAAATTATCATCAGAGACGTAACACTTGTTCAAATCAGAAGCTGTTGCTTTAGGAAAGCAGAAAGTTGCTGAATTTCTGCTACTGATGTTTCTGATAATGGAGTCGCCCACTATCAGAGTCCTGGGCTCGGCTGTGCTCTGAGCTGAAAGCCGCTGTCTGCTCGATCTTGAGCGTCTGTTAGTAGCGATGTTAGCTGCTGGCTGATCCGATCCATGTTTAATCACGTTTGGGGATTCCTCACCCGCATTCATTAATGCTTCAAATCTGTTCTCAAGATGTATAGGGGGTGGTAGAATACCAGTATTCACAAGCCTTGTCATAGCCATATCTGGGGTAGAGGATGCTACGGCAGCTATACGAGAAACTCGTGACAATCTGATGTCTCTACTGCCTTTGGGTCTCGCTCCCTGTTTGTGCCATCGATTAGTGTGACAATAAGTTTCAGCATGTTCCTCTACACTTGGTATAAACTGTTGAGATTGACTAGGTTCATGAGACTCACCGGCTGTATGCTGAGGGGGTCCGTGACGACGGTCTGCTGAGTGTTCTGCCTGTTTTGGAAGTCCAGCAAGTAACTTTGTTTCAAGAACCGCAATCCTTTGTAGAAGTTTGCAGTAGTTCATGCAGCAAGTAGATTCAACAGGAGGCATTTTCTTTCTCTTCTGTTTGAATGTGGGCAGCTGTGTTTTCCCTTCTCCAGAATGTAAGCTGCTGGCAGTGGGAGGCAAAAGTCTTCTTTTTCATGGTATTATTCCAGTCCCAGAGAGTTTTTTGTTTTAGTGTTTGTGCCAAAAATATGTTGTTTGAGCACTGTGCTGATCTGCTGAAGTAAAAATCTTAGAAAAATCAAAGAAAAGTACAGAAATAGGGAGCAAAGCGCAGAGCAGTAAGCAAGAACGTCCGAACGGTTTAGCCCTGGATGGCGGAAGCCATTGTCATCAAAATTAAAAGAACCAAAGACTTAAACTACTCAGTCTGTGTGCATTGAATTATTTAATACACAAGTTTCACATTTGAGTTTAATTACTGAAATAAATAAACTTTTCCATGACATTCTAATTTATTGAGATGCACCTGTAAACTGCCAGAAAGTACAAATCAGTCACGTGACACCTCAGAGTATAAAATAAAAAATAAAAGAAATAAAGCACAATAAACTCATTTAGCCTTTTCCAAAGCTCGTATTTGCAAAATATAGACTTCTGGGAATCCAAATGTGACCCTGGACCACAAAACCAGTCATTAGGGTCAATTTTTCCAAATTGAGATTTATACATAATCTGAAAGCTATCCATTGATGTATGGTTTGTTAGGAAATGACAATATTTGGCTGAGACACAACTATATGAAAATCTGGAATCTGAGATGGCCAAAAAAATAATAATCTAAATATTGAGAAAATCGCCTTTAAGTTGTCCAAATGAAGTTCTTAGCAATGCATATTACTAATCAAAAATTAAGTTTTTATATATTTATAGTAGGACATTTACAAAATATCTTCATGGAACATGATCTTTAATTAATATCCTAATGATTTTGGGCATAAAAGAAAAATCGATAATTTTGACCCATACAATATTTTTTTGGCTATTGCTAAAAATATACCCAAGTGACTTGAGAGGTTTGCCAATGTCATCATTTTGATTATCTAACAGCATCCGAAAGGCTATGGCGATGTGAGAAAGTCATGCTTTATTAATGGTGTCATGAATTCACAAACCATTGTGTGATGTAATACATGTAAATTACATATTTCTCTTATGTATGTCTTAAATTACATTTAAATTTTGTCATGAGTTATATTAGTGATCATTAAGAAAAAATGTGGGGGTGTATTCATTTATGCTGAGTATTTTATATACATTATATGCCCTTGGAGATATGAATGATCTAGAATGCATTTCATCATCATTAGACATCATAATTTTTTAAGTGAAATCAAAAACCTGCCTGTCTAAACTCAAGAATGTGGTTTGGTCTCCAAGTAACATTGAAGTGCTTGATAAGCACCGTAATTATCCACTTAACACTTCTCATCAGCTTCCTCAAGCCACTGTTTGTTCAGTAATACAACACACTTGACAGCAGGGTCTTAAGCCCCTCGCAATCAGCCTGCATGGCAATATGATTTCATATGCACTTGCTCGATTTCGGAACATATTTCTGTGAATGATGCAATTCTGTGAATGAACTATATACACAACTGAATATGAAGAACATCTGTGTGTGTGTGTGTGTGTGTGTGTGTTTCTGCACCATCTGTGTCTGGATCTGTTTGATGTTAAATCTCAGTCTGCAAACATGCAAGAGATAACTGGTCAATATTGCAAATAAACCCAGACAGGATGATGAGGACCCTGCAAAGCAGTACAATATCCCATGTTTTACACAGCTACTTACCAAATCCCACAATTCCACACTGACTCATATTCCTCTGAAATGCACAGTCAATACACTTGCTTTGAGCGACAGCCTTCCTCTGGTCTTCCACAGTCAGTTTCCTCTGTGTATTTGGCCTTTTCACCCTGTTCCCCAACTAGTGTAACTGTTAAACTAACAGTTAATAAAGCAAAAGGACTCTGAAGATCTTGTCTAGACAAGAGTTACTAAAGGCAGACTGGCCAGTTGTATTTTGTCATTATCTCTAAGTGAGTGATTGGGGTGTGAGAGGTCCTGGTGTGCAGACAGAAGAGTCAGTCAATGCCTTAAATGAATCAATCAGCCAGAGAGACATGGACATGTGGTGTGGAGAGCTGGGGGTTTTCTGTATTTCTGCTTAGAGGAGCTCTTCTCCACTTTTCACAGTATCTCGTCAGTATGGTTTAAGATACAGTGTTGTTCTGCTCTACCTGTGATCAGATTTCTTTAGCTGGCATCATGTAAGGAGGCTCTAGGGGACCATTGATTTCTAGCAAATGCGCCATTACTTCCTGTTCTCAGGTTTTATAGCCTATAGACAGGATTCAGTCCTTGATATTAGATAGATCTGTGGATCTGTGATTATATTGGTGTTTTTTCTGAAAGTTACAGGGGTTGTTTTGTTTTTTTTCATGCTTCAATGAACACTTTTATCTCAAAAGATCAATGAAGATATGATTCCTTGGATGTTGGCCCCCTTTAAAAATACCAGAGCTAGATGAATCTCAATCTGAATGAATCTGTCAGGAACAGGACACATACATAAACAAACTTATTTTAGGACCATTTAAAAGTAAAAGTATTGATATATTCTGATATGATTTGTTTTAATGTCTTTATTGAATGTCATTATTTGTGGGGAAAATGTGTTTAATTGTCATGCAAATAATATGAAAATGCAAGAAATCTTAATGGTCCTAAATGGTTCCTGATTCTCCATTGTTGTTATTAACAAAAAGCTACAAATATTTAAAAAAAATAATAATAATTTTCAGCAATTAAAATAAAGTTTAAATACAACAAAAAGTAATAAATTGGTAAAAGAACATAAAATTACAAAAAAAACACAAAACTATAATAATATATAATAATTCTTAATCTAATTTAAAATGAGCTATTTTGCCCAGTGTTTGAGTGTGCTGTGTATTTTTATGATTATTAGAACATCACAGTGTATTTTTGTCATTGAAATGTATACATCCTGATATGTTTTAATGTCTTTATGACTTTTATTTTTAATTAATTTAAGATTTTTGTTATTATTTTTTTATTACTGTGTGAATTAATTAATTAATTATTTTATATTAATGTATTTATGCTGTGACATCTAACAGCAGTTGATGTAAACCTCTCCCTTTTATGTTCCTTATAATCATGTTGTACTGCAGGAAATCTTTTGTCAACACAATAACATCTTGTGCAGTAAAACAATAAGACAAGTTATATCTGTTAATATACACACATTCATTCCACAGTCAAATAAACATCATCTGAGATACTCCTGGTGATTTTCTTCGAAGTCATAATAATATTAAAAAGGCGGCCTTTTCCCAGACTAATAATCATGTGTCTTTAGCCTGTGAGGGATTTGTGATGAGTGGATTAATATCTTTTGATGAGAAGTGTAAAGTAATTTGCAGAAAAATAAATGAGGGTAAAGTGTGGACATTTAAGGAAGTCTCAAAACTGGGAGAATCTGTCATGAGTACTTGTAAGCAGAAGACACTGTCCGCATGGACTACTTTAATGACGTTACAGCAAGAGAGAAAAATTTAAGGGATTATTCTCTCTCTCTCTCTCTCTCTATATATACAGTATATATAAAACATATGCAGACTGGGCTCTAGTGAGCTGCCTACTGCTGCTGCCTACATAGACAGCTGCCTACTAATCGAACATCCTTGCTGAAACTGAACCTTATAATTTGGTACACTCTACATAGGCAGTACCAGATTTTACTCACAATTGAGTTTGGCATAATAGCCAGTGGCTAATTATAAAACGGTGCAATCCGGGTATACCATCCAAATACACGCACGACAAAATTGGGTCATTTGTTTCCTCCACCACTCATACTACGGGTATTAATAATAATACAAAAGGTATGACTTTCTCACAATTCTGAATTTTTTTAAGGTTAAGATTCAAGATATAAACTGACGATTGCAAGATAGAAACGTGCAATTATGAGAAGAAAAGTTGGGACAGTGAGATATGAAGTCAGAATTTCAAGATGTAAACTCAAGATATAATTTTTACATCAGAGTTTACATCTCTCAATTGTAAGATTATATCTCACATTTCCAACTTTTCTTCTAAGAATTTTGAGTTTATATCTTGCAATTCTGACTTCTCTTTGGACTTTATGCATGACACCTAGTGAATCATTAGGTTTTGGAACATGGTCATACAGGTTCTCAGGTTGAGTCTCATTTTGAGTCTCATTCGTATCAGTCTTAGATCAGGCCTCCACTTGTGCAGCTGTGTTGGACTGCACACATGCAATTCCAAGCATTTTCACAGTGCTGTAATTATGCAATTATGCTGGAATTATACCATCTTGAACACGTATTAGTGCACAAGTGCTCAGCTGGGAGAAAATAACATTTCTGAATAAGATTTATAATAGCTAATTTATCTATTGCATTAGTAAATCAACTCATTTACTGGGCCAAAACAATACATGTCATTACCGCAACATTTTAGAAATAATAAGAGCTCTGTAAGGATTTTAGCTGTGTTCTTGCATCACATCTTCACGAGACTCACACAGAGGGAAACTAATCAGCCTGTAGAGAGTGTGTGTATATGTGTGTGAAATAAAACACCTGGTTCCTCCCATCAGAGAGCACTGGATGTGACACATCCCATGATGCCTCATCAGAGGGTTTATATTCACCACCGACTCCCAGTTCTAGGACAAGCCTCAGAAAGGAACTTAAAGGCAGAACAATGCCTGGTTTATGTTGTGAGGGTTCACAAAGTCTGAATTGTGGCTGTAGCATTATTTAGTTGCACATGCTGCCTGCATTGTCTCAGCAATGATTCACTAAAGAGATTATGTAAATCAAGTCATGGCCCAAAATGTTTGTGCTGAACCAAACATCTGGACATATGTCATTATGATGTTCTTCTCCAACATTTGGTCAACTTTTGATGAATTACTGCAGCTGTAATCAATAAAAAAATCTAATTTAAACAAAAAACTAATAAAAAAAGGGTTTTACCAGCTGCTTTTCATGGTCAAAAATACTGTTGATGCCCCATTAAAACTCTTGCATTAGGCTGGATTTAGCATGTTGCATTACACTTCATGAAATCAGCAGTCCCTTTATGCCATCTTCCCATCTTTATGGTTTATTTTCCACACATAAGTTTTTGAATGTTGTAAACAAGACACATGTATGAACCATTCTGCTTTCTGCAGAGTTTTTCCATTGAGTCTCATTGCAGTCTCGACTCATCGCTCATGGCAAAACTGGCACAGAAACAGATTGATCACTTATTTTTCCTTCATTACTGCCCATGGCTATATCATTACCAGTGAAATATATACATATACAGGCTGAAGCAAGTTCATGAGAAAGTCAGTTATATTTTACAGAAAGTATATCTAATTAAATTTCTTGAAATTCAGAGCGTTTGAAAAACAAGTTTCCTGATGTCTCTGTTTCCTGTCCATTTCCATCTGACACTCTGTGGCTTGTTTAGAATTTTTGGATTCAGAAAATTACATTTTACACATAAATTATGTCTATTCAGTATTCAAAAGCCCAACCCAGCCATAGTGAGGTAATTAGGAGAAAGCAAGATACATATGCAATGCAGAGTTATATTATTTGGGGCCAAGCACCGAAGGTTCCTATGTGTCATGCTTCTCTTCTTCTTCTCTTCTACTGTCTCTTTTTTTTTTTTTCTTCTTCTTCTTCTTCTTCTTCTTCTTCTTCTTCTTCTTCTTCTTCTTCTTCTTCTTCTTCTTCTTTCTTCTACTTCTTCTTCTTCTTCTTCTTCTTCTGCTATAAGTCTATGGCAAGCCCATATACAGCCCTCGGTAAAAAGCGTAAATTAAGGACTTCTGAATATTAAACCACAACCTTTTTGGGTCTCTACTCAACCCTGTAGTGCCACCAATTGCCAGATTTTAAGCTCATATTTTGTAATAACTTTTGTCTGTAATGGGCTAGAAAACCAAAGATTCCCTTTCCTCCGTCTGATTTCTTTCATCTGATTCCTTGATGTGTGTTAAAACAAACATAAGCCACTACTTTTTTGCCACAGTTTTCATCACAGCACCACCCCGTAGTGTCATGAGGTATTACACTCTATTTTTGCTTATAACTCTTCTGAAAACAGATTAGGGCAGGGGAAGGAGCCAAACAATTTTACCAATACCTTTGCGCTCAAGTTGTAGTTCTTGTATAGTCCGCTTTAAAGATCGAAGATTCAGTGTAGCCAAACCAACCTAGTCAAACCATGCATGTCACCATCTATATCAAGTATATATGTGTAGATATATATATATAATAATTCATATATTATATAATTACTATATATATCTTATACTCATATTATATACACCAGGCATCATCTATATCATGATAACGTCTCAGGTTCCGTATGTAACCATGGTTCCCCGAGGGAAACCGGATAACTGCGTCCTCTAGGGGTCGCTATGAGGGAACGCCTCGTCGTGACCCGTGTCAGAAGCATACATTGAAAAAACACCAACAAAACGTTGGCCGGCGACAGCCATAACATCACTACCGGTGCGACTATAGTATAATTAGGCTTCCCGGGAGAACATGTCATTCTCTTCTTCGTCTGAAGCTTGCGTCCGAAGCATGGCAAAAAAAACTTAGAGGACACAGTGTCTCATTCCCTACTCAGGGTTCCATGGTTACATACGTAACCTGAGACTTTCCCTTTAAAGGGAACTTCGAACTGCGTCCTCTAGAGGTCTCTATGGGGAACGGTATACCCACGCCACCGTGCTGAGGGGAGTGCAAGCCAGAAACCATGGCGAGCACTAAGTAACAACTCTACCAAGCTATGGGAGTTGCCCCTGGGACGTTAAGGTTGTTGGTTTTGTGGGCGGTTTAGGGGGGCTGTCAGTGACATTATCCCCGTAGCTGGCCAAAAGGCCTAGGCTACTTACCTAAAAAGCAAACTTACCTTTTATAGCGGCCGAGCCTAAACGTACACAACTCCTGGCCCGGGTAGATCCTCACGGCTTTGAATCAGGAATAGATTTTCCTTTAATGGAATAGACCAAGACCTAGAACATACTAGTCTTGGCCTGTCCACAGGAAGGCGCTACTTCTACTGCGTTTGCTCTGCACTATGCTGAAGAACTGTCTCAACAGACCTCCTATTAGCAACACCTGCCCTGTTAAAGGGGTATCCATAGGATAACATGGTGGAGTTGTTGCCCAAGGTGGGGAACCATGTTTTAACCCAGACTGACAAGAGAAGGGCAACACGAAGCTTGCCCGGCGCGAAAGCGCCTCCCCATACGGATTTTGAAAGAATGCCAATTACTAGTAGCTTGCGAACTTAACCACATCAGTGGGATTTTAGACGTGATACAAATACTTCACGTGCCCTTAACCTTACACTGGATTGTTAAAGATCGTCCTAAGGGGGCCGGCCCCTATGTGGTACCTGAAAGAGATAGCTGGAAATGGTGGCATTCCCAGAACCCTATGTTTAGAATTCATCAACTCGTCTCAGGTATAGTGCTGTAGATAGCTAGCAGTAACTAGTTAGCTTAGGGAGCCACACACCACAGGTTCAGTCCCGGAAAACCGAGAACACTCAACCGCACTTAGATCGAACTCGAGATCAGAAAAGGAGTAGCGTGGATCATAGAAGAAACAAAGCAGAAAAACCCTTTGATTAAAGGGAGGCACTGTTAAACCTAACCAATTAGAAAACAGCCCTGGAGCAAGGCATCCCCACCTCCTAAGAAGGGAGAGATTCAAAACGCCGCAAAGAAAGCAACCCCTGCTCCCAAATACCTTCAATGGTGAGGGTAGGAATGCTTCAAGTGTGTCAATGAGACACACAACACTGTGTTTTAGTTGATGGCCCAAGGTCTCAACACAACTCAGAGAAAGGGACCGAGTGGCTAGAGCGGTACCCTTTTTACCATACAGATTCAGAAAGTGTGCAAGTCTAAACGTGCACCAATTACCACTATGTGGATTTTAGAGAATAGAAAGTGTTCCAGGCTCAGCTCACACTTACCACTATGTGATATTTTAGAAAGTGGGCGCAAAGGTGTTCGGCGTGCACCCTTACCCAGCATGTGGATGAATTTCACCAATATGTACAAAGCTTATCTGCACTTACCATACCATAGCCATGGATTTAAGGCTTCCCAAGCCTCTTCACAGATAAACCCGGAGTATACCTAAACTTCATACCAATGTGAGAGCCAAGCTCAAATACACCCTCTAATGCTATGGTATCACTGTCCTTATACCATTACACAGAGGTTCTCGCAAATGCCACCCTTACGTCCTCCCTACCAGATCGATGTCCGGAGAATCAGCAAGGGGGATATCCTGGTTACCAGGAAGCCACTCGGGCGACCTACGGAACGTGTACCGACAGTGGCATCCTAAACATCGCCCAGCCCCCGGACAAACCAGAGTGACCATTTTTTCTTCAGTGCCTTGCCCAGGAGGCCTATGACTCAAGAACTCCCCCCAGAATCCAACTAATTACCTGGGCCGTATGACCAGAAGCATGACCGCCGAAACCAGTTATCATACCACTGACACCATAGTCGAGCGATTGAAGTAAGCCACTGTTATTTCGAGCACGGGCCCATTTCTGAACCCAGCAGAGGGGGTGCTCATAGAGGACCTACCCTAGAAAAAGGACAGAAACACACAGATCCCGGGAAACACTGCAAAGAAAGCTCGCAGATGGATTATACACACACCCCAGCGGCATTAAAATATCGGCACACACACACCACCACACACACACAAACACGTACATATACATACATAATAGGTATTTAGAACTGGATCGTACTCACCCACATTGGTTCCCGTGCCGGAGGAAGCCTCTAGTCCGGACCATCAGTAAGGTGATTGCTATGAAGTCATAGAATCAACCAAAAACATCATAGGTCCAGCATAGGAGACTGTAATGCAGGAAATTTCCCACCTAACCTCGTTCAGGTGGAGAGATGGTGGTTACAGGAGAAATAGGAAGGGGAAGATAAGGGCAGATGCAAGACCCCCGAAGGAAATGAGTAGATACTCAAGTATCACTCTGATCCGGACAAAAGCAATGACGCCCTGTCTGGATCACATCCCTTGGGTCTTTTACTTACCTTCCTTTGACCCGTGATTCTTCCTACCCCTACCCGCGGGTAGGGGAGGAGCGCGAGCCGCGACACTAGCCTTCTGTGCCAGTCTCTGATCCTCAGACCGAGATGGACTAGGAACCCTGTGTTGTTCTGGCTCAGACCTGGACCTTCGTGGAATAAAGGTTTTGAAGGCCGCTGAGTGCTCCTTCGCCTCCCTGAACTTCTCAACCATCGTCTTGATGGAGGTACCGAAAAGTTCGGAAGGCAAAACTGGAGCATAGAGAAGAAAGCCCCTATCTTTCTTCCCGATATCTGCCAGGTTCACTCACATATGTCTCTCCGTCCATGGACCTGCCAATAGCAGAGGCGGCCAGCTTAGTAGCACGGAGAGCGAGATCCATGGTGCGGCACCTACACTCTCTAACTCTCCTTACCCCGCCTATCATCTGGAGACAGGCCTCGCCCTTTATCCAGGTCTTTCAGCAGTTCATAGCCTGATAGCCTGAGCAAACCGCCCATCGTGTGCGGCGAAGCACAGCCTAACCTGGCTGCTGATATGCTTGCGTTGCCCTGTGCCATTTCAATCGAGCTGTATCCTGAAGGGGCTAGTGGAAGGGGGAGTCTTTAAGAGAGAACGGGTCTCACCTCATAGAGAGAATACTGGTCGCCCTCTCCTCTGCAGGGGGCAATCTTCTATAAGGCCGTTTTTCCCGCGCTATAACGTCGCCGGATGTTGGCATAACTCGTAGCTGGAAGATGGATGCGTGAGGAAAACGGCCCTCCTTCCATTTCCGTCTCACTTCATTCTATGGTATCCGGAGCAACAGGAATGCTCACCTGACCTGAGGGTTATGACCAGAATATCATGCTACATTGCGAGACGACCCTCAATGCCACCGTCCTTTCTTGGGCCTGTTCCCATGCCAGTTAAACCCCCCCCCCTCGCCGTGGCCGCCATCCATTAACTTCCAACAGCTCGTCATAACCAGGGCAGGATGGATATCTCGGTGGTACGCCATCAGTGGTGGAAATCAGCTAGTCATTTGCCCTCCTCAGACAGATCCTCCTGCTAATCCCCCTGGGCCGAACCCTCAAGCACTGGCCCCTGGATCAGACGATATTAATGAAATAACATCATCCACCAGCAGCTCACTCTCGTGCACAGCCGACAAAGAAAGCGCGGAGGGAAAGCCCCTTTAACCCCCCCTCATTAAACTCATCGGCCAGATCTCACCGGCGCATCCCCAAACTTCATCTTCTCTTGCCTCACATCATTCGGATCTAACCGTGAATCTATGGCTGTCCCTCTTTACTCGAAAAGAGAGACAAATGAGAACAGAGCTTTTTCATTGGAAAATGCTCACAATGCACGCAGATTGCCCCCTCTAGGACATCGCGTGCGTGCTTCTTCCTCTTCCGCCCAAATAATATATATATATATATATATAGATAATATATATATCTATATATAGATATTATAAATTCTCTTCAGACAACCAGTTGCCTTGTCACATTCAGATTGGTTGTCATAGTAACGACACTAATTTGTGGAGATTCAGTGTATTGAGTTCCACAAATCTGAATGCATTGTTTGTAAATTGACTGTTAAGATACAATTTTTGCACAATTTATTATCTGTAATATCATTGTTTTGCCACTAGATGCCTGTATACATAGCCCCATGTAACAATCCCTAGTGGCTAAGACAATGCACATAATTTACACATAAATCACAAATAAATTAATTTTATTACATTTTGATTTGGATACTATATAATATACTCCACACACGAATATTGTTTAGATATTATCAATGGCTATTTTTTTGTCTTTATCTGTTTTTTGTTCAATTTTGTTTTTGTTGTTTCTTGAAACATTGATTTAAAGTGTCAGTTATTATTATTATTTTTTCAGTCAAACCTATAAAACCCCTTTTGTTACCCCAAACTACATTTAAAAGGTTTATCAGTGGCTTAAAAGTAACCAATGCAGCTACTTAAATCATTTGCTACTCACTCGTTAACCCACCACCCGACACTCGTCAACGTCCCCTGTTAAATAACGTGCACTCTGCCCTCTATGATCCGCTGCTCTCCCGCTTCTCATTCTGCTCCCAATTAAAGCACTGTTGGCAGTGATTAATTGATTCAAGCATTTCGCGTCACCGACACCTCTCCGTAAAATGCTTTACCTCAATAACTCTACAAGGGCGGTCTAATAAGATGTATTGAGCTCGTGGAATTAGCGATTTTAACTATCCCAATATCTATTTTTTACCTTGGATGTAAGACGTTAAATGAAATATTATTACAAAAAAATTGGAACACGCTGATCCTTTACAATGCATTGGTGCAGAAAAAAGGGCAGCGATGGTTGGTGGGACCTTTTGGACAAATCTTCCAAAATATTTTGGACAATGTGCCACAAAATGTGCCACAAATATTGCCTAAACAAAATACTGATTTTGTGCATTTTTTATTGTACCAATATTTTAAATTGGCCTTTGCACTTAGCTTTATTGAATGGCAAAAAAAAGTGTTACCTTGCCAAATCACTGACAGAGCCCACTGATCTAACGGCTTTGTTGAGTGCTCCAAATGCAAACTTTAAATGCAACAATCAGGCAGCATTTGACAGCACTCTGATCTAGTGGCATATAGGCCAAACCAACACAAAAGCGTCAGATTGACAGTACTCTATCCCAATAATGTTGGGGGATCCAGTGGGAGCGGCAGTCATATTTCAGGGTGACCGTGCCACTCTTTATCACAACCCTGCTAAAAGTGCCAGTACGTGCGCTCATTGGCGCCCCTTCAGCTGGTGGCGCCCTCGGCGACCGCCTAGCTCGCCTATGCCTAAACCGTCCCTTGATCGTGTGTGAGCATTCATTGTACAATACGATGAACGTGTGCACATAAAAAAACATCCTCTAACGTTTGCAGTGCTCGCCATAATGATAGGAATAAAAGAAAAAAAACAAAAAATTTCACTCTTACCACCGGAATGCACGCTTCAAACAAACAGTCAATGAAGACGAAGAAGAGAAATGATGTGTGCCCCTGGCGCCTATTTATACTATAGTCGCAACGGTAGTGACATCATGGGCTGTCGCCAGCCAACGTGTTGTTGGTGTTTTTTGAATGTATGCTTCAAACACGGGTCACGACGAGGCGTTCCCCATAGCAACCCCTAGAGGACGCAGTCGAAGTTCCCTTGAAAGGACACTACTATCGATTTTAACATTTATTAGACTACTTAAATAACTTCTAATTTAAGTGAACTTTAAACTACTTAAAATGAACTTAAAACGGTCTTCACATAAACTATAAATTATAATAAATGGCATATTTATTATAATTGATAATAAATGCCAAAATTATGCCCTTATATAATTTAAACAACAACAACAACAAACCTGCTACATTTACTGCGTTAGGCTAACTGAGACTTGTCATAGCACTTGCATATTGCTCTTTTGTTGATTTTGATTGCTTCCATTGTCCTCATTTGTAAGTCGCTTTGGATAAAAAGCGTCTTCTAAATGACTAAATGCAAATGTAATATTTACCTGTGCCCTTCAGCAAGTAAGAAATATACAGAAATTGAATAAAGTTATCAAACACTTAATTTTAATATAAATAAGAGAACAATTTTTTAAATGTAATGCTGGCAACACCAAAGCTTTAATAGTATCAAAAATGTATTTTAAACGAACTGTCGCATAGCGTGTGTGACGTTTCAAGCACGCAGACTGGAGGTCTGATGAAGAGCCTGCGTGCTTAAAATGTCACACACGCTATGCGAGTTTTTAATGTTTAAAAAAAGTTTGTAATTATAATGGCTGACAGGAGAGGAAAATGTGTTTTTACTGACATATGGCCTGACAAAAATCTCATCTCTACTAAAGCTCTTGTCCCTGTGTCTGTTCCGACACGCGTTTGCTAGTGCCTGGTGCTGAGAAGTAAGTAGTGTGGTGTCTGAAAAGTTCCTATAGTTTGATGTGGTCATAAAGATGTTTCTGCATCCAATAACACAAATTCTTGTGAAGAAAAAAAGAGACGAAAGCCGCATTTTGTGTAGTGGGTGGCCAACCTAGCTCCGGCCATCATTAATTGCGTAAATATTTTAAACTTTTTTAAACTGTAAAAATTATGTGTGGTGGTTTGTGTGTGTGGGTGTGTGTTGTGTGTGTGTGTGTGTGTGTGTGTGGGATATATCAACGTGTGGGCAATATTGTTTTTAAGAAGCCATTCTTCTTCCCTTGCAAAAATAAAATAAAATAAAATATTATCAAAATCTATTAATATTACACCCATATGTTCTGCTATAAGGGAGAACACTGAAAGTGAACTCTAAATATAAAAATTTTTTTCACGCCTTTTTCCCAACATAAAGAGTTACCAAATAAGTAGCTATTTTATATAACAGGCTTTGTGTGTAAATATAGGACTTGTTTGTGTTTGATTGGGTTGTGTTATTTATTGGATTTCAGAGTTCTATATAATGGTCATTGCATGGTTTTGCCTGCCCCGCACCATTATTGTTCTGTATTTCAAATCGGACACGAGGAGCGAGCCTTTAATAACCAAAGCCTCAGCTCTCCAGTTATACTTGATCACTGTGGTCGTCAAGGTAACTGCTGTCCCTCTCCCAGAGGGGAAGTAAGTTTGGTAGATTGTTCTTTGAATTTTTTTTAAAGCAAGCGATCCTGGCTTCTCTGTCTCTCCCGCAGCACCGAGGCCCTTTAATGCTTATCTTGTTATACATTCATTTACATTTGCTTGGTTTAATTTGCGCCGCTCCCTGCTTTGTGTTTGATTGCTGTTTTCCATTCCCTCAGTACAAATGACTTGTGACAGCAAACCCAACCACTGAACGAGAGGAATTTCAATGTCAGTGATGCTGCTGGTGAAAGAAAACCAGATGACATCTCCAGCAAGAGGCGTCAAAGGCACAGGTGTTGAGAGGAGTTGAATTTAAAACATGAATTACAAAGCAGCTACATGTTGCTGTGTGTTGGTATGTATATATCACATCTCATAGAACAGCAGTGAAGTTAGTCCACAGACAAATTATACTGCTTAGAAAACACTCAGATGTGTGATTATCCTAAAATTAGAAATAGAGAAATAGAAACAGATTAGACAATTCACATACAATAAAAGTATAGAACTTTAAATGTGGAAAGCATCTGAACTAATCTGAACTTGAAAAGATTTAAGGCAAGGCAAACAGGCAAAATCATTGTTTTTTTGTTTTCATGCACTGGTTCATTTGAGATTTAGGGCCATTTGGCATTTCGTATCATGTTATTTCAGACTAGTGGAAAGAATATCCAATCATTTGTTTATTTTAAGTGTTTATTCTATGTGCATCTGTAGCTTCATCACATACAGATCTGCAAATACGGTTTAATCCATTTGATATTACTATACTGAAGATGTTTTACAAAGGGTATAGCATAAAAAGAGAATCCAAAATCCTCTCTGTAAAAACCTTTTAACTTCTAATTAGTCAACAAAATTAAACAGGAATTTTGAACCTGACTTTAAGCCAATGTTCAGATTTCTGTCCCGGAAATGTATGCAATTTAGTGCATATTTAATTTGATAAATATGCATAATATTTGAAATAACATTTCAGGGAAAAAATGATACATGCATAATGTTCATAATGTCCTGATAGCCTTTTTAGTCTGAAAATTACATATTTTTGCATACTTTCAGACTGAATAAGATTCATTTTTAATAGCTTTAACAGGTTTTTTCAGCAAAGTTTTGATCATGTTGATGATGGATGGACGAGCAGATGATAGATAAATTGTGTATCAAAGTAATCTAATATAGTAGGCTTTATAGGCTTAATACACATGAAATGCAATTTAACAGCTGCTTTCACATAACACATATGCTAACCAATAACCAGCTTTTTAGGCTTTGTTTTAGGTTTCTCTTTTGGTAATGTATAAAACAACACTTTTTCACAATTCAGCCCATTCCTAATGGAAGTCCCGGTCTACTTTTTTGTTGAATATGCTTATTTAGTCAAATATAATTCAAATTGCAGAATTTAAGCAGGTTACTGATGCCGTTTCATGTTGACTTCAAGCAAAAAAAACTCCATTTGCACTACATTTAATCTCATTGGTGTTTAGAACAAATTGAGATATTAAACAGACCTCATTTATGATTTTTCTTAAGGGAGACTGTTGAAAAATTAATCAGCTCGACTCATTATTTTTCTTTTAAACTGAATAGAAAAAGGCTTTAGTCTCAGGTTGAAGGTTTGGATGGCAGCCCACCTAGCTCTATTCTTTAGCCATGAGTTATCGTTCTGTTTTGCTTTTCTTCGGAGAGAAAGAAACCAGACAGTTCATCCATTAGGTTCATCTGAACCAGACACTTCATCAATCAGGTCAAGCTGCATCCTGCGCACTCTACTCAGAATTAACGAATGAACGAGAGCGAGAGACAGACGGAAAAAGGGCTTGCGCATGCACATTGGCAGTGAGAATGATTGAGGCGGTGAATATATCTGCTTCTCAAAGCATTCTTGAATTATTCTTCCATGGCTTTGATTGGTATTGAGAGAGAGAGAAGCCGAGAGGAGAAGGATAAATGTGAGGGAGAGAGAGAGAGAGAGAGTGGGAGATTAGAGAGAGAAATGGCAACTAATAGGCATCTGGGTAAGCAGTGACAGGTCCTCTGTTATTCAGCAGCACTTGCTTCTGTTGCCTCTAAAATTGCTCTGAGATTTAAAAGCTCCCGGCCTCCCGTGCTCACCTGGGACTGCATCAGATCCATGTCTCGCATACACAGCCAACAGGAATGCTTACCTCCATCAACCCAGCCAATTAAAAAGCCTCCCCCTCTGCCCACAACTCTGTCTTGACCGAGCACAATTTGTAATGAAAATGAGACGGCTGCAGGAATACTGCGGGTCACACAGACGAGTGGAGAGCTGGCTGCCAGTGCCATGTCCCATCAGTGTAGAGGTCAGGGGCCTGATCCGGGCTGTGCAATGGACTATGCAAGTAGTTATAATTGGTTTTGTAATTAGAGATGCACAATATATTGGTACACACTAGTGGTCAAAAGTTTGGAATATTTAAGATTAAAGTCTCTACTGCTCACATGGCTGCATTTCCTTTATATATATAGATATAATATATATATATCCCCTATTATGATAGTTTATATATCTATTATTGCAATTAAAATGATCATCTTGAAAACCGTTTTTTTTTAGATTATTTATTAATAAAAATTCATGAACAGCATTTTTTGCAATCTATTGTACATTATAAATGTTGTTACTGTTAAGTTTGATCAATTTATTAACATAATGCAGCTTTGTCCCTAAGATCAAAAACAGTTATTCGCAAATTTATCGATCTTATCCATATAGATATTATATATATATATATATATATGTGGTGTGTGTGTGTGTGTGTGTGTGTGTGGTGTGTGTGGTGTGTCTGTTTGTGTGTGTGGGCATCACAATTCTCAATAAAAGTCAACTTTGCCATCCTGAATCTTAAAGGTAGTTAAAAAACACTAATTTTTAATGCTCAGTAGATCTTTATTGCAATATTGTGTAACACTAATGTTGTTACTGTTAATTTTACATTGAATAAAAATATGCAGCCTTGGTCCCCATCAAGAGACCTAAAACAAACATTTATTCGAAACTTTATATATATATAATATATATTTATATATATAAGATAATATCTCTATCTATAATATATATATATATATCGATATATAACAGTGGGTACGGAAAGTATTCAGACCCCTTTAAATTTTTCACTCTTTGTTATATTGTAGCCTTTTGCTAAAATCATTTAAGTTATTTTTTTCCTCATTTATGTACACACAGCACCCCATATTGACAGAATTAAAACACAGAATTGTTGACATTTTTTTGCAGATTTATTAAAAAAGAAAAACTGAAATATCTTATGGTCCTAAGTATTCAGACCCTTTGTTCAGTATTTAGTATAAGCACCCTTTTGATCTAATACAGCCAATAGTCTTTTTGGGAAAGATGCAACAATTTTTTCACACCTGGATTTGGGGATCCTCTGCCATTTTTCCTTGCAGATCCTCTCCAGTTCTGTCGGGTTGGATGGTAAACGTTGGTGGACAGCCATTTTTAGAGATGCTCAATTGGGTTTAAGTCATGGCTCTGGCTGGGCCATTCAAGAACATTCACAGAGTTGTTGTGAAGCCACTCCACTTCATTATTTTAGCTGTGTGCTTAGAGTCATTGTCTTGTTGGAAGGCAAACCTTCAGCCCAGTCTGAGGTCCTAAGCACTCTGGAAAAGGTTTTTGTCCAGGATATCCCTGTACTTGGCCGCATTCATCTTTCCATCGATTGCAACCAGTCGTCCTGTCCCTGCAGCTGAAAAACATCCCCACAGCATGATGCTGCCTCCACCATGCTTCACTGTTGGGACTGTTTTGTACAGGTGATGAGCAGTGCCTGGTTTTTTTTAGAATTAAGGCCAAAAAGTTCTATTTGGTCTCATCAGACCAGAGAATCTTATTTCTCGCCATCTTGGAGTCCTTCAAGTGTTTTTTAGCAAACTCCATGCGGGCTTTCATGTGTCTTGCACGGAGGAGAGGCTTCCGTCGGGCCCCTCTGGGATCTGCCCTACACCTCCCGACTGGTGGAGGGCTGCAGTGATGGTTTACTTTCTACAACTTTCTCCCATCTCCCCACTGCATCTCTGGAGCTCAGCCACAGTGATCGTTGGGTTCTTCTTTACCTCTCTCACCAAGGCTATTCTCCCCCGATAGCTCTGTTTGGCTGGACGGCCAGCTCTAGGTAGGGTTCTGGTCGTCCCAAATGTCTTTCATTTAAGGATTATGGAGGCCACTGTTCTCTTAGGAACCTTAAGTGCAGCATAAAGTTTTTTGGGGGGGGGGGGGGGGGAACGGGCCAGATCGGTGCCGTGCACATCTGTTCTGAGCTCTTCAGGCAGTTCCTTTGACCTCAGGATTCTCATTTGCTCTGACATGCACTGTGAGCTGTAAGGTTTTATATAGACAGGTGTGTGGCTTTCCTATCAAGTCCAATCAGTATAATCAAACACAGCTGTCTCAAATGAAGGTGTAGAACCATCTCAAGTTTGATCAGAAGAAATGGACAGCACCTGTGTTAAATATATGAGTGTCACAGCAAATTGTCTGAATACTTAGGACCATGTGATTATTTCAGTTTTTCTTTTTTAATAAATCTTCAAAAATTTCAACAATTCTGTGTTTTTCTGTCTATATTGGGTGCTGTGTGTACATTAATGAGGAAAAAAAAATTACTTAAATTATTTTAGCAAATGGCTGCAATATAATAGAGTGAAAAATTTAAGGGGGTCTGATTAATTTCCGTACCCACTGTATATATATTTGTGTATGTGTGTGTGTGTGTGTGTCATCAAATACTCAATAAAAGTCAAACTTTGCCATCAACTGAATCTTAAAGGTTGTTAAAAAAGCACTAATTTTTGTTATGCTCTTAAATACTACACTCTAAAAAATGGCTGGGGTTGTTTCAACCCAATGTTGTCAAATATGGACTAACCCAACTGTTTGGTTAAAAAGTTAATTTAAAAATGTATCCAAAATTTAACCCAACAGTTGGGTTCGTCCATATTTGACCCAACATTGGGTTTAAACAAACCAGCATTTTTTAGAGTGTACAGGTCATGTCTCTAATTACTGCCTTTTTTCAATCTGTACAGTACAAATTGTGGATATCTCATGACTTGGATCCTTTTGAAATGTTTTATTATTTGGTTTATTGATTTAGTATTATTTCATTTATGTACTTTAAATCTGCCATTTATTGATTATTGGTTTATAAGTTGATATTCAATAGCAATTATCTGCTATTTGAATATTTAATTATACGTCTTAATTTCATCTATTTTTTACATTTACATTACCTTTATCACCATCATTAAATTTGAATATATTTAACACTGTTAAATGAAATGCATGTGACATCTGGCTCTTGTTTAACCTAGTGTTTACTTTTCTTTTCTGCTGGTTACTGTATGTTCTTCAACATCCTGACCAAATCTTGACATATACAAAACATGCTGCCTTTCATTTCAGCTGTGATGGCTCAGGAAAACCTAGTCACTTTGTCATCAACGATGGCCTTGCTACGAGAACATTCATAGTGGCCTAAATTCAAAGCAATGATATAAGCTTTATTTCCTTATAACCTTTCTTTGCACTGATATGACTGAGCTTGTGAAATCCTTGACCCGTTAATATTCAGTATTCCCTAGAAAACATTGCATGTGTTAAGTGCTTCATTAAACTAGACTCCTACTGAGACGATGCTGTAAGAAAACCCCACCAGCACACACTCATGCTCAGCTGAACTGCTCTGCTGGTGATCTACCTTGTGCGAGTGTGAAGTGCTGAATATCGGAGAAGCCCTCATTGGGTTTTCAAGCAGTCACTCGCTCTCCAAATGTTCGTTAAATTTCTGACTGTCTCTTGTATAACACAAACCCTGAGCAGAACATGTCTCAGCTGCCATTAAACTTTCATTACAGCTGTGGACGGAAATTTTGCATGTTTGAGAACAAAGAAAAGTGCGTAAGAACTTCCTTGTGAAAAAGTGAGGAGTGAGAATGTATGTGCATGTTAGATGAATTGATATAGGTTGACAGGTTCAAAATCAATTGTGTCAATGTAAATTTTATTTCCAAAGCACAATTAAAGGGGTCATGAACTGCCATTTTAGTATTTAGTTTCTAATTAATCTTTCTGACTTTTCCTAGTAAAAAATATCTAAAAACCCTTTCTTGAATAACTTGAATTTTTAATATAGTTAGTTATAGCTCATATAGTTTATATGGACAATCTTGAATATATAATATCTTGAATATAAGTGTACTTTGCTTATGCCAGTGCATTCATTACTTATTTTTTTTTACTCGGTTTTTTATCTATTTGAAACCCAGTGAAACATTACAATTCAGTCCGCAGTGCACATGTGTTAGTTTAGTGTGTGTGTGTGTGTGTGTATATATATCCCACACATATATAATAATGATATATATATATATATATTGCGTGAAATGATTAAGGCCGTCAATATTGTGATCACATTTTTTTACAAGCCATTTTATAAATTTCAAACCACAATCAGCTTAATTTAAACTGCTAGTGATTTTGTATTTATCATTTATAAATTATATATAATTGTTAACTAGGGCTGGAATTGAAAAACGCATACATTTTGCAATGTCTATAGTATTGCATCCTTCTCATAGGCATTTAATCATTTTTGACTTTTCAGTGTTAAATCTATTTTTGGTTCATTTTATCTGTAAAAGAAAACCTGCTTAATAATTCTGCCAATCTGATTATAAGGTTTTTTTTTCACTTCTAGCCCTTGTTAATATATACAAAATGTATAGTACTTAATAAGATTGATGTGGTTTGGAATTTGTAAAAATGTGCTTGGAAAAAAATATGCTGTGTGTGTGTTACATTTTCAGAACAATACATTCCGTTTTCCTTCTCTCAGGAAAAAAAGGTACAAAACTGTCAATGGGGCTGTAGCCTTTCAAAAAAAATTAAAAAATATGTACTTTTAAAGTACCTTTAAAATACTAATATTTGCCATTCATGGGGTAAATAAGGTACAAAGCTGTACCTTTTTGTTTTTGTACATTAAGGTACTCCCCCAGTGACAGCTTTGTACCTTTTATTCTGATACCTGTGCTTTTTCATACCCGTGATGCTGCATTGCACTTCTGGTCTGGTGTGTGTCCCCTTTAAGGCTCCTAGTGATCCACACCACCTCCACCGGCCCGGTGTGTAATCAAGCTATATGAATACTAATACAAATATCTCAAGTGTGTAAACATATAGACGCAGTCTTGACAAGTGACCCAGATCAGCCCTGTGCTCAAATGCACAGCAGCACTGAACAGTATGCGAACTTGCTAATTACAGCCTGTTCCAACAAACTTCAGTGCAACTGAAGCTTGCATATGGAGTTAGTGGCCCCCAGGAGCCCACACACTGACCCTGTTTGACATGGAGCTCTGAGCTCACGACACAACGAAATTAAACACGTCAACCTCAGCACTACATAGGGGACCTCAGGGGCTCCGTAATGAGAGAGAGCTGAACTGAGCTGCAGGAAGTTTGAGAGGAAGTTTTTCGTCTGTTTCTGAGTATCATTAAGACATCATATCACCGCAATTTGGAGTTTCACTTTTCGAGAAACGTCTTGTTTGTGGTTTCTGTCTCTCTGTGTCCTGCTCTAAAGCTGTCTTTCCCCATCATTAATTTGTGCGGCGGTATGTAAAGGATAACTGGCAGCCCAGCTCACACAAGGAGCACATTTATAATATTCACTATTTTCTGATATGTTAATTTATTTATTTGTGTTGTTCTATTATGTTTCATTATATTCTGTTCAGGTCAGTTTTTTTTTTATTTAGTTTTTTTATAATCTAGTATTGTCTATTGTGATCTGCTCTATCAATGTTTGTTTTGCTTTGTTCACTATAGTCCTCTATTATATTCTGTTTGTTCATTTCTGTTGCATTCTGTTCAATTCTTATTGTGTTCTGTTCT
Source organism: Sinocyclocheilus anophthalmus (assembly GCA_018155175.1). NCBI lineage: Eukaryota > Metazoa > Chordata > Actinopteri > Cypriniformes > Cyprinidae > Sinocyclocheilus > Sinocyclocheilus anophthalmus. The sequence goes on along the minus strand of JADLZN010010686.1, from coordinate 194,835 downwards.
GTCTGTTACATATGGTTCTATTCTGTTTAGTTTACACGTTTTGTTTGTTCAGTCTTTTTTTAGTTTGTTCACTTCTGTTCTCTTCATTTTTACTCAGTTCTATTTGATCTATTCTACTATGTTCTCGAATTCTATTCTAATATTTTAGAATCTATTCTAATAATTTTATAATCTACAGATTCCAAAAAAGATTTTTGACTTTGTTTACTACATATTGTGCATGTGTGACTTGACTTGACATGATTGCGTTAAAAGAAGCAACATTATTACTTTTGTTTGGTTACTACAGCTAAAACTATTAAAATAAAATAAATAAAGTTAAAATAAAATAATCCATTTTGGTAAGTGAAATAGAGCTGACATTAATAAATAAAATGGAAAACTTAAAAAACGTAATACTTTAAAATAATTATTGAAATGAAATGTTTAATTCTCTAAAATGATACAACTGACAAAATGACAAAACCATCAAATAGCTAACACTTACAATTTAAACCAAAAAAAAAAAATTGAAAACTAACAATATAAAAAGGCTATTCAAATATTATAAATACTAATATTGTAGAAAATAACTAACAACACTGTTTTATATTCTAATACTTTAAAAAAAGTGAAATATTAAGATTTAAGTTTAATTACTACAATTACTAAAACTGAATAAAAGTAAGTGGTTATATATATATCCTATGATTCTATATATATATATATTATAATATATATATATATATATAAAAAAAAAAAAAAAAAAAACTAATTACAACACAAACCTAACAATTATACACTGAACCTAATACAAAAATCAAACTCTTTGAATACAAAATATTGTATAAACAATACAAAAAAAAACTCTTAACACTGTACTTAAACACAAATGTCACATGCAATGAGTTAATTACTACAACTGAAATAAGCAACATAAAGGACTATATAAATATATAAAACTAAATGACCAAATATTAACTAAAATTAAAACTGAAATATAAAAATAAAAGCTAATTCAAAATATTAATGGATATTAAAATAACACTGTTTATGGCTACTTTTCTACTACTATTCTACTACTTGTCAGATTTTATTGCTGATATGAAATATAATCTTGACAAACTGTTTTGACATTTTAGATATGGACTGTTGTCTGTATGTTACCAGGATGGCTGTCGAGTGAACTGACTTTGTTCTATTCCCGCTCATTACTCTAATTCCAATGATAAACTGTGGGAGAGAGGGGAATGCTAGTTTGTAGATGTTAGATGTGCCAGTAAGTGCGTCGTCTATATACATGTAGATTAGAGTCCTAATCAACAGAGCGACTATAAACACTTCACACAGATCTCACTCACACAGAGAGGGCATCCATCACTTTTATCTCAATTAAACACACATTGTAAACAAGCAGCTCCGATCTGATTAACCACACCAACTCAATCAGCGCGGGTGGACCCGTGGCAGATACAGATAGCAGGCATGAAATCCGGACACAAACGGATTATCACACACACCAGAGACGAACATTCACCTTGTAATGAACAACTTTTGTGAGGCTCGTGCAAATGAGAAAAGAGAGAAACAAAGTTAGAGGTGTCTCTTTAAATGCTCACAAACAGCTCTCGGCTCTTTTGATCAGTGTTGTGAAATTACTGTGTCAAACATAACTGTATGAGAGAAGACGAGAAACAAATAAGCGCACAATCCACAGTCGCTTCATGCATGGAGCTGCACTGCAAGCTAAAATTGTTCAGTCAATTTAATGTGTGGCCTTGTGTTGCTGAAAATGTACTCACCCTCTGGCCATCCAAGATGTAGAAGTTTATTTCTTCTAGAACAGATTTGGAGAAATGCAGCATTACGTCACTTGCTCACCATTGGATCCTCTGCAGTGAATGGGTGCCGTCAGAATGAGAGTCCAAACAGCTTATAAAAACATCACAATAATCCACAAGATCCAAACCACTCCAGTCCATAAATTAACATCCTGGGAAACAAAAAGCGGCATGTTTGTAAGAAACAAATCCATTATTAAGACGTTTTAACTTCAAACTGTCACTTCTGGTCAAAATGCCAGTCCATAATCCATAATAATACTTCCTCCAGTGACATATATGGTTAGAACTGTTTTCACTTGTAAACAGTACTTGATATGTGCACTTTGCCTCTCCGATTCAGAAAAAATTGAGGTATGTTTTTCCACTGGTGAAAGCAATATTATGGACCGAGGACTCATATTTAGCCCAGAGCGTGGTTTTGAAAAAAAATGTCTTGATGGATTTGTTTCTTACAAACACACAGCTTTTCACTTCACAAGATGTTAAACGATGGACTGGAGTCGTGTGGATTATTGAGATGAACCTATGTTGTTATTTAGCTGGCTGGTTCGCGTTAACTTTAACTTGCTAAGCAAGATTTGTTTCAAACTGTTGCTCCAATTGTGCATTTTAATTTCCAATTCAGTTCCTGAATTTGATTTGAATTGAAGCAAACAGGATTCAGAATTTGAATGTAAGGAAGTAGAAACAAATGTTAAAAAGTATTCGTTTACAAATTATGCACTATGGTAAAAGTGTTTTGAGGTTATAGCATTGTGCAAGAAACTGCACAGAAGTAAGCGTTTATTAATCAATGATCTGTCGCTGTAGTCATAAGATGATGATCATGATTAATGAAATCATAGACAAACGGAGAGAAAGTGCTAATATAAACAGATATGCACGATCCTCTGTTGTTAAGTGAAGGCATAAGGGCAATAGCACATATTTGCATTGAATGACATGAGCAAAAACAGAAATCTCATTTGCTAACGGGAATTTTCCAAAACAAAAGAGGCAGTTAATTGGGGCTTTCAAACAACACATCCTAAACCTTTGATCTCAGAACAGACATATAACAGAACAAAACCTCACAGTCAGATTATGGCAGAAAGGGTCAATAAAGCTTGTCCATTGCAATTAACACATTTCTCTGCTTGATTAAATATGTTATTTGTAGTGTGAGTGAATTAAACGGGTTGCTCTGTGAATCATTGATGTTCTGTGTGATGAGGTGAGCATACAAATACTCGGTGTGAAATTGTAAAGTAGTTATAGAATAAGGGAATATGTTTTTTTTTTTTTTTTCATTATTTCAGTCAATTTCTATATAAATGCACACCTTGCAGTCTTGGCAACAAAAAGCCTTTAAAGATCTCCACTGTCCAATTCACTCAACACAATTTTAAAAACATGTGACAACTTGCCCCAGACTGATACTGATGAAAATACCCTTCTCCTGAGAACAAAGTTTGCCCTAATTATCTAGCTGACACGTTTATGAATCCATGCTAGTGTGATTTGATTGTGTTCACTTGTTTACCAAGCTACAAAAACCAACCAAAAAAAAAACATTATTTGAAATAATTTTTTTTGTGTTTGAAATCAACATACAAAACCACTGCTAGAGAAAACAAGCAAAAAAAAAGAAGGTTTTAATTAGGTGACAGCTATTTAACTATTAGTAAAACAAAGTAATGACAACAGAGTATGCAAAATATTTGCTACAGACAAGCCAAAATTCAGTACTTGTTTACATGAACTGAGTTATTTATATAAACAGTATGATTTGAACTGATCCAATAAAATTAACTGGACCTTCCAATATGAGAGAGAGCGAGTTATTGCCTCATTATATATTTATATAGAATATATATACTTTTTTCATAATGGAATTTTTTGTTGTTGTGATGCCTAAATGCAACTTAAGAACTTTACTATTACTCATTTATTATTGGTTATTGACTGATAATTTTTCTTATAAATATTTAGAATGTTGCAAAGAATATTGCAAAACAAATATTTATCACATTTCCACAAATATGTAATCAATATCTACACACACTCCTATATAAATACAGTATATATCAATAATCAGACGTTTATAGATTGAGGTACCAATACCTGGTAATTTTGTTCTGTACATTGAAATGCTGAGCTCCTTCAATGAATATCATCTATGTGCTTTCCCTTCATCAGAGGAGACAGAAGAATGAGTGACTCCACCGTATCATAAATCTAAAATGAAGAGGATGATGTCTGCTCAGCTCGTCCTGTCATCAGTCAGTCTGTAATGATGGGGGCTCTTTTGAAGGCGGGAGGGCCCAGGGGCCCCATTTGGGCAGCCATTATAAATGAGGCTTATCATAGCAGCATAAACTGTCATTCAATCACACTCCGCCTGTCCTCTATACATCCTTTTATCAGCCTCTGTCTGTGGATTCATTCTCATACACACAAACATACATTAAGGCAGATGCACATGCTCCACTGCACGCTTTCACATTCACATACCTCATGCATGCGACATTACATGCTTTAATTACACAAACACACAAGGGCAGATTCATCTGCAATCAAATGATCAAGCATATTATAATACAAATCACATTAATCTTCCTGGAGGTAATGCATTTCTGTTAACATGAGATTGCACCTGACATACTGCAGCTCAGTACAGAACAACTGTACACATTTCAAAGCATTTTTAAAATAAGTGACTTGTTTGAAATGATAAGAGACAGATCTGATACTATGCTAAGTGATAGTTTCCCTGTCATGATGGTTTTATTTTATAATGTTTTTAAATAGTACAATTACGTCATACAGTAATTAAACCCTTCACATTTGTCATACTCCACTGAGAAGAAGAGTAGGTTTAATTCCTCTGTTTAAGCCATTATCGATCTTATCTACAAATGAAAACTGTAATGACAGTGTTTTACCAAAATGAGGGAGAACAATTGCAGGTTTCAGCCAGCCTGAGTAAAGTGCAAAAATTCATTATTTTACCAAACGTTCCAGCAGTTGTAATTTAGCGAGTGGAGGCTGTGAACAGGATTTTGTTGCTCTGCCGACTGACCTTGGAAACCTCTAAATGCAGCTGTTAATTATATTTTTGTTCTCTCTGTCTGGCTCTCTCTTTCCCTCTCATTCAGACTTTGTTTTTTACTATCTTTTTCTCTCTCAATTTGTTAATTTTTTTATGCAAGTACTGTTTCTTTGTTAGTGGGTGTTTCATCAACTACGAACACTTTTGGTCCTGTGGGCTTTTATAAATTAAACTTTTAAAACATATTTATCACACACACTAATTGATTTAATTTGTTTATTAACAGAGTCCAACAGTGGATACTGTATAACCCCTGTGAGCTTATTCTCTTAAAAAAATATGGTTCCAAAAGAGGGATTTAACAGGGATGTAACAGGGATTTAACAACTCTGATACCCGTCTCCTAAGACAAAACTGCAGAAAGGCAGAACGTAAATGGAAAAAGGACAGGCTGCATATCTCTCTTCAAATGTTCAGAAACTCTCTTACATCTTATCAGACTGCAGCTAAGTCTGCGAAAGCTGCATACTTCTCTAATTTAATTGAAACTAATAACCTAAGGTTTTGTTTTCAATTATTCAATCTGTCACAAATCCTTCAGTTAACACCTTGCCTGTTGCTTCTGATGCTCTCTGTGAAAGCTTCTTGAGATATTTTAGTGACAAAATTATTAACTTAAGGCTTAGCGTCTGCCCCACTTTAACTTTAACTGTCTCTCCAATTATGTCATCTGCCTCTGCATTTTTGGATGTTTTTGAATTCAACCTCCAGGAATTGAAGCAAGTGATTGACAAGCTTAAACCTTCATTCTGTTCTAGCGATATCATTCACCCAAGATTTTTAAAATTAATTATCGATTCGATTGGGCCAGGTTTGGTGTCTCTTATCAATAAGTGTCTCCAAACCGGCTCTGTTCCTGCCAACCTTAAAGTCGCTACCGTCACTCCTCTGCTCAAGAAGCCTTCATTGGATCCTTCTGTACTAAAAAATGTTCGCCCTATTTCTGTTTTACCTTTCATTTCGAAAGTTTTGGAGAAAATTGTGCTGAATCAACTTCAACATTTTCTGACTAGTAATTGTATTTATGAGGTTTTTCAATCTGGTTTTAAGTCTGCTCACAGCACTGAGTCCGGAGACTCTGTGGTTCTTATTCTTTTAGATCTATCGGCTGCTTTTGATACCATAGACCACTCCTCACTATTATCTAGATTAGAGTCTTGGGTTGGTCTAAAAGCAAACATTCTGAAATGGTTTCAGTCATACCTGTCTGACAGAACATTTTTAGTGAAGTTGGGTAATTTTTCCTCCTCCCTTGCTCCTCTGACCTGTGGCCTTCCACAAGGCTCTATTTTAGCTCCCTCTCTATTCTCTCTTTACATGTTACATCTGGGCTCTATTCTACGAAAACATGGTGTGTCTTTTCATTTCTATGCAGATGACACTCAAATCTATTTACCAATCAAGAAAAACAATTCCACTGCGATTACTTCTCTTCTGAAATGTCTAGAGGTTAAATCATTGCTAGCCCAAAATTTCCTCTTCCTAAATGAAGACAAGACCGAGGTAATTGTTTTCGGTCCAAATGATAACTCTCAGTGTATAAGCCCCGAGTTAGAAAGTGTATCCGTTTTTAGATCCTCACGGGTGCGGAACCTAGGTATTCTAGTCGACCAGCATTTAAAATTTGATAAACATATCTCTTCTGTCATTGGGTCCAGTTTCTATCAGCTTCGTTTACTGTCTAAAATTAAACATTTTCTCACTCTAAAAACTTTAGAAATGGCTGTTCATGCGTTCGTTACGTCTCGTCTAGATTACTGCAATTCTTTATATTGCGGTATATCTAAATCTCAAACTGTGCGTCTTCAGCTTGTCCAAAATGCTGCGGCCAGACTTCTTTCAAAGTGTCGTAAACATGCACACATCACTCCAATTCTTAGATCTCTACACTGGTTGCCGGTTTGTCAGAGAATAGACTTTAAAATTCTCCTCTTTGTATACAAATCCCTACATAACCAAGCTCCTGTTTATCTATCTGACCTTCTTTACTTCTATACTCCGTCTAGAAGCCTACAATCCTGTGACCAGGCCTTGTTGGTGGTCCCTCACGTTAGGCTTAAGCGTAGAGGGGAGCGTGCATTTGCAGTGGCAGGGCCACGACTCTGGAATACCCTACCTTTAGTGATTAGAATGGCCCCTTCTTTGTCTGTTTTTAAGTCCTTGCTAAAAAACTTATTTGTTTTCCTTAGTGTATTGACTACGGTGGTAATTTTATAATGGTCATTTTTAAACGTGCGGTTTTAAAATTTTGTCCGGTTTGTTCTTTGTGTATGTGGTAAAATTGTTGCTCTTCTGGAAAGCACTTTGGTCAGCCTGGTGGCTGATGTATATGTGCTCTTCAAATAAAATTAACTTGAACTTGAACTTGAACTTGATGTCATAGATTAACCATTTTGGGTCCAACAAAAAAAAAAAAAAACTTTTCAGTGAACAGTTCTTAAAGGAACTTTTTTAGTGTGAAGAACATTTTAATAATCCAAAGAATCATTTTCCACTATAAAGAACCTTTTATTGAATGGAAAGCTTCCATGAGTGTAATGGTTCTTCATGGAACCATTAAAGAACCTTTATTTTTAGGAATGTAATGGACACCACATTGCAATTCATTTTGTGATGGAAATCAATTATCTTAAACATTATCAAAGCAAAATGGCAAACAAAATATCCTGTAGCTACTTTATAGCCAACATCCGATGTACTGTAAATATGCATAATTAAATACATTTTTTATAATTTGACAAAATCATTGTTTCACTGGAAATGACGTACAATAAAAAAAATACTCTGCTCACATGTGACATTTAACTAGATTTTTCTTTTGTTGCTTCAAACTCTTCACTGGCACTCGTCTCCTTGGTAACTACGTACATAAATATTTAGAAAGATAAAGCTATATTGATTGGGGCAAAGTTTCTGGATGGAATTTCAGACCAACAGCATTATTGCTAGTGCGATGTTGCCTTTATACTGCACGACAGTTCCAGACACGTTTTAGTCATGATATTGTATTTATTTATTTATTACTCCACCAATGAAAATAGTTTCAAGCACAATGGCAGCAGAATAACCTGTTCATCTCCAAGAAATGGCGTTCCACCGTTTTTGAACAAATCCACTGTGGATGATTCAATGACTCATTCATAATGAAAGTCCCTTCTTAAACGAATCAGTGTTGTTGAATTAATCTATTGTGTGAATGACTCATTGACTCACTCACTCATAAAGACTCATTGTTGGTTTCCAAATGATTCAGTGTTTTTGAATGATTTGATTTTCAATGAATGATTCAGTGGCTGCATTCAAAAATTTCAATGTAACTTGCTAAAAAAAATCCCCACAACACAGGCAAGAAGAGTGATATAAACTGAAAATGTTCATCAACACTCGGGGAACACCAACTGGCCAATCAAATTTGAGAACCAGAACAAACTGCTGTATCAAATATATGCAAGTTAGCATTTATGCATATATAAACTTCACAAGCAGCCACAACTTAATATGCCTGTGCTAGACAAGTCATAGCTACAGGAAGTGACATGCATTCAGCAGAAACTTGATATCAGTATCCTTTGTGTGCCATCAGATCAATGAGTGTTTCAACCTCAGGCCAGCAACTATTGGACAGCTGTTTAAAATCTATTCATAACCCAATATCCCCACAGAAATGCAAAGAAAAGTGTAAATTGTGAAGCTGATTGATTATAGAGCAGGTATGAGTATACTTCATGGTAGCCACTTCAAGGGGGAGTGAAAAATCGATTAGACTGCTTATTTTGTGGGATTAAAGTCTTTCTTCTCAACTGCCTGCACATTTTATCTGCTAAACAAAGTCTCTCCAGTGCTGTAAGATGTTATAGCCATTTGTGGTGCAGACTATAAAACATTCAGTGTTTAAGATTCCCGAGGTCTTTTATCTTAAAAGGTAGATGTAGATATAGATTCATTGCTTTAAACAATATTATTTTATTTCTTCTGTGAAACACAAAATATGTTAGGCTGAATGTCCAAACAGCTCTTTTCAGAATTATCTTTTTTTTCTAAAATTAGAATAAAAGTAGTTCATACAAATTCAAATGTTGGCATGATTCACTTATATGCATGTAAAACCATTAGAGTTAGTAAAAAAAAAAAAAATGTATATGAATCTGTACGGCATGCATATATGACATCTAGATGGATGGCATGTTGGTGAGTGTGACGAGTGGGGACGGGGTCGAGAGCCGTAGGAACGGAGCGAGGCCGGTGGAGTAATTGATAATAAGCGACACCTGCACCACTCACCGGACTCGAGTCCCACAGAGGAGCTCCGGAAAAATAAAAGGAGGAGTGACAACAGTGTTGAACGAGAGAGGACCAGGCCTGGATTTTATTTTGTGTTTTGTGTGCGGCAGTCGTCCGTGAGGGGCTGCCGCTTTACTTTCATTTTGTGTTTGTAAATTTTATTAAAATCTTAAATGTTCGCCGGTTCCCGCCTCCTTCTTCCCGACCTACGAACATTGTTACATTGGGGCCGAAACCCGGGAGGAAGGAGGGACACACTGTCAGAGAGCCCTTGCTGCTGAGGGAGATCGCGGTGCTGAGGAGATCGGGCAACAGGAACAAGCGGAGAGACCGCCGGTGGCTGCCCGAGGCAGTGGTGTGGAATTATGGAAGACGAGGTGGGACGGAGAGCTCGCTGCCGCTCTCCTGGGTCGAGGAGGGGTGGCTGCTGTCCGTGAGGGAGCGGAGGAGTCGCCTCCGTTCGCCTGAGGCCGGAGCCTGCTGCTGTCCGCCATGATTGGGGAGGAGCAGGGAACGGGGGACTCGATGCCGGCTGCCCTCAATAGGAGGAGCCATCGCCGTCCGCCAGGAGGCGGAGGAGCGGTGGGCCGTCCACCAACGATGTCCAGTACCATCGCATGGCACCGTGAGTGAGAGCCTCTCAGCCGGTTGAGAACCAAGCAGCAGTGTGTCCGGGAATCGGACCGATAATTATTATTTTTTTATTTACCTCTCTCCCCTCTCTCGTATCTGTTTCTCCTCATTCTTCCATCTCCTTTTCTCTCGCCTCGTCTGTCTGTCCTTACCCCCAGGTACGCCGCGGCCGCCGTGATCGGCTCCCCCGGAGGGGGGGGGGGGGAGTAGAGCGCAGTCTTGGGAGTATGGATTTTATTTTGTGTTTTGTGTGCGGCAGTCGTCCACGAGGGGCTGCCGCTTTACTTTAATTTTGTGTTTGTTTATTTTATTAAAGTCTTAAATGTTCGCCGGTTTCCACCTCCTTCTTCCCGACCTACGAACATTGTTACAGTGAGTAAATTATATCAACATTTGCATTTTTGGGTGAACTATTCCTCTATAAGGCCTCCTTTCCATTTTTGTGAAATTGTCAACATCTCCGAGTTTAGTCGAATAAATCCATCTCTCAGATAACCCACTTCAGGCTTTACTCAAAACCTCTGGGCCAATCTGTGAGCTGTGAGGAAAATACCAAACCGCTAATTAACAAAAGCTATCTTGGCTATGATTTGGAAATAAACTCTAATTTAGTCCTGAAAGCAATTAAGCGAGTCTGTAATGGTAAAACAAATGATAGCAGAAGGTTAATGGGAAGGGAATTAAAATTGAGATTATGCTGATTAAAGCCAACTGTCATGTGGTCAGATGGAAGCAGAAATAAATGAGGGACTGAAACAGAGATGCTCACAGGAAGCCAAGGTTGAGCTGAGCAGCGACTGTTGAAGGGAAGACAGAGGTAAGGCAGTCATATGAACTGTTTTAAGAACAAACCTCTTTATCTGCATGTCTCAGTTTACATGGAAGGTCTGAAAGCTCCTCTATAGTAGCCCTCTGCAGATGCTCACAATACTTTAACCCTCATGTTCTGTTGAGATTGATTTTACTTCCTCATTGTTTGGAGTCCCAGAGACCCTGAACAATAAAAGCCTTTAAAACAAACTTTCAAATTTGTGCCAGCGTTAGCCAGTAGCTAATGCAACATAAAGCAACATGGCTATCCGTGAGTGAAACCAGTGATCACGTGAACCAGTTTGCTTTAATGCAGCCCTATCAAAAACAAGCTTAGTGTGGATAATTTATCAATACTTCGCATAGATATAAAATCAGAAACTAGCATAGTGAACTAGCACACTGCACCACCTAAACAAAACAGCTGAAAATGCAAAACTCCCTGTGGCTGTTTGTGTTTATACTATATTTTTCATGAAACTAACTTGAAAAGTCTGGTTTAGTTGCCTTCATTTTGGTAAATTACTGAGACTTTGACTCATTATTTCACATGCGTTTGGCCTGCTACATTCCTGACTGGCCATAAATCCTAGTTTAGTGCTCAGGAGATTCCTTTTCTTTCTATTACAGGAAGAATTCATGTTAATTTTACAGTGTCAGATTAATTTTATGGTTTCACAGTAACAATGGAAAGGTATAATCCTTCAACTGGCTCACAATAGCAGTAGATTTAGCAGTTTCAGTAAACACTGAGCACTTCAGTTGAGCTCAAAAATGCAGTAATGTTCTCAAAATATACTATTTTGTATATGATATGCTCTAATTTAGTAGTATACGTGTATGTTGACAGGAAGTAAATAATGCATGCATTTGTGAGAGAAGAAACACTATATGCTCACTTTGAGATTCATTTTAACATTAGTATGTCTTCTTAACCCTGGATGGGCTACTTAAACTGCTATGTAATAATAAATACAATGACACACACACACACACACATATATATATATATATTCTATTAGATATATATATATATATGATGATTTGTTATTATTATTTATTTTTTTATGGAAGCAGGCTTTCCTAACTTGCTGCGCAAAACTGCACTCCACTGACATATCAGAATAAAATCATAAGCTCATACGATGCACAATATTATGGTGTTTTTGATTTCCATCTATGTGGCACATGTCATGTAAACCCTTTTTCATATTGCTGTGTTGCACAGCCATTATTGACATCCTGTAAAAGCTTTTCATATTCCCAATACTTCTTCAGTCAACAACTTTTAGATCGGCCCATTTGTTTTCATCTCAGTAACCATTTGGTGTTCTGAAGTATATGTGTTGACAGCCGCTGTAACTCGCTGCCACTCAGCAAGTTTTCTTTTGTTTGCAGCACCTTTCATCAAGGTCAGATTTTCAGATCTTGCTCTATAAACTTATATTGTACATTCTTTTCCGATGAAGTAGGAACTGTTTCAAAAATAAAAATGTACTTCACTCAGTGCAGTTTACAGGTACAGAATTACAATTGTTTTAAGTTAAAAGGCCCTAATGACAAATTGGTTTCATAAAAAACGTGCAGCTTTTTGCTTCAAACGATGTTAATTGATGGATTGGAGTGGTGTGGATTACTTGTGGATTATTGTGATTTTTTTTTTATCAGCTGTTTGGACTCTCATTCTGTACCCATTCACTGTAGAGGATCTATTGGTGAGCAAGTGATTTTAATGCTAAATTTCTCCAAATCTGTGTTCTGATGGAGAAACAAACTTGGATACCTTAGGGCTGAGTACATTTCAGCAAATTTTCATTTTTGGATAAACTATCCCTTTAAGAAAATTTTCACCTTTATCTCCAGTAATTGTCAACTTATTAAATATTACTGAATATAGTAATGTGCACTGTAGTGAACTAATATGTTATACAGTAGAATCCAAAGGTTTGTGACCACTGGTAAAATGTTACTATTTGAATTTTAAAAAAATTCTAATAAATTATATTGTCAGCATAATGTCAGACTTATGGATCCTACTGTGCATTTACATAAACACTTGGTGCATTTATAATTTTTCTTGTTTGGAATCTAAACATTGTGCACTACCTACTTTTGGAGTTCATTATGCAACATGCAGTTGTACTAATGGAAACCTGGACTTCACGCATTAGCCTTCTTAACGTAGACATATTTACTGTACATGCACGCATAGTCATAATTTATTTAATCAGAAACCATTTTGCTTTGCTTGCTGGAAGTTTGACAGTAATTCAAATTAATGAAGGAATTACATGCAGAGAAAAGTGTATATATGGTTTCTGTTCGGTTGTGTTAAGTTTATGCATGAGAAGGGTATTTGATGTCATATCGTTCATGAGGCCATTCTTCAGATGTTCAGTCTGTACGACAGCATTATCTTCTTGCAAATGAGGCCATTGTGAGTGAGTAATGTTTGCAGCATTGTGTACATGTGGTCCAGGAAGCATACTCTTGAAGGCTATATATTAGATATTGTAGGTTGAAGGTTTTCTTCAAGTGTAAACCCATATACAGTGGGTACGGAAAGTATTCAGACCCCCTTACATTTTTCACTCTTTGTTCTATTGCAGCCATTTGCTAAAATCATTAAAAAGTTAATTTTTTTTCCTCATTAATCTACACACAGCACCCCATATTGACAGAAAAAAAACACAGAATTGTTGACATTTTGCAGATTTATTAAAAAAGAAAAACTGAAATAGCACATGGTCCTAAGTATTCAGACCCTTTGCTCAGTATTTAGTAGAAGCACCCTTTTTTGATCTAATACAGCCATGAGTCTTTTTGGGAAAGATGCAAAAAGATTTTCACACCTGGATTTGGGGATCCTCTGCCATTCCTCCTTGCAGATCCTCTCCAGTTCTGTCAGGTTGGATGTAAACGTTGGTGGACAGACATTTTTAGATCTCTCCAGAGATGCTCAACTGGGTTTAAGTCAGGGATCTGGCTGGGCCATTCAAGAACAGTCACTGAGTTGTTGTGAAGCCACTCCTTTGTGATTTTAGCTGTGTGCTTATGGTCATTGTCTTGTTGAAAGGTAAACCTTCAGCCCAGTCTGAGTTCCTGAGCACTCTGGAGAAGGTTTTCAACCAGGATATCCCTGTACTTGGCCGCATTCATCTTCCCTCGATTGCAACCAGTCGTCCTGTCCTTGCAGCTGAAAAACACCCCCACAGCATTTATGCTGCCACCACCATGCTTCACTGTGGGGACTGTATTGGACAGGTGATGAGCAGTGCCTGGTTTTCTCCACACATACGCTTAGAATTAAACAAAAAATGGGCAAAAAAAAAAAAGTTCGATCTGGTTCATCAGACCAGAGACTCTTGTTTCTCAACCCTCTTGGAGTCCTCCATGCGGAACCTATTTCATATGTCTTGCACTGAGGAGAGGCTTCCGTTGGGCCATTCTGCCATAAAGCCCGACTGGTGGAGGGCTGCAGTGATGGTTGACTTTTTACAACTTTCTCCCATCTCCCGACTGCATCTATGGAGCTCAGCCACAGTGATCTTTGGGTTCTTCTGTACCTCTCTCACCAAGGCTCTTCTCCACCGATAGCTCAGTTTGGCCGGACGGCCAGCTCTAGGTAGGGTTCTGGTCGTCCCAAATGTCTTACATTTAAGGATTATGGAGGCCACTTAGGAACCTTAAGTGCAGCAGAATTTTTTTGTAACCTTGGCCAGATCTGGGCCTTGCCACAATTCTGTCTCTGAGCACTTCAGGCAGTTCCTTTGACCTCATGATTCTCATTTGCTTGGACATGCACTGTGAGCTGTAAGGTCTTTTATAGACAGGTGTGTGGTTTGCCTAATCAAGTCCAATCAGTATAATCAAACACAGCTGGACTCAAATGAAGGTGTCGAACCATCTCAAGGATGATCAGAAGAAAAGCACAGCACCTGAGTTAAATATATGAGTATCACAGCAAATACTTAGGACCATGTGATATTTCAGTTTTCTTTTTTAATAAATCTGCAAAAATGTCAACAAGTCTGTGTTTTTCAGATCAATATGGGTGCTGTGTGTACATTAATGAGGAAAAAAAAATGAACTTGAATGATTTTAGCAAATGGATGCAATATAAAAAAGAGTGAAAAATTTAAGGGGGTATATGAATACTTTCCGTACCCACTGTATATATGAGAGATGACTCATCACAACATTTCACTGTTTCCCATTATTCAAGGGTCCAGGTTTTGCACACTGACTTCGAATGGGTTCAGAAAAGCAACCCTTCCATAAATTGTAGCTTTGTAAACCGCACAACATATAGTTTTGGAGTTCGGGTCAGAGAGGTGCCGCTTCAAAGTACAGCCTCAAAAATTGCCACCGAATTGATGGCATTTAGTGACTATCCTGTGAAATGTCCGCTCATTCCTGTCATTGATCTCTGACTTGTGACCACATCTCCATTTACACTCTGCCTGAGGACTACCGCTGTCAGCGTCAGCCCAGTCCACTGATAGAAATCCAATCCAATGATATCAGCACACTAAACACCACATCCGGCTTTTAACTCCTTATCAGGTTTCCCAATACCTGACCTGATCTTCAAGATCTTTATATGCTTTTCAATACAGCATTAGGATTCTAAAGTTAAATTCCTTTATGTAGGTTTTAATAATCATAATAATAATTAAATATTATTATTTCGATAGTGTTTTCAAGGCAACATTTCACATTTTTATTAGCTAAAGCTATATAGGTATATGCACAAACAACAAAAACTGATAAAAATGACTAAAACGCACAATAAAATTACTCAAACTGTAACTAATATTAACATGAAAGCAGAAAATATACAAATAAAACCTACTTCAAAATATGAACTATAATAGTATCTCAGTAAAATAATAATGGCATTTATTTTGTCATAAATACAGTAAAATTTACAATTTAAAATAACTTTTATTTGAATATAAAACAATTTATTCCCATGATGGCAAATCGCATGTCAGGCATCATTACTCAGTCTCAGGGCACATGGTTCCTCAAGAAATCACTATGATATGCTGGATTTGCTGTCAAGAGGAAATCATTATCTTATCAATATTGGAAAACTTGTGCTGCTAATTATCTGTGGACAACGTGGATATTTTTAATATTAAGTTCAAAGACCAGCATTTATTGAAATGAAATATTTTCAGAACATATAAAATGTCTTTTTTTTTGTCAAATTTTGCATCCTTGCTGAATAAAAGTATTAAGAAAGAAAGAACGAAAGAAGAAGACTGATTTGAGGGATGAGCACATAAGCCCATGAGAAAGGAGGGAAAAAACGGCTAAGTTGAAAATGCAGAGGAAGACCCAACAGTGCTTAAATGTCATTTCCTGAAGGGACAGAATAAAATCTGGTGAATTGCTGGTTCAGCATATGAGAGAGTCATCTGGTACTGGGGTGCTCACTTCGGCTATTGGCAGAAGTCATGTAAGAAATCATCTAGTATTGTGTTTCAGCTCAGAAACCATGCTTGCGGAAACAATCTGAAGAGATTACAGTAGCAGAAAGTCCCATGGAGGTTTACATTTGCCAATTCAGCTTCACTGACACGTTAGTATTTCATCTGAAATAATGGAATGATGAGTGTTTTCACATATAAAAGGCCTATCCATATCATGCCTTCTATAAAATTGGCACTGACACTATAAGACGACACATTTAGGAGGGAGTTCACCAAGAATCAATTGTGTCCTCTGATAGCCTAGTTCATTTGCACATTTTATCGGCATTGTTTTAACACCTCATTCACAACTTGTAATGAAACAAACATGCTCATGCTATTGTATTCTGATTGCAAAATGCACAGGGAAGTTTGTAAAGAGGCTCAAATAGGCATAGTTTTACAGATGCGTTGATTATTATGCATTTAATTCCTAAATTGAGAGTCACAGTCAAATGCTAATTGGTCCTTCATAATACTTTAATCCTATTTTACCTGATTCATCTTCATGGACCTCTATGGGCATGTTTGGTTGGATTCTAGGTTTATGTGAACAAGATGCATGGTTTAACACTGAAATACAGCATGCTGAAGTGCATGGTGCAACTTCTTTCAGAGTATCAGATATTATGTGTAGTACTGTTCTCAATATTATTGATGCTGCATGGTGCCCCGCGAGCAGCTTGAAGGAACGGATGTTCCTAAGCAAATAGTTTTTTTTATGAACCGCTTGTATCAGTCTTTCAATCTTTAATTGTACTTTTACGGCATGGACAGAGGACAAGACAATCAGAGCAAACTGAATCAAAATCTAAAAAGCTATCTGATAAATCAAAATCCAATCAGTATGCACGCTCTCTGTGTTTATGAGAGCTTCACCTCCTGGTCACAAATATCTATTGTTTTCTTGCAAGAAGTTTTAAGGAAACTTGCTCTCCTGAAAAAATCTGTTTTGCGCATTATGTAATTCTACACATAGACGTGTCAATAGCAGAAGTTTCTAGAAGCAGAAACACAAGATGTGTGATGCATATGCTATATGCATAAAAAGATTTGCTGAAGAAAATTTGGTTGTGCAAAATTCCAGGGTAATTCTGATTGATTTTCTATGCTGTGGCAATGGGCATAGAATACTATAGCTAATATTTTAATAAACATAAACACACTTGTCCAGTGAAAAAGTACAGGGGACTCATTTATGCTTTATTTAAAGTGCTACCATCCCCTGCACTTTTTTGATTCAACAAACATTCATGTTTATTTAAATATTAGCTACCTGTCTGCACAAACATGTATATTTATATAAAATACATGTATTATCAAAACTATTTTGTAAAAAATATGAATCTCTAAATTCTACATTATTTATTTTATCTAATAATAATTAAAAAAATATAAACACAACACATTTTTTTTATTTTTTAATGAATGCATGCATTATATAAATTAAAAAATTAAGCAAACTCAGCGAAGACATTTAAAATCCAAAGAATGAAGGCAGATTAATGCTCTCTGTTGGAAAGAAATAAATTAAATCGAATGTAATGCCACCGTTTCCCCATTGGTGCAGTTTTTTTAAAGACTTTTATATTGAAAGAGACTGAAACTGAAAAAAAGTTTTTTACTTTTAATAACTGCTTGTAAGACGCAGTTAACAAATGCAGTGATCAGCGCTGTCATCAGAAATCACCCTTATCAGATAAGGACAGTACGACAAAGATATCGCTTTCTGTGTTATGCTTTCTGGTGGACATTCAAACGGATGTTTTATTGTGAATATGAAAGTGAGCTGAAGAATGAATGCTGTATCAGATGCAGGTAATCACACCCACTCAGTCCATCTCTTTTTCATAATATAATACTGCTTTTAATACAATAATACAATAAGATTTTTTTTTTACTCTAACTGGTAAACAGTCTTCAACACATCCTTTGATCTCACTCTGTCTGAAAAATTTCACAGATATGTCATCAGAGCTCTTCAAATTAGAATAAAGATTGTGATTATTAATGTTGAGTTTTAGCTGTGGCTTTGTTGATATTTAGTTGTTTTTGAACCAAAGCTGTCTCTGTTTTGTTGTAGATCATTAAACCGTTATGCTGCCTCAGAAGTCCATTTATTACATGGGCAAACACTGCCTGCAAAGCCATTGGCTGATAGGCTAGCAAGGCAACAGGTAAACTCCCTGAGCTTTTAGAGGCAGCCTGCACTCGCAGAAAAATAAATAAATAATTAAATAAATAAAATGCAAAAGCTGTCACGGGCGTACCCTTTCGGCAAAGAGTACTAATATAGTAATACATACACTTTAGGTACTAATATGTACATTTTAGGTACTAATATGTACCTTTAAAGTACTAATATTCACCTTTTAGGGGTAAATAAGGAACAAAGGTTTACCTTTTGAAATGGTACCAACCCAGTGATAGCGTTTGTACCTTTTTGTTTCTGAGCATGTGTGTAAATAATAGCA
The DNA here is from genome assembly GCA_018155175.1 of Sinocyclocheilus anophthalmus. Taxonomy (NCBI): domain Eukaryota; kingdom Metazoa; phylum Chordata; class Actinopteri; order Cypriniformes; family Cyprinidae; genus Sinocyclocheilus; species Sinocyclocheilus anophthalmus. The sequence continues at coordinate 176,243 of JADLZN010010686.1, read as the reverse complement.
TTTTTAACAAGTCGTCAACTTATTTCCACCCACGGTACTGTGGCATAGTTTGTTTAACATGATTTAGAACTACAGGTTGTAGATATTGAGTATGTAAGTGTATTTATTTCATATCTATCTTTTGTCAGGCACAGAAACAGTATTTTTTCTTACACAAAGACTTGTGAATTTGCTTGATAATACTAGCAGATTCTTGTGGAGCAGAGCTGGTTTCAGAAGGTCGTGGGTGCAGTGTTATAAAAACAGGAGCAGTCCTCTGGAGAGCTGCGCTAAAGAGAGTCCTCTCCAGTACTCTACACATGACATTTAAGAGATTCACTGATAGGTTAGGCTTTCAAACACACACACACACACCTGCATGCTTGTGGCCCCTCTAGCTATTGTGACTGCATCTGTAAAATAAGTAATATTCACAATATGCCACTTTTCAGACTCCTCTACTTTCTACTTTCTCTTTTCTATGTTAGGATTCAAATTGCATTTAATAAACCATAATTTACATTAGTAGGGCATATACACATAGTAACGGTGATGTTCTCTGATTAGGAAATAATAGTATTCAGATTTGCAGCTGTATGTGTCTTTCTGTATATTGCCTGTATTTTTGGTTTAATCTTTTATGGTCTACAATAATTCTATACCAGGGCAGGACAAAAAACTCAATGGTATTGCAATTAAATGCAATAATTAAAATAAAAAAAAAGTATGAAAGTACACTTTAAATATTATTTTAGTTTAACCTCCTTTAAAAAAACAACATGCGAAAAGAATGCAGAAAAAATCAAGGTAAATGCTACGAAGTGTCTAATAAAAAACAAAGCGAAGATTATATTAGTTATTAGAATATATGAGTTATTTATAGTTATACTATTTTAAAAAGAAAATTAATAATGTCATGTTGTTATAACAAATAAAAAAAAATTTTTTAAGAGAAATAAGGCTTATATAAATTATGGACAAATATGAATAACTGAAAAACTGTGAAAATGGAACTGTAACTTGGGCAACCAATAAAATATAAAATAAAATAAAATAATAGTAATAAATAATAATGATAAAATCACATAAAAATACACCCACCTACAGTACAATTCAAATGCAAATTAAAAATATAATTGCAATTAACAATAAAACGTATAATCGTCTATAAAAAAACTGCATATATATAGCCCTACCTTAACATGAGATAAATATAATAAATCTGTTTATATTGTTTCCATGAGGGATTTTTAGCATGTTGCTGTAGTTGCAACCCCAAAATCTCTCTCTCTATATATCTTCTGGTATTAAAAGTGTAGGGATATTTTTCTTTCATTATAGCTCCTCCAGGTGAAAATCATATGTAATTATAAAAATAACACAAACCTTGTCAGACATGCTGTGTGCCAAAGTTTAGAACAAACCCCCTAAGCTTGTATATGAGCAATCATAATAGTGATGCTCACCTTTAGCATGAGCCACTAATTACAACAGAAAGTAATGTTCACTTTCTTTGTGCCTTTGTCATTAATAAAGTTGAAAGCATGAAGGAGAATAGGAGAGCTCATCTGTGCACAGTTTCTTTTGCTAATATTTGCTGCAACCAAATATTAGCAAATCAATAAAGGTAATATTTGGTGAGACTTTTGTGTAGACGTTCGAGCCCATTGTTTTTATCATTAAAGTGTGGATGAGACTCTTGCTCTTTACATTAATCACATGTGTTCACACTGCACATGTTGGTGTTGAGGTTGCTCCTGTCATCAAGACACCTGTTGCGTCACATAAATGTTTTCTCTCCACTTCTCTTCTTTCAACACTAAATATGGTACAACCCCGTTCCCTGGGGTATCCCATGTGATTTGGAGTTGATTGTGTTATCAGATGCGAAGGTTTTTCGGCTGGTCTATTTATTAATCAATCAGACTCCCTGCTAGGGTGTACCCCCCCCCCCCCCCCCCCCTCCCATTTTCATATATTGAAGCTTCTCACGCTGAGATCTCATTTCCACTCAAGTGCTGGTGTGTTTTCCCGGACATGATAAAAGAAATTTCTATGTGCATAAATTTCTCCATGCTCTGCCGTGTTTGCTTTCATGTTCTCCAGTGAATAATACCATTTCCAATTCATTAAGCTGCACTCTTGTTTTAGAGGGTCTGCAAATTAAACAGGAAGGTGTTTTTCCTGTGATTCTCTGAGTTTGTTTCTTGCTCTCCTTCACAAGGACTCGATGGCTGCATGACTTTAGCTCTGACTTTCTAATACAGAAAACTCCCAGAGAGACTAAAGCCAGACATTACTTGCCATCAGTCTGTGCCTGAGATGATTGTCACACTGTCAGTTTTACCTCCGTTAATGTAAATCAATCCAATCTGATCAATGATTGCGAATGTACTTTTAAATGTACCTGGCAACCGAACAAAATATCTATTTAAATGTGTATCACAAGTAAGTCAGCCAAATTTCTCTGCATATGAAGAGAAGCATTTGCTATCAACATTTCTCTAGTCATTTCAGAGAAAGTGACCCAAGTTATTTGGCTGAAGTTGAGACATTTATCTTTAAATGCAATCATAAATCTAAATAAATTGTATCAGCTAGAGTACTTGGACTTGGGATTTGGACTGCAATTATGGATGAACTTGAACTTGGACTCAGATGGACAGGCTTGGACTCAAACCTAACATGGACGTGGACATTTTGGACTCAGAGTAAAGGCGAATCCACGTCATGAGTAACATGCAAGTAACAACATAAAATTAAAATAAAAAGACCTTAATAAATGTCTCCAAGTCATATTTGTCTCGATAAGGTGGACACGGACCCAACACTAGTATCAGCTGTATGCAAAGTGACTTCTATATGGTTTTCAACCATTGAAAATTGGTAACATTTTGCAGATGGAACTACATTGAGATCCCAATATATCTCGGATGTAACTATTTAGAGCCTTAAAAAAATTAGGATACCAATAGAAAAGTTTGTTAAGAGCAAGAATCTAAAAAGATAATGAGATATTTTTAATTCTTCTTGAGTTATATGCATGCATGCATGCAAAAAAACAACAACAAAAAAACAAAAACATTTTTCCGAATCTTGAATGGTCACCATTGGCATATAATGCAACGAAGATTTCTAAAGTCAACAGATTTTACTAATATGCCCAACAATCTCTGTGTAAAAATAAAATAATGTTTCTAAAGTCATTTTCCCTCTAATGTAATTTGGCTCTGAATCTCAGGTGAAAATTGAGATTTTCCACAAAATAATTACGTCCATGGCATTTAATATTTTGCCTTTCACTATTTATGTTGTTCTTTCATTAGAAAAAAATATTAAAGTCAATGATTTTAGGCAGGAATTTTCTCAAATTTGGTTGATTTGACTCAAAATAACCCTTTTGTAAGTCAGGTTTGGTTTTTTTTAAAGCATAGCAAATATTAAATGTTGTAAAAACTATATCATATAGATATTATATATATATATTTTTTTTTTGACGTGCAAAACATACAACATACGGTGAACACAAAACACAAAAACAGCAATAGAACAGCAATGATAATAACAGCAATGAAAATAAACAGTGATGACCATCTGACAATAATAGTAGTAGTATTCAAGTAGTACTAGCATGCCCCTACCACCCCAGCAATAATAATAATAATAATACTAAAGATGGTGATGATAATAATACCTTGTGATGACGGCAACAATAATATCAATAATAATAAATGTAATAATAATAATAATAAAAATAAATAATAATAATAATAATAATAACAATAGTAATAATAATAATGTAATAATGACACATACCCAACACATACCACACCTATTCTAGCCTCTGTGGTCAATGTTTTTTTTTTGTTGTTGTTGTTTTTTTTTCATCACGAAGATACTAATGCAATGTATTTAGGTAGCCTAAGATGATGTGGTTTGCATTAAAATCAGGATGCGTGCATAAAAAACATGTGTGGTGTACGTTGGTGCAGATTTGATTAGTTATATTGAGAATTTTAGGTATATATATTTTCATGGTATGATCTGCATTTAAACCATTACCGTCCTATATAAAATATATCACCATCAACATCATCTTATTTACTGCTCAATGTTTCTATGAGATAATATGATGATAATAATAATAATAATAATAATAAGAAGAATAATAATAATGAAAACAATTACTGAATACACTAGCCTCTATTATTAAAACCTTGTATAAATATGTATAATAATATGTGAATAAATAAATTAGTAGGATGAGTGTGTCAGATTTGTAAAAGTTGATTGAGGTCTGATCTGGAGTGTTGTGGTTCCGAAGTATAGTTGTAAGGAGGTGAGAAATGTTCTAGGGAAATGTAATCTGTGAGCAAATTTTTCCAATGCGTTATGTGAATAGTGTTTCGGGATTTCCAGTTCAAGAAGATAGTTTTCTTGGCGATGGCTAAAGCTACGAGGAGTATCCTTTTGTTCATTATTTCCTGATTGAGAGTTGATAGATCACCCAAGTAGACAGAGTAAGGGGGATAATGGAATGCGGCAGCCCAGGAGGCGGGATAGGGATTCAGTTTTAGACAGCCTTTCCCCAGTGTAGTGTGTTCTATGAAGAGTCTTATACTGTATGAGCTGAAGGTTGGTGTTTTTAGTCATGGAATAAATATTTTTACAAATCTGAGTCCAGAAGTCGGTATCAAGAGCAATAGAAAGGTCTTCTTCCCGTTTGATTGTTGGTAAAGTTATGATTTTATTTGAATTTGTTATAATTTTGTATATTTTGGAAAGTAATTTTTTCGGGGAGGATATATTAACTAAATCTGCTACTGCAGAAGGAAGGTGAAGATTGATGGTTCTGGTGTTGATTTTAGATGAAACAACTGATTTGAGTTACAAATAGTTTAAGAATTGATGCTCTTGACTGAAAAACTTTAGTAGCCCTAAAGATTAATCTAAATGTATTTATAGAAATAAATATGTCTGCTTGAAAGAAAGAAGAATATGGTAAACAAGTTGCTATAAAGAATTCATAATTAGCCTATATAACCATTGGTATTCATTAAAAAGAAGACCATGTTCTTACTCTTCATGAAGTGGTTTAGTAAAATTAGCATAAAGGCATGTTGTGTGTCAACACAGGAAACGGTGTCTATCTGATAAAACCGTAATTCAAACCTAGGGCTGCACGATTAATCAAATGCGATTGTCATGCACATTTTGATAGTGATGCCGGTTCTGTAATCAGCAGGAAATCATCATCACGTGCTTTCAGATGGAGCAGAATTTACTACACATAGCCGTAGTTCACTGACAAGTTACGCGCAAAAAATAAATAAATATTGCAGACGATTTTATTGCACGATTATGAAATCGAAGAAATCATTTGTGATAATGACAGCTGTTTGCATAGCTTCTCAGTGAACTAAGGCTCTGTGAAGTAAATGCTGCTCCACCTGAAAGCAAGTGAAAATACCACATTTAATAAAACATTTTTACTCCAAACTCACTTCATAACGTCAGTCGAGGGTTTGAAATAACTCATGCTTTTTTTCCCCCCGTGAGATGATGTGGCTTCTTACACAGATTAAGGCATGCAACATATTTCATAGTAATTAAGCAGTGATAAAGGCATTGCATTAAAAATATACTTTATTTTAATGAAAATAATAATAACTCAGATCAACCATATTTTGCTGTAGTCGTGCGTTTATTAGTCAGGTTGAATCAATGAAAGCAGTTGAATCTTCTGTTTATTCAGCTGCAGCTATAGGCATTTCCTGGGTTTCTTCTGTGGGGCGTATTTGGAGTTTCAGCGCTAGAGCGCCCTCTGGCCTTTGGATGGAGATTTACCGATGATCACAGAACCGTGCTTCACTGAAAAACACGCATGAAAATCGCAGCTTCTGTCGAACCGCGATCTCGATTCCATTTCTAAACAAACCCATTAGAATTTAGAGACCACATTTACTGTAGATTTAGTTGACTAAAACTAGACTAAAACTAAAAACAATTCAGATTACTAAAATTTGACTAAAACTAAATGGCATTTTAGTCCAAAGACTATGAGTAAATCTAAATCAAAATTTGCTGTCAAAATGATCACTTGTGTGTGTGTAGAGAGAGAGAGCGAGAGAGAGAGTATAGAATATATAATTTGTGTTAATGTTGTTTTAATGAAAAATATTGAAGGAATGGCTGAAGACACACCCCTTCTGTAAGCTCTTAATTAATCTAATGAGCCTTTCTTCATTCATATCTTAATATATTGGATAAATGATTAAACTCAAAATTAGCAAAGATGTAAATCATATTGATTATTTTACTTTTATCACTATTTAATGAATGTAGGGATGATTTATACATAATTTCACTACTTTAGTTTGAGTGGAAGTCATTTTTGTTGTGACTTCAGATTCAGCAGATACTTATAATTGGCAGTTTATTAATTTATTATTTATTTATTCCAGTGCTGCTAATATCATTGGCATATGTTTAAGAAATTCCTTGTGCTTTTCCTAATTTGCATTTCACTTTGAATACAATTATCTGCTAAATGACTAAATGAGACGTAATGAAAATGCTTAATGAAAGATGATGTTTGATTGGGGAAAACTGTGCAACATTGCATTGAGGTGGAATAAGGGAGGCAGTTAAATAATGATCCTAAACCAACAGAAATTGCTTTGAGAAAAACGCCAAATGAACAAAATTGCAGAACAACATGAGAGTGAAGTATAATGTAGAACATTGGAGTTAGCCTGGCCGCTCCAGTTCGGTCCCATGAGGTCCGTTTCTCCTCTGCAAAACACAGCGGCCCGTCTTAATGTGCATGTCAGCCGCGGAGCGCTTTAATGCTTGTGTTTTCGGAGAGGCTTGTCAAAGCTAACCAGAGCTCTGGAGTCTTGTTAGAAACCCAATTCCTCTTCAATTTAGGGCCTCGGCTCACCGGGGCCCACCTAACCAGACTCTGTTAGACGCATTTGTTGGTGAAATTGAGCCGCACGGGCGATTGCAGCGGGGCATTTAGAGGCAGCAAGGGAATGAGTGAAGGTGTTTGAGATGCAAGTCAGGTCCATGAAAGACTCGTAGGAGTAAATCTCTGTTAATAAAGTTCTGAGAGAAAACCTCAGAAACCCAGGACCAGTGCTCCTGCTTGAGAGAGAGAGATGTCTCATTCACTTCATATGCATAGTTGTGCTTTGGCAAGATGAAAAGATCTGATATAGAGTATTTTAAGACGTCTCGTCTTCGTGCCATTCTTATTTTCACCTTCGGCCTGTTGCACAGCTACACGTCTTGCATAATGTCAGTAATTATATCAGTAAAACAAACACGTGGTTTTCGTCTGCCAAATATTTACCATCTTCAAATAACAGCATATGTGCATAAAAACAACTTGGAGAATTAAAAGTGTACAGTATATGACAGATATGAGTTTGTGGAATTGTTTCACTTCAACATAACATAAATTACCGATAATGCACATTTATCGATAATGTACAACGGGAAATGTAAAAAAAGTCTTGATAACCTTTTTTTATTGAAATGTTGGTAACACTTTACAATGAGGTTCCAGATGTTAACATGAACTAACAAAAAAAATACTTCTAAAGCATTTATTAAAGGGGTCATGTGATGCAATTTTTTAATTTTTCCTTTCTCTTTGGAGTGTTGGAGCTGTCCGTTCATAGATAAGATCCCTAAAGTTGCAAAAACTAAAACCTCAAACCCAAAGAGATTCTTTATAGAAGTTAAGACTGGTCCACACCCTCCTAAAACGCCTCGTTTAAACACGCCCCCACATGTCTACGTCACTGTGTGGGAAGATTTGCAAAACACCGCCCAAATGTTTACGCAAAGAAAGAAGGCATAACTTTGATTCTCGCTGTAGTATTGTTGCCATGTCATGGAGATGCTATGTGTTTCATTGTGAAAGCGAAAATACTTAGTTTAGCTTTCCAGAAGAGGACAAAACAAATCAGAGGTTAAGTTGTATTTACAACACTGTTCCAGAACAGTTCAACCCAAATGTTACTGCAGATGTGTGCAGTACATTTGACGGAGGACTGTTTCCTGAACCTGGGAGAGTAGCCTACAATGCGTCTGTTCACAAAGGCTGTTTCTATAAAGTGGGGCAATTCCAACTTTGCAAGAACAGTCTGGCGCTTCTGACTCACAGCCTGTAAGTACGTTTTCATATTTAAAGGATTTGCACTGACGATTCAAACGCGAGTTTTGAACAGTGTAGAGTAGCGCTTGCTGTTTGTCAGTTCTCCGACACAAATTGCGACATGGTTTATTTTTTGTTTTTTTTTTTTTTTTTTGGTTTAGCGGTGTTGTGATATGCAACGCACGCGTAAAAAGACAGTTTAATCATTATAATAAGTAATTATGTCCCCACTGGATGCAAACAAAATGCTGTTGGTAATGGGTTTTGTTCGGTCGTGCCGGGACACAATAATCACAGTATTGGAATTATGGGGGCGTAACATTCGTCACCTCGCCTTGAGGTATTCGGCCAACACAACCGCACTGGATAGTGGCCAATCAGATGCGCACATCGCTTTCAGAATGATGAGCTTGGTAAAATCTATGTGTTTCAAAAAGGGGGGGCATAGAGGGAGAAACAATGTTAAAGTTTGTGGAAGAAAAATAATGTGTTGTTTGACCTTACAACGAATAAAAATTTCCCCATTACCCAAATAATGTTCTTTTCGCAATCATATGACATCTTTAATCATATTAATGCTAATTCATCAATTACTAGTACATTATTAAAATCAAAAAATTTGTATCCGTTCATATGTTTATAAACTGACAGGAACTAACAACGAACACTGTATTTTTAATTAAATTAAATAAAAGAGTTATGACATACTGTGCATAACTAACTTTTAAAACTAAAAGGTCTTATTGTAAAGTATAAATATATATTATTATATATATATACAGCCGTGGCCAAAAGTTTTGTCAGTGATATAAATTTTGTGTTTTGCAAAGTTTGTTGCTTCAGTATTTGTTGATTATTTTTCCACATGTTTCTATGGAATACTGAAAAACAATGATAAGCATATAAAAAGTTAAACGGCTTTTATTGGGGAAAAGAAAAGAAAAGTCAAGATTTACAGTGTTGACCTTGTTCTTCATAACCTCTGCAGTTTTGTTTTCCCCCGCTCTGGCATGCGGGATATTAGCTTAGAGCCAAATCCTGCTGACTGATGGGACCATGCTTGCATTATTAGTTCTCGAGTGCTCAACATTTTGGGCTTTGCTTGTCACTCGCCTTTTAAGGACTGACCACAAGGCTTCTCCCCGATTGGATGAGATACAGGGAGTTGCTCTGGCACGGTATCCAAAAATTTCAATGTAATGATCTCAAGACACTTCTTATTTCTTGTGACATGGTGCGCCATCATGCTGGAAAATGCACGGATCAATCCCAAATTGCTCATGGATCGTTGGAAGAAATCACTCTTGCAGGACGTTTTGATACCATTCTTTACTCATGGCAGTGTTTTGGGGCAGAATTATGAGAGGGCCCACTCCCTTGGTTGAAAAGCAACCCCACACATGGATAATCTCAGGATGCTTCACTGTTGGCACAAAACAGGACTCATGGTAGCGTTCACCTTCTCTTCTCCGAACAATCGATTTTCCAGATGTACCAAACAGTCGGAAGGGAGCTTCATCAGAGAAAATAACTTTGCACCAGTCTTCTGCTGTCCAATCCTTGTACTTCCTGCAGAATGTCAGTCTGTCCTTGATGTTTTTCTTGGAGAGAAGTGGCTTCATTGCTGCCCTTCTTGACACCAGGCCTTGGCCTCACTGTGTGTGCAGATGCTCTCACACCAACCTGCTGCCATTCCTGAGCAAGCTCTGCACTGCTGGTGACAGAATTCCGTAGCTAACTCCTCAGGAGGAGACTGTCCTGGCACTTGCTGGACACTCTGGGACGTCCTAAAGACTGCTTCACTGCAGTCGAACCTCTCTCCTTGAATTTCTTGATGATCCGGTAAATGTTTTTTTCAGGCGCAATCTTCTTTGTTGCAATTTCCTTGCATGAGAGGCAATTTTGATGCTAAGCGATGTTGGCTGCACGTGTTTCTTTGGAGGTAACCATTGCTAACAAGAACACAATGATTGGAAGCGCTTCTTCCCTCCTTTTTTAGCAATCAGTCTGCTCTTACAATCTAATTAGTATGATAGTGATTTTATCTGACTAGTACTCATTCACACTTTCAAATGTGCTGCTGATATGATTTGTCAATTAATGTTAGCTGGTCATTTTTGTGTCAGGATCAAAAAACAGTGATTTTTTTTTTTTTTTTTTGGTGAAAGTAAATGTTTTGGCCAATGAAGCTTTTAGCAATCATTTAAAATGCATCTGATCACACTACACAATAATATTACAACACATTTAATATATATTTTGCCCTTTTCAACTCAAGAAAATACATTCACATGTGTCCCAGACTTTATTTTATACCTGAACATATATTAATAAAAATCAGCTAGGAACACAGTTACAGTTTACAGTGTTAAAAAAAATCAAAATTATAATGTCAAAAATAACACTATTAAATCAATATCAAAACATATAGCCTACAGTAAATGTAAATGTTCCAGAGCGTAAGATTAGAAATGTATTGTCTTGTCCATGAAATACATTTTGAAATATACATTTTTATATGAAGGTTGAAATTAAATATATCTTTAATTTCAAAAAATATATTTCATATAGCTTCACTGTTTACAACATAGCATATATTTAAAATATTTTTTGTCAGATTAAAAAAAATATTTATTAATCAATTTAGTTTGTATTTTATTTTACTTTACTTTACTTTACCTTTTTATTTATTATAATTTTTTCTTGCCGTATGGGATATTATTGGTATTGTTATACTTTTGTTGTTGTATATTGATTTGATATTTCAAAAATTCACTATTGGTAAAACATTTTAGTTCCATTGATTTTGTATGAAACTTGATATTCTAATTGCATTAATATTGATATTTATCTGTAATGTGAGCATATTGTGATATTGTAGAACATGTAGTGGTAGTGTATACAGAGTGGTTGGCTTTGTAGTCATATTCAAATTGTTGTTTATTCATGTGCTGTCATACAATATTTAAATATTGCATATACTGTATATTTAAATGTCTCCCCTGTATTGATTTTATTTATATTCTGTTTATTTCAGAAACTTTAGTATTAATGCTTTGGTGACCCGTCATTAAAAAATCAGCATCATCTGCAGGACACTTCCTGTTCCCAGGAATTAATTTCAACACTGATTTAAAAGAGGTAGAATTGGTGCAGACAATTCAATTCCCTCCAAACACAGAAATATTTCTTAATTTCTCCTTCTATTAAATTAAACTTTTTTAAAGTAGCAAGGCCTTACAGAGAATGAATAAGGAAAACATGCATCCTGAGGTACAGTAGGAGACCTTGCATGTACTGGGCATTATGAGAGAATCTCCGCTTTGAGGGAGAAATGTAACTTACAAGGACATAATATCACTTAAACTGAGAAAGACTGAGGAGAAATGTAGGTCTCTCCTCTCAAATAAAGGAATATAAATTATGTGATTTTGCAGTTTCTCAGTGTGTATCAGAGAGTTTTTTTATAATCATAGTTTAAAGCTGAAGTGGGTAATTTCTGCACCATTAAAACAAAACAAAATTGGAAAATGTATTAGTATTATTATTTATATAGTTTTATTTATTTTTGGAGAGCTTTTAAAAACATTAATGGACTTGAGGACTGTTTTCCAGTTTGCATGTAATGCTCTGGTGTAGAGACCAATATCAGTCTTTTGATTTTTTTTTTTGTTACATAAAGATTATTTATATTTATCTATTATTCCTTTTAGAGCCTAATGATTTGTATAGTTAAACAGCAGAAAAAAAAGGCTGTTTGCCAAACTAGTAATAGACTTGATCTCAATAACTGAAGTGCAGATCGATTAGCCAATGAACAAGTGTGTGTTTGTGTTTGTGTGTATGTTTGTGTGTGTGTGTGTTTTTTTTTTTTTTTTTTTCATTTGTTTTAGTTTTAGTATATCAAGTTAACTAATTAAAGAGTCATATGAGTTGATTTTCCATTTTTTCCTTTCTCTTTGGAGTGTTACAAGCTCTTGGTTCTAAAAAATCTGTAATTTGCAAAGACTAAAAGCTACAAATGCAAAGAGTCTTTTATACAAGTTAAGAGGTCACCCACGCCCCCCTAAAACGGCTCGTTCTAAAATGCCCCCACATGTCTACCTCACTATGTTGGAAGATTTGCATAATGCCGCCCAAATGTTCCGCAAAGAAAGAAGGCGTACTTTTATTCTCGCTGTAGTATTGTAGCTGCCGCCATGTCGTGAATACGCTGTGTGTTTAGTTGTGAAAGCGAAACTACTTGTTTGGCCTTCCAAAAGAGGATGATATCGCCTCGTCATGCCTGGATCTGATCCGTGCTGGTCACTGAGGAAAAACATACTTCGCGCTGTGGATCGCCGGATCGGCTTTCAACGTTTTCCTCCCCCCCCCCCCGCTCACCGCTCCTTCGCCGGGACCGCTGTTCTCGACCCCGCCGCCTCGGGTCACTCTTGCTCACGCTAAGCCGTGGCTTTCGCTCACGCTAGGCCGCTGTGTTTTTCGTTGTGAAAGCGAAACTACTTTGTTTTGTCTTCCAAAAAAGGACGATCTCCCTTCGTCTTGCCTGGAGCTAATCCGTGCTGGTCGCTGAGGAAATACATCAAACTTCGCGCTGTGAATCGCACTGCACATTTATGGAGGACTGTTTACCTGATCCTGGATACAAAGTAACCCAACGTTAAGACTAAAATGCCGGCAGTTCTGACTCACTTAAGTACATTTTCCTGTTCTTTTCATTTTCACCTTATAATTTCAAACACGAGTTTTGAGCAGTGTAGGGTAGCGCTTGTTTTTTGTCATTTCTCCGATCACAAATGCAGACATGGTTTTATGTTTACGCGGCGCGATGCAATGCAACACGTAAAAAGACAGTATAAGTCATTATAATCAGTAATTATGTCCCCACTGGATGCAACAAATGACTAATTTTTAATGGGTTTTTATGTTTTTGTCTCGTCGCTCCGGCCGGTACAAGGCATCACAATATGGCAAGGGGCATAAAATTTCCGTCACACGCTTGAGGTATTCAGCCAATCACAACGCACTGGATAGCTGGCCAATCACAGCACACCTCACTTTTCAGAACGATGAGCTTTGTAAAAAAAAAAAATCGTTTGTGGCGTTTCGAAAGGCTGGGCTAGGGAGACAACAATTTCCCGGTATGTGGAAAATAATGTGTTTTTTACTTTAAACCGCATAAACACATTTCATTACAGCAAATACACAAAATAATGTTCTTTTTAGCAGCATCATATGACCCCTTTAAAATAAGAAATGGCACCTAGAAAAATAAGAAATCATTTTTTACTGATTTTATTTTCAGATTTCAGTTTTTCAGTGTGTAATTTCAACTAGTTCTTTTTTTCCAAGTGTGTGGTTTTTTTTTATTAATAGTTTTTTTGTGGTTGTAATTCTATTTTCAGTTAGTTATAATAATCCTGTCAGTAAGCAGTTTCTTCTAGGTACTATAGGCATCCTTGGTTCAGAACAAAAGGCCAAAAAACAAACTTGCTTCATTACTTGGCCCAGATGCTAACATGTCAGCCCACTCAAACAAACAGAGCCATGTTTGGACAGCCAGGATGTTTTCCAGTATTCTGGGAAGAAAAAACTATGATGTTTTACTTAGTCAACTCTGCACATTAAAGTTGAACAGATTTTTAACATAAAAAAACTAATAATTGACATAATGGCAATAGATCTCTCTCTCTTTATCTTTCAGGTGACTTGACGGATGAACTTGGACATGAACTAATTAGTCATTAGCTAGTTAGCCTGTGATAGTTGAGTATTGTTTTGGGGGCAGGAGGTTCTTTCATCCGAGCGTTTGATTAGAGAGAGATGTGAGTGCTTAAATCGTGTGTAGCAGAGTTCAGCTGCTTGCCGCTCTTTAATAACATCTCATCTCAGTTGTGGCCACTGAGGCATCTCCACTAATTTTTTCCCCCTCCGTTCGAATGCAGCGTTGATGATAGCGACCAGCAATTAAACTCCCCAATTGGAACTCAGTCAAGCATAACCAGACAAGCATGTTTTCTTGCTTCTTTTTTTCAGTGACAGGACATCATATTTTTGTGTAAGCGCCTTGTACTGTCATGTCTTGCTTTCTCGGGCTCTAAGAATGATGATGGTGTCTGAGGATAAGCTTAAAAATGTGATCAAGTGTCATGGCGTTTGTAGTCTCTCAGTGCAGGAGCGGAGGATGAGAGCGTGTGGGAGGAGCTGGAGCAGTAAATATAGACGAACTGACAGAGCCAGAGAGAACCAGGGGACAAATGAGAGTCCATAGAAAGAGATGAGGTGGAAGTGGAAAAAATACAATAGAAAGAAATGCAATAAAAAATGAAGCCCAAAAGGAATTGGTATTGCTCAGAGGTTGCCCTTTCATAGCTCAATAGATTTAAAAGAACATTTCACTCAAAAATGAAAATCCTGTCATCATTTACTCACCGTCATCTACTAAAACCATATGGGTTTCTTCAATGGAACATAAAGGAGACCTTGAAGACCGAAAAAACATAATATTAAAATAAATAAATAAATAAAAATTAGTTACTGCACTATTATTTATTTTGTGTATTATTTTATTTACACAATAAACAATTCGTTGAGATCCAACATTTATTGGGTAATTCTTTAAAATATGAACCTGTTTTAATTTTTCATTTTTGATAGGTTTTACACTGTGGGTTTTCTCCTAAACTGGATTTGTATTACGCAACTACTGGTCCGCATTTTCTCCGCATTGTTGTCATTTTTTTCTCTTCTTTGTGTCTGTTTTTCGTAGTTGTTATTATTATATTAATTATATTATATTACATAAATGTGCTTTTTTATTTAATTACACGCTCTCGGCTGGCCTGTGCGCTGTCTCGCCCTAGCTTGTCGTCCAGGCACTGATTCATATTGATTAATCATTTAAGATGCAAAAATATGTCCGCTATGTGTGCTTTTTCTAAATATTTTAAATTTTTTAGTAATGGTTTCCATGTGCAAAGTGCGTGTGGTGTAAATTTTGGTGATCCGTTCTTTTTTCAACGCGTCTATAACTCGTCAGTGTTAATAACGAGCTCTTGATTAACAGATGCAGCGTGATGTCTTTTAAGCATCATGTTTGTAACAGATTCTTCAGGCCATAACAACACTGAATAATCTAAGCATTTATGACAGTTCTGGTGAGCAAGTTTTAGGAACACAACCACACACAATGCAGGTCTTTCATGGTTATTTATTTATACATCTTGGAGTCATATTTCAAATATATTTTCCCTCTAAAATAGTTAATTACATGACAGAGAATATACAACATCCAGCACTACAAGTTGCTCTCTCACTTGTGCACCGGTATATCTAAAAACAAACAAACAAACAAATATACATACAAACGAAAAAAAGAAAAAAAAACAGAATCTCACTCTCTGGTCTGAACACTTGCATACAGCAGAACAGCCAATCAGAGCTGCGCCACCCACTAATGATCAATTCAACACCCACCGACATTCTTCAGCAGTGATGGGATTGGTTTTGTGAGTGTGTTGGTGACTTTCACAGATGGATCTTCAGGTTTGGTCAAGGGATTTGCTGTTATATTTTATTAAATGCACAGGTGAATCAATAACAAAAAAATCTGCCCAAAGCAGGTTCTGCTCATATTTTAAAATTCAAAAAGTAAATAAAGTCTTATTTTATGACAATTAAGTACATTTCCCTACCACATTCCCGTTAATGCAAAAAAAAAAAAAGAAGAAAAGTGTCATGCCTTTAATTAGTGCTTTGTTATACTTTTGTTGTTGTATTTGTTGTATTTCATTAATTTTTACTGTATTACAAAAGTGACAGACAATATCAAGCAAAATTAGAATTACACAAAGTGAAACAAAATTATTACAATAAAAATAAAGTGCTCTTAAGTGTCATGGACATGTCAAAATACAAAATATAATAATAATAATAATAAAGCTTACAGGCATAATTATCTGTATGCTATTTTTTTTTTAGGATGAAATGTCCTGAATGTTCACCCATGTATTCTCAACAGATAAAGCATAACGCAGTAATCATAGTAGCTAGAAGCGCATGTGACAGTAAGATCCATAGTGAACTTTCACCAGTGCTTCAAATGGGAATCTACTGATGTCCTCCGGGAGGAACAGGAAATGGCCTTTCTCATGGTACATTCCACCTCTACTCACACCGATAATGCTACATGTGTTGTTATGCTTCATTCTCTGATCATATTTGAGTCATACATCAGAAGTCACTGGTAGTAGATGAACACACAAGCGAGTCTGAAAAGTTACAAAAACCAATGTGTCAAATGTTCCAAATTGATTTCCCATTGGTAGCATATCAATCGATAATAAAGTCGCATTGGCCCCTGATCTTTATATACTAAATACGAATGCTACATTAAATGTATTGCAACAAGATGTCTTCAACCCTCAGCCTGATGATGGCTTCAGAGAGTGGCTACATTCACATAGCAACACAATACAGATGTCGGTCCTGTATATAAAAAAAAATAAAATTGTATAACCATAGAATGAGACTTGCTGTTAAAGGGTTATTTCACCCAAAAATGAAAATTCTGTCATTAATTACTCCCCCTCGTGTTGTTTGAAACCCGTAAGACATTTGTTCGTCTTCGGAACACAATTTAAGATATTTTTGATGAAATCTGAGGGCCCTCCCATAGACAGCAAGGTAACTACCACGTTCAAGGTCCAGAAAAGTACCAAGATGATCGTCAAAGTATTCCGTGTGACATCCTTTGGTTCAACTTTAAATTATACGACGCTGACGAAGTGGTTCATTGTATCTTGTCGTGAACGCGCGTACCCCATTGCACGCAGTAGAGACGAAAATGTGGAATAAAGTTGTTATTTTTGTTTTCTTTGCGCAAAAAAATTATTCTCGTAGCTTCGTAACTTTACAGTTGACCCACTGATGTCACACGGACTAGCTGTTTTGTGATCCTCTGGTACTTTTTTCGTTTTTCTCTGGACCTTGAACGTGGTAGTTACCTTGCTGCCTATGGGAGGGTGAGAGAGCCCTCAGATTGGTTGGGAACAACACGAGGGTGAGTAATTAATGACAGAATTTTCATTTTTGGGTGAACTAAACCTTTAAGTGTTTGGACCACAGAATTTTTAAGGATGAAATCATTCAGAATGTTCCAAAATGTCAAACCTTTTAGAACAAAAATTAAATTCTTAAAGATGCGTTCAAACTTCATATGTTCTGTTGTATTCGGTCATGTGAATGTAGCCATTAAAAAAAGCCAGCATGGAATTTCCAGCCATCATTCACCAATTTCTACATATCCCTGGCTCTTCTGTGTTCATTTATTATATATTTTGGCAAATTGTACTATGCTGATATTCTTAAGCAAAGCACCTTAACACATCATGCCATATTTAAATCCATTCCATTGAATTTTGCACATTTACAATGCAAATAATCCTGGCCAGTAAGATTTCACATTCTAATTAAATTAACATTCACATTCATTTGCTCATCATTGGGGTGATGGTGCACTCTCTGTGCTATTTGAGCTTATAACAATTCGACATTGAATTGCATGATAAAACTTCATCTTAATCATATATTGCACAGTATTTAGATCCCGCCTTTGCCTCAAACCATGGTTGTAAATGCAGAGTTGTACACCAGATCCATTTAAATGAAACAATGAGATATGGTTTGAATACAAAACCAAAGATTAACACAAACAGTCACAGACAAGGATGATGGCATCTGGATAATATTGGGATGTCACCAAGCACATGTAGGAATATCTAAAAGAAACAAAAGGAAACATTTGGAATACGTAATGTACTATCCTGCAACGTAAAATGACAACCCTCCATTTATTGTTTCGCTCTCATTTTCCCTCTTGCATTAAATCTAATCGTTCGTGTCCTGTAGTAGGTCCTACTAAACTTAGCATGGATTATAAACAATAGCTGCTTATACATGACATGTAGTGAAGGCATTGTGCAAGAGTTCAGAGCGTTTACGGTAACAAACATGAGGAACAGTATTACAGCCGCGGGAGAGTCTTTAACTGTAGGAGAACCTGGACTGGGGTTGAAGTACTCCAGGCCCTGTCCCTGTTACCTATGGAATTACCTGAGGAGCGTGTCTATGATAATCTCTTCAACAGCGACAGACATATGCCACATTAGGATACATATGAACTGGTTAAATATGAGCGTGAGCGAATATTACAAGCCGGAAAATCATTTTGCACATTTTATGTTTGTAAACAGACTTACCTAAAAGCTCCACTGTGGATGGAACTACAAGTATGAGTAATACTAGAGCAAAGCAATTGAAATATATACTGAATACATGATTGCACCATAACATCTAAGCATACGCAAATCTGATAAAGGACACTCAAACAGAGGCACAAATGGTTCCTTCTTTTTGTTATATGCTCTTATTCTTCTGTGCCTGCCCTTCCCTTGCAGTGATGATATATGTGATGAAACGTACTTGAGCTTTCAGAAAGGATCGAACACACACAGTCCTGGTAGTTTGCTTACACATCTGACAATCACATATTGCTACAGAACTCTAACCGTGTGCTTAAATGTTATTTAGCTTGATGTGACATATTTTAAAAAGAGTTCCAGGGAGGGTAGCGTACATTTCGAATCTTTTGAAGGTAAAATCATTCATAACATATTGCATCTGAATCTTAAACCATTGGCATCTGTGATTTATGCTGCGTTCCATTCAAAGTCAGATGTGGGATATTCCTACTTGGTATCTCTGACTTCCAAGCATGAAGGAGTTCCTCTCTCTAAAGTTTGGAAGATGATATATAAGAAAATAAAATGGCAATGCTACTGTTTGCTGAACAGATTTTGATTGTCAACAAAGAAGTCCCTAGCAGCCAAAGTTGAGCATTAATTATGCACCGCAGTACTAGCATTTGTTCTGCAGGTGTATGATTATCATCTTAGAGGATCATTTATCTGCAGACATTTGCTAAACATGTTTTATCATCATTTAATGTAAGATCTTTGACCTATTGATTTATTTTATTTGCTTAAAAGTGCATCTCACCAAAAGGATTTTCAAGCTCAAGTGACCTCAAGTGGCATTCTATTGCAATTTTCCAAGTAGGAAGCTGGAAATTCCAACTTTCCGATGTAAATGGAATGCAGCATTACTGTAGGATGCTTCAATGAGGAACATCGTAACTTTTCACGTCAACACTGTTTGTTTGCCATCTCAAAACTTCCAAAATAAAATATGTCTGAAGTTTGTCAATGTCACCCCTTGAGGAGCTTGCACGCACATGCGATTTCTCTCTAACACTATGCAAAATGACATTCTTGATCATCAAAGCCAAGAGTGGAGTTTGTCTTTCCAGAGGCGTCCATCTGTTGGAGTCTATGTGCCCAAATAATATTCATTGCAGTCAGAGGTACGGTCCTATTGCTGAACGAGAACGACTGACCCAGTGAGTCAACACTCTCCCGGCAGTTTTATTGAAGCTAAAAGTGATCGTTCTCATAAGTTGTCCAGGTGCGTTATGGTTCTTGTAGATTGAGGGTGAGGTAACTGATGCTCTTCTGGTCCAAAGTTCACATTGTGTCATTTTCGGGAATCGGACGAACTGAACGGCAATGCAGCAGTGACACGCGGTTTCTGGTAAAGAAAGCCAAAGATCAAGAAGTGTACAGCAAACCCAGACTGACGGGATACCAAGTAAAGGAACCAAAATAACTACAAAAAAAAAAAGATATAAATTTGTGCTTCTTTAGTTTCACATTGTCATAGTCCGAGAAGTTGCAGTCGGAGTCCGTTTGTCCTTTCTGCAGCTTGATACTTTCCAATATATCATGTACACGTGCATGTACAGGTCCACTCAGGTCATCAGTAACTTCGTGACCACCTGTTTCACTCATCCGTTCCGGCTCTCGTTATTCCTTGCAATCTTAGTGTCTTAAGAAAATCACATCTCCATGCACTTGAGTCTGTGGAACGAGTAGTTCATTTGGGGAAAGGACGTCCTTGTTGCTCTTTCAGCCATCTGTTCATCCTGTAAGCCCTCCATCATCTTTGGTTATAATTGACACTTTGGTGTGTCAGATACATACACGAGTGACTGAGATGAAGATGTCAAGACATATGGACAGAAATGTACAAAATTAACGGAAATTATGCTTACATAAAACTTAAAAGGTGCCACTTAGCAGATATAAGCTCAAAAAGTGACCACAAAGATGATGAGAAACCAAAGAAACAGTAGACTCGAATGGTAAGAGGAGGTGTGCAGCCGGGACAAAGGGAATGAGAAACAGGAGGAAATGGAGGAGGCAGTAGCAGGAAGGGTGGTCATGTTTTGGGGCAGTTCTTATTGCTGCCGTGGGGGCGTCCTACACTGGCGGTGTGTGTGCTGAGGGGTATCTGTATCATCTGAGGAGGAATGTCAGAAAGATGGTGCAGAGCAGCTGGACGATCACAGGAAGAAGGTGAAGACTCTGGTGTGTCCCAGACAGAACTGCTGTAAACATAAAGACAGGCACTCTATTACACAACAACTTCTTTATTGTTGTGCATTTGTCACTTTGTATTGACAGAACAGTGGAAAATGGGCATAAAAGTATTGTGGGAGTGAGTGGGATTCAAAGCTGCATCTCCTACATGAGCATGACAGCTCCAGAAGAAATTGTTCAAAAGTTGCTCTCTGATAGTTCAGGAGACTTAATGGGGCTCTCAGCTATGTTGCACTGAAATATCTCAGATGTTTCTCCTAAATAATATTTATATTTATGCATATGGCAGATGCTTTTATCCAAGTTGCATTGCATTCAAGGAACATACATTTATATCAGTCCAAACATTCCCTGGGATTCCAACCCATGACCTTATTGTTGAGCTATAGGACTGCTTTGAATATTAAGCATATCCGATGAAAACTGTTGTTCGGCAAGGTTTAAAAAAAATCACCCCACCCCCCTCCCCCCCCCCCCCCCCCCCCCCCCCCCACCCCCCCCCCCCAAAAAAAAAATTAGCCAAATCATTCCAAGGTCCTTTTGATAGGGATTTTGTTGGTCACATTTTTTTTTGGTGTGTTTCAGGACAACACTTTACACGATTAAACATTTGAATGCAACAATTCTACAAAAGCTCATTCCTGAGAAACCAATTGCTATTTTATTATATCTAAGTATTATATGTGGGAAGTACTAAAACCAACACTCTCTGAAAAAAGTGCAAAAATTGGCATTTCTTTAGGGGTACAACAGCTTGTCACTAGGCACAAGATTAAAAGATAAAGACTAAAAGACTAAAAAGATTCACAAGTAGGACTTTTAATCAAACTCTATTATCTCCAAGCCAGATGATACTTCAAATGATCTACAGCTAACAGCGGGTGTTAAAAAGGTAAAGATTTGGGGGAAAAAAATGACCAATAGATTTTCTCCTCTTAAATTCGGATACGACAGCAGATCTTACTTATTGGCCCAAAATCCAGTCACCGAATCTCGTGGATTTACAATTTTCAACTCGAACGATGTACGGTTTACTTTACTCTTTTTACTTGGGTCCTCTACAGTCAAAAATATGTGTGTTATATCAGATAGCAACTTTTTTGAAAATCATATTTTCCATGTTACAAAACAGCATTCTTCCATCTTAGAAACATGGCCAAGTTACGAAACATGATACCTGTTTCTGATGCAGAAAAGCTATTTCATGCATTCATGACCTCTAGACTGGTCTATTGTAATGCACTGCTAGGTGGTTCTTCAATAAACAAGCTACAGGTGGTTCAAAATGCAGCGGCTAGAGTCCTTACGTGGTCAAGAAAATATGATCATATTACCTACATTTTTCATTCTCTGCACTGGCTACCTATTAATTTTCGTATCAGTTACAAAATATTATTACTGGCCTATAAGGCCCTTAATGGGTTAGCTCCTGCATACCTACCTAGTCTTCTACCACGCTACAATCCATCACGCTCCCTAAGGTCGCAAAAATTCTGGACTTTTGGTAGTACCTAGGATAGCAAAGTCCACTAAAGGAGGGAGAGCTTTTTCGCATTTGGCTCCCAAACTCTGGAATGGCCTTCCTGATAACTTTCGTGGTTCAGACACACTCTCTCTGTTTAATCTAGATTAAAGACACATCTCTTTTGCCAAGCATTCAAATAATGCATCTCATAATCTTGTACTGCTATTTATATCTGATCAAATGCACATTATTCTTCTTTAGTTTGGGTTAAACAAATCAATTTTGATTGGTTGGAACAGCAGCTACGCTAATTTTGTTTGTATTTGTTTCTCTGTTTTTTTGCCACGGATTTACACAAGCTTCAGTCTGTTTCCAGAACACCTGAGAAGAGATGATGCAAGCCCCTCAGAGGACCTCAGATGATGCAAACCATCTCTACAACAACCCATACAGACGAACACCCACATTCTTTGCTGCTATAAGTATGCTTGTTGATTGCATCATATAATAATTGCTGTTAATATTATTAATCGTCTGTTTTATTACGTTTTAAATTGATTTTTCCGTACTGCTGGGTTCGTCTGGTCAGAGGAGAACTGGCCCCCCGACTGAGCCTGGTTTCTTCCAAGGTTTTTTCTCCATTCTGTCACCGATGGAGTTTTGGTTCCTTGCCACTGTCGCCTCTGGCTTGCGTAGTTGGGGACACTTCATTTCCAGCGATATCGTTGACATGATTGCAAAGATATTATTTAAACTTGAGCTGGATGTTGACATCACTGAATTCAGTGATGAGCTGTCTTTAACTGAAAAATTTGTGTTTTTTGCATTATTAACACTATTTTCCTAATTAATGCTGTTCAGTTGCTTTGACACAATCTGTATTGTTAAAAGCGCTATATAAATAAAAAGGTGACGACCTTAAAGGGATGGTTCACCCAAAATGAGTTTCTTTTCTTCTGTTGAACACGAAAGAAAATATTCTGAAGAATGCTAATATCCAAACAGTTGATGGTAGCCATTGACATCCATAGGATTTTTTTTCCATACTATGAAAGTCAAAGGCTACCATCAACTCTTTGGTTACCAACATTATTCAGAATATCTTCTTTTGTGCTCAACGGAAGAATGAAACTCATACAGGTTTGGAACAACTTGTGGTGAATAAATGGTGACTGAATTAAAATTTTTGGGTAAACTAGAAGTACGTATTACTACTCTATTGTACTAATATCCTTTTCAAGGGTACTGCCCCAGTGACAAGCTGTTGTAGCTGTAAAGGTACAACTTTTGCACATTATTTCTGACAGTGAATGTGACCTATGACTTGCATTTTATGCAAACTGAGAGCTGTACATGCTGGTTCAAGTGACTGGTTCAAGGTCTAAAGCATTGCAAATCTAATTCACAATTGCTCCAAAATGGCGCAATTTACCTCAATATGTAGTTCATAAAATGCTCTTAAGAAAAACATCTCTTAACCTCAACCACAGAACAGTTGCAGGGTCAGACCCCTTTTAGAAGGGAACTTGGGATGCTATCGTAAATGGTTTTGTGCTCCTGTTGAGTGTTTGGCACAAAGGAGCGCGGGACACTGAAATAATGGATCAGACAGATGGGGTTACAGCGGCTGGCATCATCATATGACTGAACCAGAGGCCATAAGCGGTAATATCTGTGAGCTACTGAAGACGGATGACCTGCGAGAGGACAATTACAAGTCATTATGTCTCAGAGGTAACGTTGAGTAATATCTTTCGGCACAGCTCACAGGAAATGGCCTCAGATGATGATGAGGGCTGGACCAAACATGCTTGCAGTGTTGTTTGAGAAGCAGACACACAACACATACACGTGTGCATTTAATTATGCATACAAGCTGCCAACAAAATAGGTTTAATAAATTAAGAGCAGGTATTGTTTTAAAAAAAATCAATATGGCTTTATATCAAGGATTTCTCTGGCTATAGCAGGAAATCAATATATTCATAATAAAGCTTTTTATTCTTCCTTTTCAATAAAGATCGAGATTGTGTGAGCTGTGACATCCCTCTCAAGGACTTTTGAAGGAGGCGGGTAATTTTGAGAGTGGGTGTACGTGTGTGTGTGTGTGTGTGTGTGTGTGTGTGTGGAGGCAGGCTACTTATGCACCTGTGCAGCAAAATAACAAGTCTAATATTATAACCTATAATTAAAGAGAGAGGGAAATTAGTTATTTAAGAGTTCAAAAACTGATCTATCAACAGTCAGTGGCACCGTAACAAATTTCAATGTTTTGTGTGTGTGTTGTGGGGTCTTCAGATTTCTAATTCCGATTCAACAGGTCACCTTTGTTTCAAATCGCACATATTTCTTCTCTTGTTCTGCCTGCTCTGCCTTTCCACCCCACAGCCAAATCCCAGTCAAGGTGTGATTTATGGGGACGCGGTAACACATGGGACGTCAGAGTCAATCATCATTCATCTCTAAAGGAGGAAAAGCTCACGGTTGAGCTACCATGGGCAGTACCCCGAGCAGAACAGGCCAGAGGAGAGCAGAAGAAACCATCGTCATTCTGGCTATGCAGTACATTTGCAGTACCCAACATGAAAATCATATTCTCTAGCTTTTAGAAAAACAGGCAATTTATTAAGAAATATTCCAATTATTTCTTCATTTGTTCACTTACTAATTAATATTTAAAAAAAAAAAAGATTTCTTGAGAATATTGGTTTCCTGTTTGGAGTCCTGAGTGCACAATATCACTTTCCATCCAGTTAGCAAAATCCCTTAACTAACATAAACCAGTTCCTTAATGACATAATTTTGGAGGGAAAACCAGCATTAGCATCACTAAGTATAGAGCGCTGTGCTGCAGCGATGAGACATTTTTGTAGGCCAGTCTGGAAGTTAGCATCACCCTGGTTCCCTCAACAAAAAGTCAAGAAGATTTTTTTTTCTACTGGATTTTAGATTATTGCAGAAAATAAGTTCTGTGACCAACAGAAGTTTATGATTCCTGTACCTTTTGCTCATTGTGATTCTTCGCAAATTCACAAATTACACAACTTTTATACATTTTGAAGTCAACCACCAGAAGTAAAAAGCTAAATGTAGGCTAGGCTTTAAACAAACTACACCACAGTCACATGACTTCAACGTCACCAACACTAAGCCAACTCTTTTAGTCTTTATTTAAAAAACATGTCCTTGAAAGTTTGAGTTAGAATAACTCTAAAGAGGCTGTATAAGCAGACTAATGAGTAGATGAGTTCACCTGTTTGGTCTGATGATGTTTAATGTCCCTAACAACCTCTGTAGTCCCATTTAGACACTCGTTAGCAACCATTTTCAAGACACGTGAAAGCTTTAAAAAATACAAATAAATAAAATCCCAAGGCGGTTTTTCTGATGTATTTAATATCACAGAATAAAACATGAAAATATCCTGAGCTTGTGTTTACCACAGACCGTCTTGCAGGCGATTGACTTTAGTACGATTACTCCTTTCCATGTTTTGGCCAACAAAAATACATCATCCCTGCAGCTGTCTATTAGAAATTTGACAAATTCTGGTTTTGTGGCTTTAGCTGGTTTGTCTCACTTTAAAATAGTTCACGCTTCCTGAGTGAAATCTCAGAAATTGGTAAAATAGACTATTAAAAAAAAATCTAAATGAACTTAAGCATAGCTAACTGTAGCATTTCATTCCCATCTTTTTAGGCATCCTTCCTATTAATCGTGTAAATAATCAACCTGTTGAAAGTTTTCCAGCTTAAACACAAACTTCTGAAAGTCTGTTATACCCACAGAGTTCCAAATGTACTGCATAACAGGAAAGACCCCGAAAAACATCAAGGAATCAAAAAGGAGAGGAGTTCCATTGATGAATGCACATATCCTCTATAGCAAAGCCTCATGGGTCAGAGACAGAGCCTGCAAGCTAGCATACATAGCTAACACATACCCACAACTTTCCCAAACAAACAACAGCTATCAGCAATCCGTACGGTTGAGAGCTGAAATATTCTCTCTGTGAGGGAGCTTTTACAATGACTGATCTTAATCATTAATTTGGCTCTTTTGTTCTGCCTTGCGGTGCGCCGCACGCTGCTCTCGTTACACTTTCCTGTGTGTAAGCACAGCACAGCACCTGTGGGCGGCATGAAAAGGTTTTACTGTGTGGGCCGTGTGTGTGTGTGTGTGTTTGTGGGTGTGTGGTGTGTGTGTGTGTGTGTGTGTGTGTGTGTGTGTGTGTGTGTGGTGTGTGTGTGTGTGTGTGTGTGTGTGTGTGTGTGTGTGTGTGATATACACCAGTGTTCATGTCGACCCAGGTACAGAGGAGAGAGCAGAGCTGTACTCTTCCAGAGACTAATGTATAAGATTATATTAGAACTTGAAATAATAATGGAGTTTTTTTTTTCACTTTACCATGACAGCTTCCTGAGGTGTTTAACAATTTAAAATTGAAAAAAAAAAAATATCAGCACGGCACAGTAGGAGCTAGGTGGATTGGTATATGAAAATGTCCTTACGTGTTACTGTCAGAAGAAACTAATGCCTTGCGGGCAGTGCACACGCTTTGGCACATCGCACAGTGGTGCCTATATATGCGGGTGAATCTGTTTCGGGTCATTTTCCAATTTGGGAGAGTTTTGTTTGGCAGCAAGAGAAAAAAATAACGCAACTTGCATTAAAACCAAACAGCCAAACAAGTGTTAAAAGTTGGCTGAACCATTTTATAGACCTGATGCTTGCTTACATGCCTTTCAGCAAATTAGCTGAGATGATGTTACACCTCCTAATTAATATTCATGATGACAAGGTTTACATTGTGTTTCCTTTTCAGATAGTTCCTACACTCCTGAATGTCTACTCCCCATTTAAGGTAAAAAAAATACCATAAAAATAATGCTAATAAAAAGGAAACTACACAGTTTGTTCACTGTGTGGTATAAACGTCAGGATTAACAGCTGGTGTATCAATAAAAAAAATAAAAAAAGTTAATTTGCTAAATCCTAGCTGTTTATTTAAAAAATGACATTGCATAATATGTGACAAAGAATTGAGATGTGGCTTTGAAATGTGAGACCATCTGGCAAATTAAGCGGTTAAAAGGAAACCTAATTAGATAAAACTCTTCTGAATTTGTATGATAATAATTTAAGATAATTTAGTGAACTCTGTAATTCAATAAAACATTTTCTCAACCAAACAGAATTACAAAAATGAAATATTTTCCTTCAACATATATCCCTGAAATATATAAGCCTATTTGTATTACTGTAATGCAACCACATATTTTACTTTTGAGAGTTTGTTTTATTATCTATATTAACCAGTGTAACATTTAAATAATATATCATTATTTTTCACATTATACTAAAAAGAATGAGCTGTTTTCCATTATGGCAATATGAACTAGAAGGTGAAATGCGCATTATTGTCATAATGTCACTATGTCACGCACACACACACAAATATCGAATAGTCCTAAAAAACTGGCTTCATTTTCTTTAAGCAAAATTTAATATTTTATGTCTTTTTGGTATGAAATATGACCAGGACATGTTCTTGACAGGTTTCACCAAGTAAGAATAAGGGTTTTGCCATTTTTAATATTCAGAACAAGAAGGTCATATCTTCAGTCTATCAAAAATCACTATGCCCTGAAAATGTGATGGGGATTCAGGCCTTTGACCAAGAAATTATTCTATACAAGACTGTGTGACATGAAGCACTGTGCATGTGAGGTCATTTTTAAGGACGGTTACTGGTTGTAATAGTACATATTATTTTTTATTTTATTTTTCATGAATTGTTCTTGTCTACATCTAAACAATTCTTTGATAATTGTATATCTTATAGTTTCTGAGGATGATTGTTGTGGATCTGTCTCATGCCTAGAGTAACCATGGACATTGTATTTTTGCTCTCTGGAAGGAAGGCCAAATGAAAAGTGTTTTACCATCTTTATAGTCTTTTAATTAATTCGTATAATTATCTATATATAATCATCTAGTCATATTCATATATTCTTATTTGCTCATATACTACTCTTCATATTTATTTTTACTTTACATTTATATTGATATTTCACATATATATTGTTTTTGACTTGCTGCATGTCTCTGTAGATATAATAAGCATAATGCTGTGTAAAGGGCAATGTTGAAGTTTCATAATTTTTTTCTGGTACCAGGGAGAGCTTCTCTCTGCTGGAGCATCTGTATCTTCAGGGTTAGCTGACAAGGAGCTGCTGCCATGGACACTGAATGTGGTTTTGATGTATGCTTTGGAACATCGCAGATGACGCTTGAGGTGGCTGGTAGTTTTCTTCCCTAGCTCCATAATAAAAAATAAAATAATAAAAAAAAGCTATTTTTTTTTTATTTTCACTTAAACTGTTTCCACAAAAGCTTTCATTTTTGGTGAAATAACGGCAGCAGCGATGTATTCTATATTTATCCATCGTACAGAAGAAGTGTTTCCTTCTATCTTCATAGACTTTATGTCAGTGAAACATTGTGAAACCAGTCGTCCAGCCTTATGCCCATCACAGTAAAAAAAAATAATAATTTTTTTTGGGGTGAATCTAATTAAAATATGTCCAGGTCAAATAGTCCACCGTCTTTTTTTGTTTTTTTTTTTTAACAAAAAAAAAGAGTTTCCAGCTATTTTTAAATATATTGTAGAAACTTAATTTTCTGTAAAGTTTTTTTGCAACGATTTGTATCGTGAAAATTTATATACAAATAAACGTGAATTGAATTGAAAAAAGTACTAGAGGCATGTTCAGTAAGATGAAAACAATAAATATAAATACAATGCACAATAATATAATGTATTTCTTACATGCTGTTCAAAAGTTAGTATCATATGTAGTCCCCCCCCCCCGTTATTTACTGATTTTAATTTATTTATTTTGTATTATATTATCTAAGTATTTATTTATATTTATGGACAAATGGTTTTGACTATGTCCTTGATATGAAATTAAACTCAAATAAAATGTTGATCACAAAAAAAGAGAAATAAATGACATTTTAAAATATATTCAAATAGAAAATAGTTATTTTAAATTGTAATAACACTTCACATTATTCCTCTTTTATACTGTATTATTGATGAAATAAATGCAGCCTTGGTGAAAATAACAAACTTTCAAAAACATTAAAACAAACTTGATCAGTACTGTATGTCCATTCAGAGGCAAATATTGATAACATGATTAATCAACCATAATATGCATTTTTAAAGCATAGATTAAACCATATATCTTCCTGCATTACAGTAATGAGAATTATATTTTATCAATTCATCTGGTGGGTTTTGAGGGGGACGGTGTTCTGGACAACTGCCCTGTCTCTCTCTCTGTCTCTCAGAGTCTGGCGCTGGGCCTTTTCCTGTCTGTGTGCATGCATTCACACCCAGCATGTGCCAAGATCAGCATTCAGGAGGAGACCCGAGGCCTGCCGCACCATCAGAGGGCTGCACGAGGTGAGAAGAAGCCAGAGCTGTCAGAGCTGGGCCCCGGGCCCGAGCCCCTGCAGCCCACTACAGCTGCTGCCTCCACCATCAGCAACCCCACAATGGTGCGGCATCTCTCCTGCACGCGCACAGTCCTGGCACATCTTACTCACTGACAGTCCATCTCTAAAACCTTCCTGTTGTAATGGAGTTAAAGGAATAATTCAAATTATGTCATAATTTACTCACCCTCATGTCGTTTCAAACCGTTTGATATTCTGTTCAATGTATTATAAAGCTCAAAGAAGAACGAAAAAGCACCATGAAAGATCATACAAAGAGTTGATTTGTGCTTCCAAGTCTTCCGAAGTTAAGATTTAAATATAATTATTTTAGTCATTATTTTCACTTCCAGTGAACTCTAAACCCTATAAAGCCTGCAGTAGCATATTTGATATGCAAATTTCTAAGGACTTTAAATTACCAACATTTTAAAAGCTTTGCTGAAAAGCCTGTTGTACACAGTCCACTACATGCCTTCTCTTGTCTGATTGATAGTTTATACTTTTTAGCAAATAAAAGGCCTTTTAGTATAATTGTAAAAACGTCCACCTTCAGCTTGTGCTTCACATGTCTTTTTTCTGTGAAATCTTTACTGATTTTTTATAAAGTAAACTTTTATATTTTAAGTAATATTTCAAGATGAACAGTTACTGGACTGAAGGAACTTGGATTTACTTGATTATCTATACATAATGTATCAAACAAATCAAGGTAAAATGTGAGTATCAGATATCATACATCATATTTTTGAGGAAAGTTGGTTTATCTCTAAATCATTGTACTGCATTGTATTATATGTTTTGCCCCCACAATAAAAACTACAAAGCTTTGTTCATAAAACTAAGCATTTAAATATATTTTACTAAGACATCTTATTAGCGAGATATAGAGGGGACAACTCTATCTATATGCATTTTATGTAAGTAACTTAGTCTGATATAATATATTTAAAAAAGCTACTATTATAAAATAATCTAATTGACTTTTGGCCAGATAAATATCAGCCATTTAGCTCGTTTGGCTTCTTAATCAATGTCTTTTTTTTTTAGATTGGGGGCAGAAAGAATAATTTGTTCTCTTTTTTTCACAAACCAGGCATCACTTTTCTCATGAATGTTTACCAAGAAGAGCTAGAGAGTATAGATTTGTATGACTTCAAACTTTGCATTGTATGGATTCCTCATATACATTTATGATACTTTTTCACCCTTTTTGAACTTAAAACAAAGTCCCCATTCTTTTTAAGTGCATGGAATAGAGTGACCAAAACAATCCTTTAAATGTTCTCCATTTGTGTTCAACAGAAGAAAGTAAGTCTTGGAAAAACATAAGGATGATTAAATAAGATTGGTTTAAGGTCAGTTCTCAGTGCTGTTTCATTACTCACAGGTTTTTGTCTTTCCTTTGCTTTAAGACTCACGAAACAAAACAAAAAAAACAATCTGAACGTTGACGGGTAATGTGGGCTTTTAGTCACCTACATCTACATGAAGGGATATAATGAAGTTCATTACTGAAGCATCAAGGCTGAGAGGTGTGTTTTTGTGCTGTCACTGATGGTACAGACCTGTTTTGTCCACGCTATCCTTTTGTTTGCATTTTCCCTTGGTAACAGAAACGTCATCGATAGCGATGTCTCCCTCAAAGCCGTTTCCACGGATACCTTCGAACACCACCTGACCAAGAAAAACACAAAGAAAAATCTTAATAAAAAAAAAAAACATTCCTAACATTTATTTTGTTCATATCATCTAACATTTAAGAAAAAATAAGAGATAATATTAAGAACTACACTTCTTTAAAAGTACATCCATAAATACAAACTACAACAGACCCTTCACAAAGAACCCCTCTCCCCCCCCCCACCCCCAGTTACTCTTGCTATGTTCGACAAGGCATGCCGCTCTCATGCCACACATCATGTTCTCACTCAGTGAAAAATACATTGTGGAGCAAAGAGGAAACTGACAACACGCCATCAGACAAGACAGAGAAGGTTACTTCTGGTGTGAAACAAAGTCTTAGCTTTCAAATTTTGTCATTTTTTGAGAAATTCAAACAATAAATACAGTTTTGTGGCTCTTTAATGTGTCGTGACAGGTCGCTGTAGCGCCTCAGTTCAAGCGGCACATGAACTGATCATCTTTTCTAGGTCTTAATATGAAATAAACATGAATGAACATCAGATGGTATCTTGTTTCAACCGTGGAAAGATGTCAATACGCACCATTTTTCAAGTTCAAGTACACAAACATTAATCTACTCTCCTGTCTGATTTGTTTGTTGGACAAAATGGTGGATTTTGCATTATATCGCCTGTCAATCAAGCTCCCTGCGAAAGGTCAATTCTGCAGCTTGGAACAGCAGGAACTGAACTGGAATTTGAACACCATTCTCGATATGATTCTGAATTCTGAATGACACAAGACCCAAGTCACAATTAAACGTTTTTGCACTACATGGCACATTAAAAATAACACAGTACTATATCAAACATTTGTACAGTAAGTTATAAAAATTGCATATTGGCCTATAAAGTCATAATAATAAGATTCTTTGCTGGTATTTATTTTCTCCCCATGTAAGCTGCGTTTGACTGACAGCTTAATTACAGCAGCTCTGAAGCTCACTGCAGAGACCTAATCAGATGCATGTCAGCGTTACGTTCACTCTAACTGGAGTTTACAGAATTACCCCCTCCCCAGACAAACACACACACGCACCTCTAAACCCCAGCCGGCGGACTAACGCACAAGTGATTGAAATGTATAAATGAGCAAAAATGAACACAGCGACTCAATACATTTAATCCACCCACAGCCCCTTAAAACAGATCTGAAGCAATTCACATACTCTGAAACTTTGCAGAATGGCTCTGTATTTTAGCTTTAAGTTTAGGAGAACTTTTGCATGTGGACACAATTTGGAGAGCTTTTATGGACACAGGAAAGAGTATGGATGCCAGGGCTATTATTGTTAACTAGACGGAAAACTGAAATAGTTTAAGCACTTAAATTACTAATAATTTAAAAAACTTAAAAAATAATAAAAACCAAAACTGACTAAACTGTCAAGACATAGCAATAGTAATATTTAAACAATAAATAAAAGAATAAATGAAAAATAGAATGAAAAAAATATAAAGATAAAAGTTCATATTTTCTCAGTATTTACCCCTAAATAGTACATATTAGTATTTTAAAAGTGCATATTAGCACCTAAAATGTACAATTAGTATGTGAATTCAGGTTGATTGAACCTTTTGAAAGGGTACTGCCCCAGTGACAGTTTTGTACTTTTTTCTTAGATCGTATTATCATTCCAACATGATTTGAAGCAGAGAGAAGACAGTATGACTGTTTTGTATTCAGCCTAAAAAACACTTCCTAGATTGGTTCACACACTTGACCAGGTGAAGATAGCATACTTTGCTAAGTGCACACACTCTTGACCTGTGTGCTTTTACAAACACATACACACCACACACACACACACACACACACACACGTGCAGCATCACTCCCGCTCCCACGATGCCCAAATGAACGAGTGACTCTGAATCATAAATAACAGAGGCTGAACGGGATCAAGGGATGAGGGCAGATGGGTAATTTGATTTGTCGTGTGTGTGTAAAACAGTCTCTCTGTCTGTGCTAATTGGCTGTGGGGCCACAGTAGACGCCGGGTGACACAATATCATTAGGACAATGTCAAGCAGCGCTCCATAAGAATATCTGCTCACCTGAATATATATTCATGCATTACAAGCCCAGACTCTCAAACACACAGAGAATGCATTTAACTCACAGTACCCTTCCAGAATTTCAAGGTCATTGTATGCATAAAAACATGCTCAAAGGGCAAACACAAACATGCAAAACATGCACAGAGATCTCGCCGTAGTCGGTTGTAGCAGTAATTGGTAGGTGAGGCGATGTGTGTGTTTTCTCTCTGTTCGTTAATGCAAATGGTTTCCTCTAACGGGCAGAGCACAGTTGACTTTAGTGGGTTGAGCTCATTAAGAGGATGACAGACCATTCACCTCTCACACATGAGCTTAGGTGCCAGCAGAGACAGAAAGAAACAATTATGTGCAGCGTCTCAGAGGCGTAGGCATGCAGACACCTCTCCAGCTCCATGTTCATTAGATTAGGTGAGGATAGAGAGCAGCGTGCAGGAATGGGGGAGAGATGAAGGTGAAGCAGAACTTAAAGAAACAGTTCAACCAAATTCTGTCTCTCTAGATTTTGTGGAACGTTACACAGAATACTGTTGCTGCTCTTTTCTATACAAAGACAATATATAAAGACCAGGGGCTATCAAAAAGCACCTGGAAATAATTGTCTAAGTGAATTGTGCTTATGATTTTCAATGAGACATCATTCGTACAGTACATTTATTTATTTATTTATTTAGCAGATTTATGCATATTTATCCAAAGCAACTTGCAAAAAAGGAGTACAAAAAATGCAGTTAATCCGAAATCCTATTATATAAAAACCCTAGATCGTTCAGAGAAATACACGCTTCTTTTATTTATCAAGAAAAAATGATGCACTAGCATGCAATAGTTTGGAGTCACTAAGATTTTCAAAAGATTTTCAGACTTTTAAACTGCTACAAATTATTCCTATTTCAAATAAATGCTGTTCTTTTGAACTTTGTTCAAAGCTCAAAACTTAACCAAATCAGCATATTAGAATGAGTTCTGAAGGATCATGTCACACTGAAAACTGGAGTAATGATGCTAAAAATTCAACTTTGCATCACAGAAATAAATTACATGTTAAAATCTGTTGAAATATAAAACAGCTATTATAAATTGTAATAATATTTCACAATTTTACAGTTTTATGGCATTTTTCATCAAATAAATGCAGCCTTGGTAAGCACAAGATATTTGTTTCCAAAACATTTAAAAAAAAATCCCAATCATTCCAAACTTCTGACCAGTCAAATACTGGTGGCATACAGAGGACAATTTTTCACATAATAACTTACTTTGACAAGATTTGTTTGAGTTCATTTTAAAAACTCTTGACTTTTGATTTCAGACTACAAATCTGAGCACAGTTTGACACACTTAAGATCTCCTTTTCTCCATTTAATCTCATCACTGTCTAAGACAGTGGTTCTCAAACTTTTTTGGTTATGCCCCCCTTTAAACCTATAAAAAAATCTGGCGCCTCTTCAGTAAAGCAACAGCAGAGAACCCTGTTTCACAGAGATAGGACGTTGCAAAGGGGAGCAGAATTTCAACAGCTTTCTGACCTATCAGTGGGAACTCCCTCTCCACACTAAGCCAGAATTCACAAAGTGTTTGTGATGGGAACGTTAGCCTCATGCTTGAGTCAGATGTCATCTCAATGAACTGCTCTTCTTCTGAGGAACTCAGATCATCAGGTGCTGGAGCAGTGAATGGATCTCTCACCCAGTCGAACTAAACACTGCTGTCAGGGAAGTATTTCTGAAAATGACCTCTCAGAGCAGAAATGTGTTCCAAAATACATGGGATCACTGTGCTTTCGATGAGCTTGTTAGTTTTGGAAAAGGTTGTTCGATTTTCAAAAGACTCTGTATTTCCTTGCTCGAGTTTCCTGCCCCACATCTCCAGTTTTCGGATGAATGAACTGACTTGGTCTGCCAGATGTGGTAGGTATTTGTCTTTGCCCTGCAGCTGGAGGTTTAGTTGATTAAACGTGGAGAAAATGTCACTGAGATATGCCAGCTTCATTAGAAATTGTTCATTACCAGATTTGCTGGCAAGCTCGTTCATGCCTTCTTCCTGCAGAAGAATCTGAATTTGCTCCCTGAGCTCAAACACTCTGGACAGCACTTTGCCACGGGAGAGCCATCTCGCTTTACTGTGAAACAG
Source organism: Sinocyclocheilus anophthalmus (assembly GCA_018155175.1). NCBI lineage: Eukaryota > Metazoa > Chordata > Actinopteri > Cypriniformes > Cyprinidae > Sinocyclocheilus > Sinocyclocheilus anophthalmus. Next base: position 140,751 of record JADLZN010010686.1, on the reverse strand, counting down.
CACAGCAGTGTGATCGGCACCCATCTCCTCACAGAGCGCGGAAAAAAGTCGTGATTTCAGTGGTCTTGGTTTATGTAGTTGACCGCGATAACAACTTCAGACAAAACATAATTTAATGTAGGGCTTAACTGGCGTGATGCAAGTGCTTCCCGATGTATAATGCAGTGCGTCCACTGCGCTTTCGGTGCGACTCTCTTGATGAGTGCTTGCAATCCTCCCCGTTTCCCCGCCATAGTCTGTGCGCCGTCCGTGCAAATTCCCAAGCAGTCCTCCCATTTAATCCCAGCCTCTGTCAAGTCCGAATCAATAATCTTAAAAAGTTAATCAGCCGTTGCTCTTTTTGGGATGTACAGTATTTGCAGAATAGTAGATCTTCATTCAGTGACTCGAAATCAACAAATTGCACATACGCTATTAACAAACTGCCCTTGTTATTATCAGTGGCCTCGTCGACTTAAAGCGCATAGCGCTTTCCACTAATTTTCTCAATGAGCTGTTCCTCAATGTAATTTGCAATATCGTGAATTCGTCTTGATATGGTGTCATTTGACACAGGGATAGTCTTTAATTTCGCGACACTCACCTCATCAAGCATAACTGACACCATACAGTGGTGTGAAAAGGTTTTTGCCCCCTTCCTGTTTTTTTAATTGTTTGCATATTTGTCACACTTAAAAGATTCATATCATCAAACCAATTTAAATATTATACATAGATAATGCAAGTAAATACAAAATGCTATTTTTTTAATGATTATTTATTTTATTAAGGGAAAAAGCTGTCCAAACCTGCCTGGCCCTACGTGAAAAATTATTTGCCCCTCCTCTTAAATCATGAATGAACTGTGATTAACCACATCATTTTAGAAAGCTGAGTTAAATTTCACTAGCCACACGCAGGCCTGATTACTGCCAGACCTGTTGAATCAAGAAATCACTTCAATAGAACCTGTCTGACAAAGTGAAGCATGCTTAAAGAGCAACGCATCATGCCGTGATCTAAATAAATTCAAGAACAGATGAGAATCAAAATAGTTGACATGTATCAGTCTGTAAAGGGTTATGAAGCCATTTCTAAGGTTTTGGGACTCCAGCAAACCACGGTCAGGAGCCATTATCCACAAATGGAGAAAATTTGGAATAGTGGTGAACCTTCCCAGGAGTGGCCTGCCTACCAAAATTACTCCAAGAGTGCAACGACGACTCATCCAGGAGGTCATAAAAGAACCCAGAACAACATCTAAAGAACTGCAGGCCTCACTTGCCTCAATTAAGGTCAGTGTTCATGATTCAACAATAAGAAAGAGACTGGGCAAAAACGGCATCCATGGGAGAGTTCCAAGGCAAAAGCCATTGCTGACCAAAAAGAACACAAAGGCTTGTCTCACATTTGCCAAAAAATATCTTGTTTATCCCCAAGACTTTTGGGCAAATATTCTGTGGACTGATGAGACAAAAGTTGAACTTTTTGGAAGGTGTGTGTCCCGTTACATCTGGCGTAAAACCAACACAGCATTTCATAAAAAGAACATCATACCAACGGTCAAACATGGTGGTGGTAGTGTGATGGTCTGGGGCTGCTTTGCAGCTTCAGGACCTGGATGACTTGCCATAATTGATGGAACCATGAATTCTGCTCTCTATCAGAAAATCCTGAAGGAGAATGTCCGGCCGTCAGTTTGTGACCTCAAGCTCAAGCGCACTGGGTTTATGCAGCAGGACAATGATCCAAAACACACCAGCAAGTCCACCTTTGAATGGCTCAAGAAAAACAAAATTAATGTTTTAGAGTGGCCAAGTCAAAGTCCAGATTTAAATCCGATTGAGATGCTGTGGCATGACCTTAAACAGTCCTTTCATGCTTGAAAACCCTCCAATGTGGCTGAATTAAAACAATTCTGCAAAGAAGAGTGGGCCAAAATTCCTGTGAAAGACTCATTGCCATTTATCGCAAATGCTTGATTGCAGTTGTTGCCGCAAAGGGCGGCACAACCATTTATTAGATTTAGGGGGCAATTACTTTTTCACGTAGTGCCAGGCAGGTTTGGACAGCTTTTTTCCCTTAATAAAATAAATGGGAAAACAAAAACAATCCCCCCCATAATGTCAAAACTGTATTTTGTATTTACTTGCATTATCTTTGTGTACTATTAAAATTAGTTTGATGATCTGATTCTTTTAAGTGTGACCCATATCACAGACTTCAAAAAACAGGAAGGGGCAAAACTTTTTCACACACCACTGTATTTATGGCAGCGGGAAGAATCAACTCTTCTGCAATAGTATGAGATTTCTTGCATTGTGCAATGCGATAGGCAATTTTGTAAGAAGCCAGTTGCGCTTTCGCTGTTGCTGTAGTGGCTTTTACAAAACATGTTTGCTGCCCACGATATTGATTAAGTTTTCTTTTAAAAAACTCAAGTGGCTTTTGAACATCATTCGGATGCATGGTCTCCATGTGTCTCCTTAATTTTGTGGGTTTCATGCTGTCCGCTGCCAGCGTTTTAAGGCATAGGACACACATAGGTCTTTCCTCCTCACCAACGACATTATACAGGAAGCCGAGAGCACTATATGCTTCGTCATATTTTTCTTGCAACTTAGCTTTCGATGACCAGCCTGGTTCTATGCAACTTCTATGGCCTTTCTCTTCCCTTTTACAACTGATCAATCTCCTCTCTACGTCCGTTGGCTGGTACGTTTTTTTTCTTTTCTGCTGATGACCCGCGCCCCCCCTGCAGTGCCTGTGCCCCACCCGGCGGGCGTGCCCCCCCCTTTGAGAACGACTGGTCTAAGAGAAGCAAATGAAATAATATAGCTGCAGCAATGAGGGCCAAGTCCCCACACCAACGGCACCCTTTTGGGCATCAGAAACAGTGCACGCAGGCAACATTCATTTATCAGTAATCCTCTGGCATCTGGTTTTACATCAATGAAAGGGTTACTCTAGAACGTGTTTCTCACCCTGCTTGAGAAAAAGGCCCCACTCTGCACAATTTGTGTGTCTCCCGAATCAACACCCTGATTCAACTTATGAGGCGTCTTGGAGACGAAACTCCAGACCTGGACATGGGTGTTTCAGATAAGTGAGAAATACCAATGTGCAGTGTTTGGGGGGCGCCCAGGACCAGGGTTGAGAAACACTGCTCTAGAATATCCTGAGTGTGAAACAGACACACACACACAAAGGGAACAATACATATAACTTTGGTAACACTTTACAATAAGGTTCATTGGTTAACTACTTTACTTTATTAGTTAACATGAACAATACTTATATAGCATCTATTAATCTTAGTTAAGTTCCAAATTTACTAATACATTATTAAAATTAAAAGTAGTATCTGTTAACAGAGTTTAAGTACTGTGAGCTAACAACTGGAACATGACCACTTTTGATTAACGAATATACAAAGATTAATACATGCTGTACAAATAATTGTTCATTTTAGTTCATGTATGAAATGCATTAACTAATGGAATAGAAACTATAAACCGGATAAACTGTATATTAAAGCTACAACATAAGCAGTAGCATTTACAAATTACAGCATATCTAAAAGTATGAGACAAAAAAAACATAGGCCTACCATTAAAAGCCGTGTTTGCACAGGTTATGCACGATCCTCTTCAATAATATCCTCTGCTTCTCAATCGGGCTCAAACTAATATGCGATATTAACGACGCCTTTGTTTACAATAAAACCGGAGCACATGCCGCTGAGGAGAGGGGTGGGACGATTACACGCGCACTAGAGGTGGTTTAGCCAATCACAACACACTGGGCTAGCTCACCAATCAGAGCCCATCGCCTATTTCTGAGGGAGGGGCTTCATAAAAGCAGGAAAGTGATCAGGGCGTTTCTCAGAGAAGGGACAGAGCGATATAAATAAAGGTAAATTATGTGAAAAATAACGTGTTTTTTTTAAAAACTAATCATTAACACATGTTAGACTGCACCCCATAAACACAATCAAGCCTAGAAAAAAAAAACACTGAACCATCCCTTTAAAAAAATTTTTGGATAATGCACTATAAAGAAAAAAGAAAATTACTGTTTCCTTTTATACTGTTAATTTAATAAATCGCCATGGCAACACCGTTCAAGATATCCAAAATCCTTTCGCAATTTAGCATCTTCGATATCTTGGCATCATGTAGACAAAGTTTAGAGTGAATTGCATGAATCTCCTAGAAGGAGTATGCAATGATTCACAGCCTGATTTTTCCAAAAATCCACATTCAAACCAAAATAGCCGACTTCCTGTTGGTTGTAGCTAATGACTGCATGTTAAGTGCCTCAAAAACATCTGAAAATTATTTTAAAGTTTGGCACATTGCCATGGCAACAGTATTTAAGATATCAAGAATCCCTTTGCAATTTTACATCGGCCATGTATTGACATTATTATGAATTGTAAAAAATAAGAAGCTGATTTCAAAGGATTTTTAAAATGACACACTTCCAGCTGCCCTTTGTTAGCACTATAAACATTGAAACTCCACTAGTCACATCTATCTGAAGTTTGATCAAATCAGACAATGTACGAGGAACCTGCTATAACACACTTCCTGTTTCCATTTTTTTTCCAAGTTTGGTGGCGATCGGATGAAAACCCTAGGAGGATTATTAAAATGTTTGGTGCAAAAAAAGCCCCAGATTTAGTTCGGGGAAACCTTCCTTAGAAAAAAAAAAAATATATATATATATTATTTATATATATATATACAGTGGTACGGAAAGTATTCAGACCCCCTTAAAATTTTCACACTTTGTTATATTGCAGCCATTTGCTAAAATCTTTTAAGTTAATTTTTTTTCCTCCTTAATTTACACACAGCACACCCATATTGACAGAAAAACACAGAATTGTTGACATTTTTGCAGATTTATTAAAAAAGAAAAACTGAAATATCACAATGTCCTAAGTATTCAGACCCTTTGCTCAGTATTTAGTAGAAGCACCCTTTTGATCTAATACAGCCTTGAGTCTTTTTGGGAAAGATGCAACAGTTTTTCACACCTGGATTTGGGGATCCTCTGCCATTCCTCCTTGCAGATCCTCTCCATTTCTGTCAGGTTAGATGGTAAACGTTGGTGGACAGCCATTTTTTAGGTCTCTCCAGAGATGCTCAATTTGGGTTTAAGTCAGGGCTCTGGCTGGGACATTCAAGAACAGTCACAGAGTTGTTGTTAAGCCACTCCTTCGTTATTTTAGCTGTGTGCTTAGGTCATTGTCTTGTTGGAAGTTAAACCTTCTGCCCAGTCTGAGGTCCTGAGCACTCTGAGAAGGTTTTCGTCCAGGATATCCCTGTACTTGCCGCATTCATCTTTCCCTCGATTGCACCAGTCGTCCTGTCCCTGCAGCTGAAAAACACCCCCACACCATGATGCTGCCACCACCATGCTTCAATGTTGGGACTGTATTGGACAGGTGATGACCAGTGCCTGGTTTTCTCCACACATACCGCTTAGAATTACGGCCAAAAAGTTCTCATCAGACCAGAGAATCTTATTTCTCACCATTCTTGGAGTCCTTCAGGTGTTTTTTTTTTTAGCAAACTCCATGCGGGCTTTCGTGTGTTTTGCACTGAGGAGAGGCTTCCGTCGGTGCCACTCTGCCATAAAGCCCCGACTGTTGGAGGGCTGCAGTGATGGTTGACTTTTCTACAACTTTCTCCCATCTCCCGACTGCAGCTCTGGAGCTCAGCCACAGTGATCTTTGGTTCTTCTTTACCTCTCTCACCAAGGCTCTTGATAGCTCAGTTTGGCCGGACGGCCATCTCTAGGAAGGGTTCTGGTCGTCCCAAACGTCTTCCATTTAAGGATTATGGAGGCCTCTGTGCTCTTAGGAACCTTAAGTGCATTAGAATTTTTTTTGTAACCTTGGCCAGTTCTGTGCCTTGCCACAATTCTGTCTCTTAGCTCTTCAGGCAGTTCCTTTGACCTCATGATTCTCATTGCTCTGACATGCACTGTGAGCTGTAAGGTCTTATATAGACAGGTGTGTGGCTTTCCTAATCAAGTCCAATCAGATTAATCAAACACAGCTGGACTCAAATGAAGGTGTAGAACCATCTCAAGGATGATCAGAAGAAATGGACAGCACCTGAGTTAAATATATGAGTGTCACAGCAAAGGGTCTGAATACTTAGGACCATGTGGAGATTTCAGTGTTTTCCTTTTTTATAAATCTGCAAAAATGTTCAACAATTCTGTGTTTTTTTTTGTCAATATGGGGTGCTGTGTGTACATTAATGTGGAAAAAAATTAACTTAAATGATTTTATCAAATGGCTGCAATATAACAAAGAGTGAAAAATTTAAGGGGGTCTGAATACTTTCCGTACCCACTGTATATATAAAATCTGCACCCCTAGTAACTTGGGCCATTATAAAACTTTGTTTTTCTCTTTAAAAGGTATTTTTTTGGTTGTTTTCATATTTTATATGAAATATATGGTTGTTTATATATTCCTATTTTTGGTTGAACTGCTCCACTGAATGTGGAAGGAAGAAACAGAGTTCCAGAACAGCTGCTGAAGGCTGTGATTTTGCTGTAATGGAGACTCGTAGTCTCGTGAATTTCATCAACCGATCACTATGGAGAGCAGTGCTAGCAGAGAGGCAAGAGGTGAGAGTGATGGGAAACTTCGAGCACACAGAGAGGAGAGGTTAATGGATAACAAACACGACAAAGAGCTGAGAGCATCAGCGGAGCAACCAGTGAGTGATAAAGAGGATAAAGAGAAAAGAGGAGATGATGAGGAAAGAGCTTAAAGGGCTGTGTGAAAACGGATCAGCGCTCACAGTGGATGCTTTTCTCTGTTCTTCTCTCAATCTTTTCAGAAAATCATAATTAAGCAAAGCTAATTACCAGACCTCCCTTGCTCCCTGAACTCTTCCTTTGTAAAGTTCCTGCGCTTTTGTCATCATCTTGTTTCCCTGCTGGCATCTTTCACACGGCCATACAAAACACTTCTGCCTGCGGTGACCTTTTCCATTAAGACACGGAAAAAGGACTTTAGAGATGTGTAAGACAAACTGTAGATTTTAGACTAGATTTTGACATTTTCTAAAGAAAACTGTAGTGCTGTTTGCCTGTGCAAAAGATGCCACCAAGAGTGTTGCGGGTGGCTTTCAGTGAGTTCATAATGTGTTGCAAGGTGGTTCCCTAATCATCCATGTAAAAAGAAACCACCCTTCAAGATTAATGCTATATGCTTCTCATACATCTGAGATGCCACCTTCAGCAGGGTGTTTGGACTATGATTTGCCCTATTTTTTACTTTTACGATCAATAAATGATATTTTTTTCCACAAGGATGCATGATCAAAAGTAACAGTAAGGTATTTTATAATGTTACAAAAGATTCCTATTTCAAAAAAATACTGTTCTCTCAAAGAATTCTGAAAAAAAAGTATCACAGTTTGTATGAAAATATGCATCAACACTGAAAATAATAAGAACTGTTTCTTGAGCAGCAAATCAGCATATTAGAATGATTTCTGAAGGATCATGTGACACTGAAGACTGGAGTAATGATGCTGAAAATTCAGCTTTGCATCACAGGAATAAATTACATTTAAAAATATATTTAAATAGAAAACAGTTATTTTAAACGGTATTAATATTTCACAATTTCACTGTATTTTTTGATCAAATAAATGCAGCATAAGCGATTTAAGCAAAACTTTATTTTCTCCTAGATGAAAATTATATGTTAGGTTGCTTAGAAAAACACAACTTCAATAAGCCTCATGGTTTTGGGTATTATCATGTCAACACAAACGGTTTAATCAAATCAAATCACAGGTAAGGAAAGTTATAATGTAAACTAAATACAATACAATATCTGTTCTTGGTGACAGAAATCTTGACTGACATGAGTGGACTTAAAGGGAAAAAAATTTAATAAAATGCTACTAAACTGCAGGATATAAAGTTTAAAATGCATTTATAAACTGTATTCTACTGAGACTGTGGTAGTAAGCATTTATAGTTATGTTAAACTGCCCAATACCAGGCAGGTGGCATTTAAGAGCTCTATAAAAAGAACCGCTATACTGGGCCTTTACACGTACAGCACCAACTGGCCTTAACTGCCATTTGAAACTGTGTCATAGATGGAAAGCAATCAAACATACACCAGAGGAGCACAAAGCCGGAGCTATGGCTATATCATTGCCAGAGTTTATGAATGTATGAAAACACATTTCACATACATATTTTCTTTGCCATGAATTGCCAATATTTTAACCAATTGGTAGTAGTTCCACAAAGTGAAGGGTTTAAAAAGCATTTGAAAAAGACAAACGCAGACTGGACTAATTTTATATGCACGATGGTAGGGTAATGATAATAATATTCATCAGGATTTTTTTTTCAGTCACATCTGATTTGGCCATGGCAGTAATCTTCCAGACTTTAAATGAACTGTGCGTTCCCGTGCCGTTAAAGATTACGGTGTCTTTTATCTTCTATAAAAGTGGCATGAAAATGTAACGAGTGGCAAAAGCAATCCCATGTGTAAAATCCTTTGAATCTTCTCTCAGCGGCCCACGTCCAGCCTGCTGGCCACATAACCGTCACTGTACATTAAGCATATGTGGATGTTGACATAAAAAAAAGACATACTGACACTAAAAGACACACTTATACTTTTTTTTTGAGTGGTTGCTCTAAGTGTTTTTTATATTGAAAAGAGGTTGCACATAGATGTTACAACATTGCTTTGTCTTTATGTAAGACATACAGAACTAGAAATGTTCAATAAGAATTGCAACATTATATTCCTATTTGGAATGTAATATATGGAATATATCAAATATGTAATAAATATAAATAAAAAGTTAAAAAGACCAGCATTTTTTCAAAAAACAAATCTTTTGTAACAATAAGTCTGTTTCACTTTGTATCACTTTAACATAAAAAAAAAATCCCCTCTGAATAAAAGTATTAATCTTTAAACTAAAATCATAAAGTACTGCCCTAACTTTTAAACAGTAGTGTATATTGCTACAACAGTTTTCTATTTTGAATTCATGTTGTTCTTTTTATCTTTTTTATTCATCTAAGAATCCTGAAAAAAAAGTATCACAGGTTCCAAAAATATATATAATAATAATAAAAAAAGTAATTTTCCCCTTGGCAGCATATTAGAATGATTTCTGAAGTATCATGTGACACTGAAGATTGTAGTAATGGCTGATGAAAATTCAGCATTGCCACCGCAGGAATAAATTCTATTTTTAAGTATATTAATATTTATATTAATATTTCAAAATACTACTGTTCTTACTGTATTTTTGATCAAATAAATGCATTCTAATGATCATACGTTACCCTATAAAAAATAACGAACTCCTACTATTTTAAACAGTATGTTATTCTACAACAGTTGTCTATTTTGAATTCATGTTTGTCTTTTTATCTTTTTTAGTCATCTAAGTCCTGAAAAAACGTATCACAGGTTTTCCAAATATATATAATAATAATAAAAAAAGTATTTTCCAACATTGGCAGCATATAAGAATGATTTCTGAAGGAACATGTAACAAGAATAATGGCTGCCGAAAATTCAGTAAAAAAAACCTTGCCCCCGCAGGAAAATAAATTCTATTTTTAAGTATCTAATATTTATTTATATTAATATGTGCAAATACTACTACTGTTCTTACTGTATTTTTGATCAAATAAATGCATTCTTAATGAGCATACGTGACCTCTATAAAAAAATACTATCCCAAACATTTGAGCAGTAGTATATATATAAACATAATAATTCTAAAATGGTTTTTAGAATTAAAAAAAACAATTAACGACATTATATATGACGATTTTAATGACATTATATATGTACATAGTTGTTTGTTGTTGCAAAATAAACTCCAGTTTATCAAGACACCAATGTCTTGATAAAATGCAATATGAAAATTACATTTGAAAATTGTAATTTCACAGTCATATATGAAAATTACTCAGAATATAATGAACTGAATGTATACATATTAATTACTATCCAGTTCTCAACGCCCAAGCTAATCTAGGAACATCTCTCAGAGCTCCTCTAACGCTGTGAGGTCTGTTAGATCTCTGTAAAAACCCCTCGACTATCAATCCCACTCAGTTTAACCTCAAATATGCTGCCCATGCAATGGATCCACACAGTTGAGTAAAGCTTTCGGATAAAGTAACGCTGTTGTGATTCTGCTTGATCCATCAGGCTTAGCGATGGGTGAGATGCCTCATGCAACGATGCAAAAGATGTACTTTCTTTTTCTCTGAGATTCTGTGGGAAAATAATGCTAATTTATCTCGGCAAGCCTCCGCAGTCACTCGATCCACACGGCAAGAGTCAATGGAGGAACAAAGAGGAGATGAGAACAGAGCAAACAAACAGACAGCAGAGAAACACGGCTGTCTGCCGGACTTGTCAAGTCCTACTGTCCAGGAATGCCTGGATTGGTCTTTAGCATCGATTGACGGAGGCCAACTGGGGTCTGGATGAGAGGTGAGGATCTATTTACGTCTTCAAGTGTCAAATACACTGCACTACTGAGTGAAATGAAAGAGAAAGCACAGAAAGAGGAGAGAGGCTAACAAATGTTTTTTTTCAAAAAATTAACTGTGAGGAAAAATATAAGTTTTTCCCACTCCAGACAGCAAGTGAAAAGTGAGAACAGTTTTTGCCAACATAAAATCAAAATGTACCATTTTTACTTATTCTGTTGACCCTACTAAAGTAAGTTCTGAAACAGAAACAAATTATTCAATGAGAAAAAACAGTAGTGATTACATAACAGAATGGAGGACTTGTGGGATCAGCCGAAAAGTCATTTAAAATAAAATATGAAAAATAATGAAGCTTATTTTATTTCAGCTAGATGCGTAGGCAACATTTCTCATTTAGTTTAACTATAGACTTATAATACTATAGACTATAATACTATAAACTACTAAAAATGTCAAAAACACAAAACTACTACATCTTTAACTAAAATTCAAATATATATAAATTTAATATTAAAAATAATATTACAAAATATAATAGTAGTGATAATGCTAAAATAAAACTGGGGCACAACAAAACTGGAAATGTAAACTAAGAAAATAAACCTAGTGATCCTGGTCTTACTGTGCATGATGCATCAGTTTATATTGCTCTACATGTTTTCATAATCTTCATCAAAATGTAATAATGTTGTCCACCTATGAAACAATTTTGTTTCTGCTGTTATAATCCACTTGGGTGAAGCCAAAAAATATTAATAAATAACATAGCCTATATATCCTGATCCAATCAAATCCCAAAAGGATAAGACCCAGCCCTGTCCTACATTGTTTCCCACTGAATATTCAGTTTCACCTGGAAATTCGTCCCATTATGAAAGTCAAATGCAATTTCTTGTCGCTTTTAAGCAGTAGTGTAGAAAGAATGAGGGTAAAATAATCTGACAAGACCAGGACCAATGAGCCCAGATTTAAGTGTGTCCCATTTACCTGTAAACTCTCCCTTTTTTCCCCTGAATTACCTGTCTTCACTTCCATCCCTATTGCATGTGGTGTTCATCCTTTTCTGCCCTTCTCAGTTTTCTTCGCTGTATAAATCTCTCTTTTTTTCAGCCCTGCTCTTCAAGCTCTTTCAATTTGTCATTTTCTCTCTCCAGCACCTTTTCTCCTCTGTGATGAGCAGTAAAACGTCTCCTGGTCTTTGCAGCTGTTGTGCTGAGAGCTCAACTCAGCAGAAACACAGGTCCAGAGGAGAGCAGTAGAGCACGACTCAGCACTTCCTCAATCATCCCCCCACAGACCCTCTAACCACACACAAACACTCACACACGGACAGACATATCACACCTGCCAACGTGGACTGCACAAAATAAGTAAGCAATAATAGATAAATATCAATCCAATTGCTCTAATCGCATTAAAAAGAAAACATCACTATCAAAAGCATCATGCATATATCATAGATATTTGATATATCCCCGTCCACATGTGTGCTATAGAAAATATACTCACACAGCCACATGTGCACAACACACACACACATACTCACACACAGATCAGAAGACACATTTGCATACAATGTGTTTGCATACAAACTCTCATTCACACACCTGCACATAAACACAGTCATACCTGGAAGGGTCCGCTCGGATAGATCTCAGCATCCGCCTTCCTCCATTCGGGCCCCTGGTGTCCGGAGAGAGACCAGACGGCAGAATCCACAGTGGCGATGCTCTTCACCCTCGTGAGAACATTGAGTGTACCTGCAGATGCACAGAAAACAGAGGTCAGCGGAACTGTGACACTTGGGCTATACAAGCACTTCTGCAGATGGCATATTACTTTTGACAATTGGTCGACTTTGCAGTCTGGCCATAAAAACGCAAATATAAGCATAATATAACTTCATGATGACAAATGAGACATGAACAACATTTCTGAAATCCTTTATCTACACACGTACTCACAAATCAGCACAGAAAACAGTAGATCAGCTATTTGAGAATTTTCATAATCATAATCAATCAGACTGGACCTTGTGATTCTGAGATGGAATTTAATTTCTTACAAACAAAAAAATAGTGGCAACAATGGCATGTTCTTTTAACACCCCAGAAAAAAAGTTATTTTAGCACTCCAGAAAATGTACTGTATGTGAAATTCAAACACCGTTTCCAAACAATTACTGCAGATCAAGGTCCATCAGGATCAGTGAATCAGGACAAACTCAGGACACATGTTATGACAGATCATTGCTTCTGCTCTAATAAGACCTCATTGACCCGCCGCTGGTGTGAGTAGATTAGCATATCTCTGAGGGATTGCACAAACAACGACTTTACTACTGTGACAAATATAAGGTCAAATACATGACCGTTGATCTAACACGACCAAGTCTCACAGCAAACTGTAAAAAAAAAAAATAAAATTTAAATCTGCAAATAAAACAAGGCTTATATTTTATAAGAAAATACAATTTCAGTCTTTTTGTTTTGAAATTTCATGTTTAAGTCAATGTGTTGCTTGCCATTTCACGTAATTAATTGTGAAATTTTCTAGCAATTTGCTAGTGAAAATTGTTTCCACCATTTTTTAGAGCAGAACGCACTGGTACGGTTTGAAATATGAAATAAAAATGAAGCAATACAGTACACTGTAAAAATAGATTTTTTTTTTCATCATTGGAGTATGTTTTTCAAGAAAATACTAGTTCAGTCTTTTTACTTTAAAATACCATGTTCAATTCAATGTGTTACTTGCCATTTCTTTCTAATTATTTCTTAAATGTACTACCAATTTCTGAGTATAAAAAAATTGTGACGTAAAATATTACTTGAAATTGTGTATTTAAACATTCTGCTGCTGAAAATAGCATTTTTTTACTTTTATTTTTTAAGCTTTAGAATTTTAGAATTATGCATTTGAGAATGTGTATTCAACAACCTGTTACACGTTGTACTCTACTATGAACCATAGGCATAACTTTATAATAACTTTGCTTAACACTCATAAAATACATAATGTTCATCAGATCATTAAAAGTGCAGTGCTGCTCAAAGTCACCACTAAAAACTGCTCGTCTTGAAAACCAGGATGTGCCATCATGATAAATTGATCTATATTAATCAGACAATCTGTGGGTTTGTAGTCTGAGACTGATGTGTGATAGATCAGCTCTAGAAACACAACTCTCCACAGACAACAAAGCAGAGGCATCTTACACACACACAGCGTTTATTATGAACGTCATTATTGAAATCTGTCACAGACACTGAACACAAGTACACACACACACAGATGATTGAAGGCACTGAGGCCAAGTGGCACCTTTATGACTAATGCATTAAATTATTACTCTGACTTTGTGCTTAAGGGAAACCAATATATAATTCAGTTGCACTTTGGAACAGAAAGTTAGGGAGAAAGAGACAGAGTGAGAGAGAGAGCGAGAGAGCGAGAGAGAGAGAGAGAGAGAGAGAGAGAACAACTTTTGTAGTGGCTCAAATGAAGCATTGGCTCTGAACAATAATACACACACACACACACACACATATTCATATACAGTATACAGTATATATATATATACTATATAGATATACACCGTATAAGATACCGTATATACTGTATATATATTCACTTTGTTTCAAAACTTGAGTCTATATGCTGCTCATTACATGCACTCATAGATAAATGCAGACAGGTCCAGCCAACTAACCAGGCTTCACATCTTTACTTATTCAGGTACAGCAGATATAAATGAATAACACAGCAGAGAAGTGGCACACAGCAACATTAACAAAGCAAACAGATGGTACTGTGACAAAGTGGATCGCTCAAAGTACAAAACAAGTCTTAATAAACTCAGCTAAAGCTGTCTGAGCAATATCAGCAGATACTGACCGCCAATACATCAGTCCAGACACAGCTACATAATTAATTTCAGTATAGAGCCTTAGACAGCTAATTCTTATTTAAAGCTAATGTTGCTTTCTGTCAACTTTCTCCTATCTCATACATTTGTAGTGCTGTAAGACATTGCGGCATTATGAACATGTGAATGACCTGATGTGTCATCGCTTCAACCAACGCCGTGAATTTAGGATGGGATCAGCTGTTTGTCCAAATAATGGCACCCAAAATTTGAAAAATATATGCACTACCATTCAAAAGTTTGGGGTAAGATTTTTATGTTTTTGAAAGAAGTCTCTTATGCTCACCATGGCTGCACTTTTTATGCAGTAAAAACAGTAATATTGTGAAATAGTATTACAATTTAAAATTAATTTTCTGATTTTAATATATTTTAAAATGTAACTTATTTCTGTGATGTAAAGCTGAATTTTCAGCATCATTACTCCAGTCACACGATCCTTCAGAAATCATTCTAATTTCCCGATTTGCAGCTTAAGAAACGTTTCTTAGTATTATCAATGTTGGAAACAGTTGTGCTGCTTAATATTGTTGTAGATTAACACTTCAAAAGAACAGCATTTATTTAAAAAAAGGTTTTGAACAAAATTATGAATGGTATTGTTTTATACTGGTATACCACTTCTCTCAATCCATATTTTGAAAGGACTTTTACAGAAAATAATGCATTAATGTCATTACTTTTTTCATTTAGCAAACACTTCTATCTAAAGATATATACAAATGAGGGACATCATAATATTTCTAGTCCAATCCTTACTTTCTTACTTTAAGTTTTGAGGAATGTCTTGTAGAAATGTCAAAAAAGTTTCATTGTGACCTTAAATTTTCAAATTTACCTTTAGACTCAAACACTCTTTTTGGTAGCAATATGAATGTTTCATTTTGAGCTAGAAAGCCATTTGTATTGTACAAGGTCATACATCTGAATAATGCCATTATAACACTAACAAAAAAAAATGATAATACTAATAACCTCTAACACTAAAGTAGCATGGTATAACAATGTGTTTTTTGACACCATCTGGAGTAACCGTTCAGTACCATAGTATACTGTACTATACCATTACTACACATCACTGTATGCTGTACCATGACAATTTTTGTTGTTATTGTTGTTTAAAAGGGAAAGTCACTACAATAGTGTCAGCATGTGTCATTACTGTTCAGGTATTACAGTAATAAGAGCAATTTGAGGAAAATCAGGGAGCCTTTAACAGGAACGGCGTGCTGTATCAGAGCCTCACTATTAGCTCGCTGCCCAGGCTAAAAGCATCCGCCACGTTTCAATGACCCCAATCACACTGAAGAGCTGCTCACTGGCTGTTAAACAAACACAAATTGTGTGCTGGTGCATCTTTAAGGTGATTACACACACTTAACTCGTAAACCGTAGTGAACAATGAGCAGGCACTTAAAAATAAACAGCTAACCAACCCTTTAAAAGAAACAATCGTGGTTGTGTACTGTATGTAAGGACAGGCTGCAGTAAAGGCCTAAGGCCCCAATCGGACCCCTGTGCTGCCAGAGAACGACAACATCAGAGGCCCTTGGCTAACCTTGACACAGGTCAAACACATCCAAACACTCATTCATCTCTGTAATGAGCAGAATATTGAGGTTGAGTGGGAAAGTTGGACATGGCAGGCAATTTAAAGCACACACAAACCATGTGTGGTACAGAGTGCTCTTTCTGTGCTGTTTGTTTTCTTGAAAGCGTTTTAAATCTTTAAGCTATACTTTCATTAAATATTTCAGTTAGTCACTATATATATATATATATAGTATATATATATCGCCCCTGCCCAATTAATATACGCTGGATCTTTAATGTTGTGGGCCTATTTTTCTCCCGGAGGTTCTGGACATCTTGTTCAGATACATGGCATTATGGATTCTATCAAATACCAACAGATTAAAAAAATCTAAACCTGACTGCCTCGGTTAGAAATCTTATAATGGCCATGTTTGGATCTTCCGTCAGGCAATGAATCCTTCTGATCCTTCAAGAATGACGCTTCTGCCATAGGCATCCAAGTCCTTTGACCTGACCCTATAAAATACTTGGTGAACGAAGAGAACCACCACCAACATTGAGCTGGGAGTCTGAAAGGATTGGGAGAGATTCTGATGACTGACTGTCTCTGATTCTCATGTCAGTGAGATTTTCACCCCACTTTCTATTGTTTTACTTCAATGATATGTTAGAATTTTGTGAATTGTTTGAATGAAGATCAAAATGATTAACGATGCAGATTTATTTTCACAGACACCTTTGCTCATATTTACCAAGGGTACCAATATTAGTGGAGGGCACTGTATATAGCGCTAGTAGCCAAGCTAGTTTCCTTTTAATAAACCTACTAAAACACACACAGACACACAAACATAAAATTATTAAGACCTATACTAAAATGAAACCTCATTCAAAATAATTATTAATAATAATACTTACTATAATACTATATTAAACATACTAAAATAACATTGTTTGAAAGCAGCTAGCTGTAAATTATCCCTTACATATTTGACTGCAGAAGGCTATGATTAACCAATCAGAGTCAAGTATTCCTGAGAGACGAAAGACAATGAATACAGGCTGTCTAAACAAACGAGCCATTCATTCTTGTACCATATAAAGTGTGTGCATCACTAAACAAGGACAATGACTGCCGAAACACCTTGTGGAGCGCCTGTCATCCTCTAACAGCAGCAGGGTCACACTCTGATGCTGTAATGAGTGAAGGATCTAATGGACTGACTGCTGCTGTGATTGACTTCTGCTCTAATGGATCCACTGGCTGCTGAACTACTTTGTAATGAACTTAAAGCCTAATAACCTTGCAGTCTAATAGAACATGCTATTGTGTTGCTCTTGATGAAAAATTGAACAGACTACTAGGGTGATCGCCTAGTCTTTACAGTGTGGAGAGGAAGGCGAATGACATGAAAAAGTCAACATGAAATCGAAATGGACAATTTAACTGACACATTTTTAGGGCTGCATGTTAATCTAATGTATTGTTCATTAGCCTAAAAGCACTTTGTTCATGGTAAGCCCTGACCATTTACTCAAAGAGTAACATAAAATAACTATATGAAGAGAGAGAGAGAGAGAGGGAGGAAAAAATCAAGAGAATATATTAATTATAATTATTAAATATAACAACTAAAAAAAACTTCATTTAAAAGAGAGACAAACTGCTTGATACACAAATTCTGATGCTAATTAAAATTAAATAAAAACAGCACCTAGAAACCCAATGATCAAGTCGTCAAAAACAAGTCGAATACATGCCGCCTCCCTCTAATCAGATAAACCCATCCAGAAATATAGAGAGGGAATGTCGCTGTCTCTCTACTAGTAAAGATTTATTGGTCCAGTCAAGTAATGCAAAGCTCTTTCTGTAGGACCATCAAACAGAGACAAGCCTCCAGATAACTGAATATACTCCAAACACACACACACACACTACATGCTGTGTCTCCATGTATGTGAAGATCATTCATTATAAGACACAACTCCTATGGTGTTGTGTACATTTATACTCATATTTCACTCTTATAAGGAAGAGTGGAACGTCTGCAAATAGCACAAGGCTAAAGAGTCAATGTACTAAATTAGCTCTGTTGAATGTAATGTTAGCGTGGTATAGCCAACGCAGAGCTAATCTCTACATTTGATAATTGACATATAAAAGTCTAAACTCTCATTCTGCTAATGAGGTTGTAATTTACGGCCAGCATAGAGCGGCTAACACAGTCCTACACATTAAGATTACTAACAAGGACGTCTGTCTCTCAGTAGGGCGTCTCATGTAATGAGAGTCGAGCCAGCTGTGCCTCACTCTCAGTTTAGCATCTGTGCCCACAGTGCCGCCCACATGCCAATGCACAGACTAATGATTAGCAGATTAGTGTACACAGGCCGTAATCAGCAGAAATCACGCCAGCATTTAACCTATAGAAGATTACTGCCACCAGTCACGCGTAAGACAGAGACCAGCTTGCAGATAAAAACAATTTAAACCAGCCTAAGGTCACCCAGTCTGGTCAAGCTAGATGGCTTTGGGTAGGGATGTGCGAGAATAGCTGACTAGTCGAAATTTAGTCCATTTTTTTGAAAAGTGGATATCTGGAGTGGATAACAAATTAATTGTATTTCTGTTTAAAGGGGGAAACATTATGAATGAAAGGGAACTGACTTCCTTCAGAAAGGTTTTGTTGCCTTTTTTTCAGGTTATCTCTGTAAAATGCCTAATAGAATAGTGTTTATCAGCACAGCACTGGTAACTACTGTGTTTCTGCTTGTCCAAAAGTGCCACCTAATGTCAGAAAGTGAATTTACATTTTCATTCAGCACATCTGCTGCTTTTGTTGCTGTCAATGTTGCAATTTTAATGGTCTGATGGTAAATAAGAACAACTCGAATAATAAGGTATCCGGAATTATTTAACTGTTTGATTCATAGATTAACTATGGATCCACATGGATCGCATATACACACAGTGTTGTTGAGGGCTTCTGAGGGTTTCTTACTTTTAGACTAGTCCAGTAGTTCAGGGCTTGCAAAATTTAAAAATCGCTGGTAGCCCTTCGGGCAGACATTATTCAGATTTTGGTAGCCCAAAATGAATTTAAGAAGCCCGAATAAAAATAAAAAAAAGACATTGGCTGAAGTTCATTACAGACAAATCAGCATGATAAAAAGCTTCAGTGCCATGTTATTTAGATTGCAATTAGATTGTAGAATTTCGAAATTTGAAGCAAAAACAGAATGGTTTGATTTTAGCTTTGTGAATTAGACGCAAATGTCACTCTCTGACAGCAGGTGGCGCTTATGGAACAGCATGTATTTATAGGCTGCTGCCCCTTTAAGACCGAATGCACGGATCCAATATAATAATGAATTTGAGATTTCTTTCACCACTGTTTAAGTTCACGTAAGACATAACCGACTGTGTTTACGAGAATACTTGCCGAGACAGTTATTTTGAGATAATTTTGGGTGCATGTGTTCATTCAGATGCAAGGATATGCGAGAGAAGAATCAATTCTGTGTACACGCATTGTCTGAAACGCGGCTCTCTGTGCATGTTTTGAATGCGCGTGAATGGTTTAAAACGCTTGAATGTTTAAATCGGCAAGACTTAGAAACACATGCAAATGATCAACTATGATCCGTTTTACCCCTACAAGCAAGTGAACAACACAAATCAAGGAAGGAATTTTATATCACTGTTCAAGATAGAATCAGGGCGTTGATACATTTTGGTAGCCCGAATGGAAAACGGCGGGAAATTAGCTGTAGTACACATCCATTCGTTTTTTTTGGGCAAACATCACACGTTATTTACTGTTAGCATGTTGCAAAGCTACTGAAAGTATACTCCAATAAGCATAAAAATACATATACAAATAAACACCCGATACAATATTACATTTTAATCATATTAAACCATTTTATTGACATTTTTGCTTCTGAATGATTACTTTTTATGTATTTTTTTATTATAAATAACTGAATTGGTCAGAAAAAAAACCTGTAACAGCTGCTTCATAGAGTAAATTGCATGACGTTGTAGATAGATAGATAGATAGATAGATAGAAACCCCCAAACGAATAAAAAACGACAAAAATACGTAACACAATTGCTAAAACTTAAACTGAAAATATAAGAATAAAAGCTAAATCGAAATATAATTTAATAAATATTATAATAGTGCCTAAATAATACTAAAATAATGTTGCTTTATGACATAGATGCTGCTTTCCTGTTTACTACTGTCAAGCTGCTTTGAATCGATCTGTATTGTATAAAGCTCTGTATATAATAAATCGGACTTGACTTGATGAGAATTTCTCACTTCGGTCTGCATTTTAGATGGACATGCTCTAGAAAGAAGCATTCACACTGAGAGAGTTCCAATTCTTTGCCTTAAAATCCTCAAAAAGTGACCAGCTCACTACATTTTGTCACATGTCATCTGTTTACTGTGATGCCACCCAACTTGATTTTAGCACACAGATATAAACGAAAGGTCACAGGAAGTAGTTTATAATGTAGCAGCAAATAAAAACACAGCTAAACCGCCCACTCTCATTTTAAAGCAGACAGAGACAAATATGATGAGTTAGAGAGCTTTAGCAGACAGCTTGAGTATGAAGTTATGTGCATGTGCGTGTGCACCCTAGAGTGATTTTGATCATGATTAATGTGATTTGCCTTTCAATTTTAATTTTCATTAAGGACCTGCTGTCTTCTCCAACTCCTAAATAGCAATGGAATTAATAAAACATATCATTTGAAATATACAGTGCAGGCCTGCAGCAGGGAATCCAAAATGTCTTCGGAAAAACCGAACAGATTGAAGCGCATTCTGTGTTCACCAGCCGCCCCCCACCGCGAGCCCAGTCCGTGTCATGAGTGGCAACTGGCAAATAATTAGACGGGCTCATCTCATTAGAACAGGAGACAGACAGTGATGATGCACAGGTAAAGAGAATGAGGTAAGTGAAAGCAAAGCAGACAGACAGCCAGAGAGAGAGGGGAGTAGAAACTGAGAATTTATGAGCCGTTAATGGGCTGATAAAGTTTGAAGAGTGAGCGCAGATAAAATGCAAGGGGAAACAGGAAGTTAAGTTACTTTATTTGTCAAGCTGAAAAATGAGAAAACAACAACAAAGAACTTTTGGTCTGCTGTCGAAACTTTGATTTGAGGAGTTTTCTGTGATAAAGTCCTTACATTAATGAGCAATTAAAGTCTGCATGTGCGAGTGTGTACTAGAGTGTGTGATAACAGGTGGTTGCCAGATAGTCACAGATCTTTGAACCCCATCAGGAACACCTATAAATCATTGTGCACATTGCATTTTTAGATAGCATTATTTACTGCGTTTATGAGTCATTTATGCCTTCGAGGTCCCAAAAGAGAGCTTTTGTCAGATTTATCTCATTTCTGGGGACATTTTTGTCCTCAAACTAGAGTAAATCCCTGCCATCCACACATACAGTATATAGCACCCTGCATAAACAAACACATTTCTGGGAGGCCTGACACACGGGTTCTGCTCCGAAACATAGTCTGCTGCCTAATTAGAACACATTTTAGGTGCAACTGTAAGGCTTACATGGGTTTGCTTTTTAAAGAGGTGGTCCACCCAAAAAAAATGAGATATCTTAAAGACATAGCCCACCCAAAAATGAAAATTCTGTCATTGTTTACTCAACTCATTTCATTCCAAACTTGTATGGCTTGCTTTTTTCTGTGGGACACAAAATTAGGTATTTTGAAGAATGGTTTTGGTTCCCATTTATTTGAATTGTATAGACAAAAAATGCTATTTCATTTTTGGGTGGACTATCCCTTTAAGGATATACCTTATTTTGGTCAAATCCTAAGAGGCCGTTCACACAGGATGTGTTCCTGCATTGAAAAGCAGCTAAACGCAGTGCAGAGGAATGGACCATAAGGTCTCAAGACACATTTTTAAAAGTTGAACTTAATTTAACCTGATATGGTGTCTTAAGAAGTGGCAAGAGTCACAGATGCCCACTCAGCGCCATAAAACAACAATGAAAATGTCGTGCAGATGGATGCTAGAGTGTGTCCTGTGCGAAAGGCCCCTAAGGCAGCATTGCATGTTTCCTTACCATAAAAGATAATACCATCATGCAATGTGACGAGTGAAAAAATATCCACCTAAGATGGTAGATGAGGCAAGAGAAATCCTTTGGCCTATATACATATTTAAAAATATATATTTTAATACATTTAATATAATACAAAATCCTTATACCCACACCACCCACACACCACACACACTATATATATATATATATATATCTACACACACACCGCACACATACACTTCTTTTCACTCACACTGCAAAGTATATCACTGTAGCTGTTTTTTTTTTTAATCAAGTTTCATTTTTGCATAATCTCCCTTAGTTAGTTGTCATGGTTGTTAATTGATTTGTCATTTAGTTCAGCTGTGTGCACCTCATTATCACCAGTACTTATGCCGGGTTCAGACTACACAATATTTTTGTCGGTCACGATAGTCACTGTGTCAGATTTCACGATTTTGACCCCTAAAATCTTGTCGTGTCGTGGACAAGAAACATGTCATACTACACGTTGCTTCCCGACCGTTCATCGCGTGCCATCTTTAATGACGCGATTGATGTCATCGAGAAGGCGGAACTGAGTGTAAACATTGCTGTAGCGCTTCCGCTATAGTTCGCCAGCATTTTTCTTTCTTTGTTCTGTCGTGGTAGTCCCTCGATGACACATCATACAGGCAGGAGTACTGACCCATTGACCCATTGTCATTTACGAATCCCCCACAACACCCTACGTCAAGCAAATCGGGCGTTAAAAAAAAAAAAAAAAACAAAAATCGTGTAGTCTGAACCGGGCATAAGTTCTCTGCCGTTTCGGTTTCAGTTTGGTCCCGCCTCGTTTTGCATGCAAAACATTTTATTTTTTATAATTTATATCCAGTGGGTACGGAAAATGATTCAACCCCCTTAAATTTGCACCTTCTTGTTATATTGCAGCCATTTGCTAAATCTTTAAGTTAATTTTTTTTCCTCATTAATGTACACACATCCCCCCATATTGACAGAATTGTTGACATTTTTGCAATTTATTAAAAAAGAAAAACTGAAATATCACATGGTCCTAAGTATTCAGACCCTTTGCTCAGTATTTAGTAGAAACACCCTTTTGATCTCATTCAGCCATGAGTCTTTTTGGGAAAGATGCCACAAGTTTTTCACACCTGGATTTGGGATCCTCTGCCATTCCTCCTTGCAGATCTCTCCAGTTCTGTCAGGTTGGATGGTACTGTAAACGTTGGTGGACAGCCATTTTTTTAGGTCTCTCCAGAGATGCTCAATTTGGGTTTAAGTCAGGGCTCTGGCTGGCCATTCAAGAACAGTCACAGAGTTGTTGTGAAGCCACTCCTTCGTTATTTTAGCTGTGTGCTTAGGGTCATTGTCTTGTTGGAAGGTAAACCTTCGGCCCAGTCTGAGGTCCTGAGCACTCTGGAGAAGGTTTTCGTCCAGGATATCCCTGTACTTGGCCGCATTCATCTTTCACCTCAATTGCAACCAGTCGTCCTGTCCCTGAAGCTGAAAAACATCCCCACAGCATGATGCTGCCTCCACCATGCTTCACTGTTGGGACTGTTTTGTACAGGTGATGAGCAGTGCCTGGTTTTTTCCACACATACAGCTTAGAATTAAGGCCAGAAAGTTCTCATCAGACCAGAGAATCTTTTTTTCTCACCATCTTGGAGTCCTTCAGGTTTTTTTTAGCAAACTTTCAGGTGTCTTGCACTGAGGAGAGGCTTCCCGTCGTGGCCCACACTCTGCCATAAAGCCCCTACTGGTGGAGGGCTGCAGTGATGGTTGACTTTCTACAACTTTCTCACATCTCCCGACTGCATCTCTGGAGCTTAGCCACAGTGATCTTTGGGTTCTTCTCTCACCAAGGCTCTTCTCCCCCGAATAGCTCAGTTTGGCTGGACGGCCAGCTCTATGAAGGGTCTGGTTCTGGTCGTCCCCAAACGTCTTCCATTTAAGGATTATGGAGGCCACTGTGCTCTTAGGAACCTTAAGTGCAGCAGAATTGTTTTTGTAACCTTGGCCAGATCTGTGCCTTGCCACAATTCTGTCTCTGAGCTCTTCAGGCAGTTCCTTTGACCTCATGATTCTCATTTGCTCTGACATGCACTGTGAGCTGTAAGGTCTTATATAGAGAGGGGTGTGGCTTTCCTAATCAAGTCCAATCAGTATAATCAAACACAGCTGGACTCCAATGAAGGTGTAGAACCATCTCAAGGATGATCATAAGAAATGGACAGCACCTGAGTTAAATATATTAGTGTCACAGCAAAGGGTCTGAATACTAAGACCGTGTGATATTTCCGTTTTTTTTTTTAATAAATTTGCAAAAATGTCAACACTTCTGTGTTTTTCTGTCAATATGGGTGCTGTGTGTACATTAATGAGGGAAATAAATTTACTTAAATGATTTTAGCAAATTGCTGCAATATAACAAAGAGTGAAAAATTTAAGGGGGGTCTGAATACTTTCCGTACCCACTGTATATAGCCTTCAAATCATTAGATATGCTGACTTGTGTTTCAACAAACTTTTTTTTTGTTTGTTTTTTTTTACAAATTTCAAAAAATTAATATTTTTGTGGAATGTGATACCTTTTTCCAGGATTCTTTCATTTACTTGCAACCACAAAATCTTTGCAACATGTAAATGGCCTGTACTGGCACCTTTGTAAATTTAATTCATCCTCAATAAATAAAAGCCGGGCCTAAAACTAATTTTTTGCCACACCTGCCAATGGCTGGTGGTGTATAAAATTTACCGCCACATTTTTTTTTGCTCGGCCATGAAACTCTTTTTTTTGCAAAACAGGCAGTCATATACTACACGTGACAACATATTACAATGTTTTGTATTTGTCCTTTACTTTCCTTCAAGAAAAACACAAACAGATTTATTTTGATTTATAGATTTTATTTTTTTTTGTCCCTAAAAACTTGTATGTTTTCGGCAAACGGAGCAGGCCATTGTGTTACACCTGTTTCACACATACTCAGTTTGTTTTGTTGAAAAATTTGTTGAAAAATTAGTGATGTCTGTCAATCGATTCAAAAAATAATTAATCATTAATGATTAATTGCATATTTATAGTCAAAATGTCACATGTAACCTTCAAATTAATGTAGAAACAATATAAAGAAAGTATATTTTTAATATTTGTTTAATGGCATCTGGTTACTAAGTAGTATATTATTAATGAAGTATTGATACAAATACTGCTACTGGTGTCTCTATTAAATGCATTTTCCCTCAATTTTCCCTATTAATTATAGCTATTCAACATTACAGTATAATTGAAAGCCATTATTTTTAACATTTAATAGGTTCTGAAATATTAAGTGATTTTAAACAATCTTCACATAAACTATAAGTTGTATATGCATAAACTATACAGATTATTCTTTATTCAAGCTACAAAAGTTAATCAGCGTCTTGAGCAGTCGTGTGATTTTTCTTTTGTTCTTTGATTTACATCAATGACAGACTTCAGCAGGTTTCACTTTAAAATCAAGTGCTGTCTCTTTAAAATCTGATGCATATGACGTGGATCTGACCCATATCGTCTCCAAACTTTTACGTTCATTAAGACTTTCTTAACCTCATTTAAAACTACGTGTACGGGTTTACTCGCCAAAACTGCATATTTTGACATAATTGTGTTTTCGTCCACTGAAGCGCTACTGGTGCGCTGTCTAAAGCAGCTCAGTGTCTGTGTACAGCCGAACGAGCAACCTTTTAAACTATAGCCTACTTCACTGCACCGTTTCTGCGGCGTAACCCCAGGTATGTGTCGCCACATTCTCGGGTTATGAAGAACAAAGAAGGGAAAGACTCTTCCGAATTAACATCTGACCTTATCAGCCCGTTTGTATGTGTCGCTTATGACAGAACAGCTAACCAATCACGAATTATCTTTCTTCGAAAGATTATTTTATTCGCTTACTTCAGAAACAGCGAATCTCTTTAAAAAAAAACCCGGCTGTTGTCCCCTACATATTGCATTTTTTGTATATTTCGTAAAAGTTTTTCCTGCCAACTGGCAACTGGCACTATACTCGCCAACGCTGATTTTTACTCGCATTTGGCGCTGCGACGTGTAATTTTTCGGCCTGAATAAAAGTATTAATTTATTTTTTAAAAATCGTACTTACCTCAAATTTTGAACGGTAGTGTATATAAAATTGTTAATCTAATTACAAATTGACTATTGTCTCCAATGTTATTGAGCTGTGTACTTTCACTAAGAATTACTACAGCACTGAATGACGTGCTTGATCAGCTTAAATATGCCAGGAAGAAACACACACACAAAAGACTGCTTGAAGCAGAGCGAATAGACAGATGTCACTTTAAAATAAACCTTAATGTTTTAACAGTCACGATAAATAAGTAATGGATGTGTGGATGACATCACTTCTCTCTGTCTCTCTCTGACTGTCTGTGTCCTTCATTGTCTTTGACCTTCTGGTGAATGCTACACATAAACCACCGTACTTTCCCTGACAAATTCAGCCCAATGCTGCGGTAGATGAGGATGCTTTCAGACAAACCAAACTCCAGTTAGAATCTGAAGTATATACATATGTGCATGCACAAGTACAGATTTTTGCAGAGAAACAACGTCATCAAGCCTCCAACCTGTCATATAGACACCACTGTTCAATAAATTCCCCAAGAGTACAACAGTACAATATCAGTTAACCAAAGCAAAAAACCAACACTGACTTTAAGTTGAGCATTTAAATGTTTTTGTCTTTCTGAGTGTGTGAATTCAAACCAGGGTTAAAGGCTCACCCATATGTTTTCCGTTCATGTGGTAGTAGAAGGAGACACAGTAGGGGGTTCTGGTGGTCCCCGTTGGTCCTCGGGCTGCCGTAACATTATACAATGGAGAGAGGAGACGAGCTCTATCCCCATCCTGGCGCGGCCGCGACGTCTCAATGTACATGTAGTAACCTTTATTGCATAAGGAAAGTACAAAACGCTTGTGTTACCACAGGGTTTTTCAAAGAGGGCAGAAGCTTTCACAAAATAAATAATTATACACACAGAAAAAAAAAATGTATTAAAAAAATTAAAAAGAAATAATAATAAAAAAAAAATCTGCTTTCTAAAGATTCTAAAGCAATAAAATGAAATTTGGTTTTGTTTTTGTTGTAATACAAGTGTATCTTTCTATGGAGTTTCTCAACTGGAAAAATTCTCTAAAGAATTAAAGGTAAAGGTGCTTTGGAATAATTTTTAGTTTGAAAAAGTGCTATAAAAATACATTTAAATGTCAAAGAAAAAGTTCTCTTTAGATTTATAAATCTATAATTACGTCAATAGTGGGCAGAAAAAAAGATGTCCACTTTGGTGTGTGTTTTTACCTTCTTTTGTCCCACTCCTGTCCGTATCCGGCCCTGTATTAACCGACCGTTTGGGGTTCTGTGTGAGATGGTTCTGTCTGGTCCAGTCAAACACATCTCTGCGGTCTTGAGTGAACCCACATATCCTAATGTCCTCAAACCCACACACGTGATCTGCACACAAAAACATGAGAGGGAATAGAGATATACCTTGCCGTTTTTTTTGTTGTTTTTTTGGCACATGCATATAGTAATTATAAGTTCGAAACATACTCTACACAAGCATATGAATACAAGAATATGTTACAAAAGTTAAGAAGAAATATTTCAGGTGAAAAAGATGTGTCTTTAGATGTTTTTTAGAAAATGGCTAAAGACTCAGCTGCTCTAATTGAGATAGGTAGGTCATTCCACCAGCTGGGAACAGTCTAGGAAAAGGTCCGTGACAGTGATTTTGTGCCTCTTTGGGATGGCACCACAAGGCGTCATTCCCTTGCAGAACTAGCGAGTTTGGGTATATTGTTGCAGTACCAGTGGTTGTCTTGTAGGCAGACATCAGTGCCTTGAATTTGATGCAAGCGTCTATTGGCAGCCAGTGTAAAATGATGAAAAGAGGTGTGACGTGGGCTTTCTTCGGCTCGTTGAAGATCACTCTCGCTGCTGCATTCTGGATCAGATGCAGAGGCTTGATAGTACATGCCGGAAGGCCCGCCAAGAAAGCATTACAATAGTCCAATCTGGAGAGAACAAGAGCTTGGACAAGGAGTTGTGCAGCCTGCTCTGATAGGAAGGGTCTCATCTTCCTAATGTTGTATAAGGCAAATATGCAAGACCCGGCCGTTGTAGCAATATGGTCTGTCAAGCTTAACTGTTCATCAATCACAACTCCAAGGTTCCTTGCTGTCCTGGAAGGAGTTATGGTTGATGAACCCTAGCGGTCTAGAGGAAAGTGTAAGAAGTGCTGGGTTGGGGGGGGGGGCCCACGAGACCACGAGCAGTTCTGTATTAGCAACATTGAGTTGAAGGTGATGGTCCTTCATCCAGCCAGAAATATCTGTCAAACAGGCTGCAATGCAAACAGCTACCATCGGATCATCAGGTTGGAATGAGAATTAGAGTTGAAAAGCCATGATTCTGAATTACAGATCCTAATGATGACATGTAGAAGGAGAAGAGAAGTGGTCCAAGCACTGAGCCTTGAGGAACCCTAGTAGCAAGAAGTTGTGACTTATGGCCGCTTCTTTTCCACTGCCTGGACCGGCATTGCACGGCTTTTGGGGGGTTTTCCACTGTGTACAGTACCTAGTACCTGGTACTTTTTTCAGTACCACCTCGGCTGAGGTTCCAAGCGAGCCGTACCATTAACAAAATGTGACGTGTAAACCCTGCTGATCACTGATTTGCCGGAGAAAATCGCCACTGTCATTGCATTGAACTTGTGACACGAGGACATATAACGTATAGATTAAATGCACAGCCAGCGACGGAATCGAATGCAACTTTTTTTGACACGAACGCAACAGTTAAAATAAGAGCACCAGTTAAACAAAATATGGCTGTTCGTAGTCTGTTGAGAAGTACAGGACATCCCTCGTTGATAGCCGAGGAGCGGATCAGCAAGAGCTTGAGGGACGCGCAGCATGAAAAAGTTTTTCAGGAGGTCACGGAAGTAGAGGTGGCGCAACATGTCTATAATCCCACCCACTCTAAAGCGGTACTAAACTGCAGTGGAAACGCAAACCAAGCCGAGCCGAGCTGTACCGTACCGTGCCGAGCCTAGCCGTACCATGCAGTGGAAAAGCGCATTAAGAAAACCAATCCTCAAGACACCCTGAAGGATATACTTGAGAGGTAAGACTTGAACCACTGGAGTGCGTTTCCTGAGATGCCATTTTCCAGTAGGGTTGACAGGAGGATCTGGGGGTTAACCGTGTCAAATGCAGCAGACAGATCCAGCAAGATGAGTACTGAGGATTTGGAAGCTGCTCTTGCCAGTCTCAGGGATTCAGTAATTGAGAGCACGACAGTCTCAGTTTTTCAACAGAATTTTCAGACTTTTATGTTTTCACTGTTACATGGTAGGAGGTGCTATTACACATCTTCTGAAAGAGTCCTGAACGTCTGAATGAAAAGAAGGTGAAGAAGAAGAGAAATAGAAAAAAAGCGAATCACTTGCAGTACTTGTAAGCACGATGCATATGTAAAAACGTGATCATCAAGCATAAACAGCATAAAAAATAAAAACTGTCTAACAGTACCGAATGAGATGTCATGTTTTTAAAAGCAGGGGCTCTGTTCTTCTTTTGAGATATTGCAGTTCGATATTCACACAATAATATATTCTTTGGGCATGAACATTGTGTGAAAAGGATCAAAAATGCTGGGGACTGGCTGCAAACTTTATTAAAATAAATAAATAAACAATAAATAAATAAATAAACAAATACTGTGGTGGGGAAAGAGTTAAAAGGCAACAAGAGATGTCCTGTAGTAGGAGTGAGGACTGTAGGAAAACCAAAATCTAACAAGCGGCCATTATTGAAAATTGTGTACCTCTACAGTCCGTTTTCTCCTTCAGGTCAAATATTGTCCAGCAAGTCACTTTGAAAATGGAAAACCGTAAAGGAACTTGGGTCTTGTGCAGCTGACATTTCCACCACAGTAGCGCAAGAATGCAGCTAAGTTTGTTTAGCATGGTTAAGCATTCGCACCTGCATTTGTGTACTTGCGTAAAGTATGTTTCTGGCCTTATGCTGATGAGCAGGTCTGAGGAGAAGGTCTGCAGGGTTTCTCAGGCATGTTATTTTAAGGAGACCTCTCGACAGGTTCCTCTGGAGTATTGAAGTACTCTCAGCATATTGCAGCATTCACTGCGATTACCCTCATTTAACAAACACAGAATACTGTAGTTAGTCACCCAGAATGTCTCCAGTCACACTCTATATGGCTGATTAACTCATTTTCCAAGTGTGATAGGACACAGAGCGAATGAATGGAGAAGAATGCACAATTTTTTACTTGTGGTTTGAAATCACCATTTTCTTCCCTCCGCAGGCATTTACTCTGCTGATCTCCAGTCTGTTTTAATTCGTTTTTTTTTCTTTGTACTTCTTTGGCAAAGCTCTGTGCTTAGGCTGCCAGGAGAACTGTGCTGAATTTAATTGGGAAGAACTGAAAGGCAGGGCAAGCGTGAGATGGGAGGACGGTTTAGAGGAGAGAGAAAGACAACACGCATGAAACCATCACCGAAAGAAAAAGTACAAGACTGTCTCACCTGAAGGTCTTGGGTAAGTGTAGGCTGCAAGAGAAAAGAAATGAGAAAAAAGAGTGGCTGCAGGGCCTTCTTATGCATCAATTAACACGATAGATGAGATCACTGTACAGTATATAAACATATCAAACTAAATTATACAGAGAAAACTTTAAATATGTATCTAACAATTACTATTTTAATATATAGTGTGTATATTTATGTATTTGCTCTAATAGCATTCAAGAGTTTTTTAACTTATTTTAACCAAATTATTAATTTATTATTTGAAAAAAAAGAAAAAAAATACATAAATAATAATGAATTAAATCCAAAATGAAGCTGATCCCAATTAGATTAAAAATGTTAAATGTAGTAATAACAATGTTATATAAAATAATGTTAAAATTTGTTGAATAAAAAAATTGTTAAATAAACAATAAGTTCATGCATGCATTCTATTAAAACATGCATGATATTTACTACATATATTTGCCAAATCTTTGAAATAAACAGAATAAAAACAATATGAAACAAATAAAAAGCATTTACTTACATATACTTTCATTTACTTAAATATATCTTACCAAATATATTTTTTAAATCATTAAAAAAGTAGGTATGTATGGATGTATTATTATTATTATTATTAATAGTAATAATAATAGTAATTATTATTATTAAAATTTAACTGAACACTTTAATATAAATAAACTATATATACATATACATAAAATAAAATTAATAAAAAACCACACACATTGTTTACTCAGCCAATCAAATTAGAGGACTGGAGCAATTTTGTGTATACCACTTTGACACCACAGAAGAAGGGTTTCATGTCTTCCAGCAATCCATTTATTCTGGAGGTTGGCCATTTTTTGGTCTGGTTAGAGTAAATGCTGAGATTGGGAGTTGAAGATTGAAAGACTACCCAATGGGATTAGATTCTATCAGCCGTTTCTGAGATCCAGACTCAGCTCTGGTGCTGAAACCGCTGGCCTGTTCCTACTGTTCTGTAGCCATCAGCAAACTTAACACACGATGGCTGCCACACACTTGACATCTCAATTTAACATAATCCCGAAAGCGAAACCTCACATTTGAAATGCATGACCTCTGTTGATGGGAATCATGAGAATTTTAACAATTCTGGCTCTGATTCTCATTCCACAACTAGCCCAGCTATGCTTTGCGCTTGCCCATATAAAATAAAAAATCAAAATGCATCAAAAATGTTATACTTCCTACCTGAAAGAACATAAAATAATGCATTTCAACTTTAAGATAAAAATAAATAGATGCGAGTAGCCAACTGACAACTGAGATCTTGCATACTGTAATTCTTAAATGTCTGGTATAAGTGGAAGGTGACTTACGCTCTGAGTACTGGATGGTGCGCGTGACCGTGTTTCCAGTGCCGTAGCTGGTTATGGGAGTGAGGCTGACCTCATACGGCAGGGGAATACGCAAGTCCATCAGCGTGTAAGACATGAGCACACCTTTCACTGGCTCTTTAGTGGTGATCTGTTTGGACAAAACTGTCTGTCGGTTCTGCAAACACACAAGAGAAAAAGAGTTTAAGGGTAATCATGCTATGATCATGGTAAAATAAGGTGTGAAATTATTACCATCTTCAACATATGAAATCAAAAGTTTGGGGTCGGTAAGATTTCTTAAAAATTTTTCTGAAAGTCTCTTATGCTCACGAAGGCGGCATATGATCAAAATAAAGTAAAACAGTAATACTGTAAAATATGATTGCAATTTAAATATAATAAATATTCTTGCAATTTACATCATTCTAATATGCTGATTTGCTGCTCAAGAAACATTTATTTTTATTATCAATTTTGAAAACAGCGCAATGAACTGTTGTAAATTCAATGAAAGTTCAATGGTCAGCATTTATTTGTAAAATTATAAATGTCTTTACTGTCACTTTTGAATTTAATGCATCCTTGCCTCGAATAAAAAAATAATCTGCTTTTAAAAACATTTTGGTGAGGTCCAAATTATGATGGTAGTGTATACATACATATAATGGACTATGCTCTTAAAAATAAAGGTGCTTCACGATGCCATAGAAGAACCTTTTCGTCTCAATGGTTGCATAAAGAAACTTTAACATCTTAAGAACCTTTCTGTTTCACAAAAGGTTCTTTGTGGGCGAAAGAAGGTTCTTCAGATTATAAAAACGCAAGAAAGAGATGGTTCTTTAAAGATCCTTTGACTGAATGGTTCTTTGTGAACCAAAAATGGTTCTTCTGTGGCATCGCTTGAAGAACCTTTTTGAAGCACCTTTATTTTTAAGACTTTATACGTCCAATTTTTAAAGAAATTATTTTATAGGTTTATGTCTTTTGTGCTCCATTTGTATAAAACCATGAATACTTTATACCTTGTTACACTAATAATAATAATAATAATAATACAATCAAAGTTTAATTTATAGTCACTTAAAAAATTTAGCACTGTTATCATTCCTCAGCTGGTTTTCAACAGAAATACCCAACAAAAATGAAATGCATAGGGTGGAGTGATGGGAAAAAAATATCATTTTTTGTTGTAACTATGGACTATGTTGACAAGACTGATGTAGAAGTACTTACCATGAAGCTTACACTGGTGATGTACCAGAAAGAAAACGGATTTCACAGTACATGATCTAATTTTCAGCAGTAAGAAAAAAAAGTGTTTTAAAGCTTGTTGTTTTGTAGAACATCACATTTAGGATATGATATTAAATACGAATGCCTGTAGAAAGGGAGTATGTGTTAGTTAAAAATAGTCGTGTATATATTTTCAGAATGTAATTTCTAATTTTTTTTTCAAACCTAGTCTGTGGGGTAAAACGCCCCCAGGGGGCACAGCATAATTTCTGTAGTTATTGATTATATTCTTTTTAATTTTAAGCTAAAACTGCCTGTACTCAGATTTTGCTGTAAATGTATAAAGCAAATTGCTTTGTCAGACTGGGGGCATTTTACCCCACCTGTGGACATTTGTCATACTTGGTTTATAATTTATGTCATTGTCACTAAAACTATTATAACTTTTCTGGACACATTTAACTTTTGTTTCACAGAAAAAAAATTACGTTCTCCCCCACTCTACCCTATAATATTTTGTCTCAGTAGTTCTGACATAATTTTGGACAGGTAACTATTTACTGAAGACAAGTAGGACAGGAAGAAGTGGAGGATAGAAGAAATGTCAATGACTCCATGGACACAAGACACGCTCTTCTGACCATATGACTTTTCACCATAAGCATTTTCACTTTCACAGCGAGGACAGAAACTTTACACTGGAAATTGGTTGTGTCAACACCCAGAGTTATACATCTTTAACCTCCACGAATCCACAGAAAGCCCTCGGTGCAATGATTTGCTGAGTGCAAGGTCAGCTGCTATCCAGCCACCCTGCTGTAAGAAGGTTCAGAAGTCTTTCCTCAGGCACAACACAAGTGCTGACTAAGAACGCTTGGTGAAACAGATCAACTTGTCATTCTCTACTTTGAGCTACTTTGCTTTCCCATGGGACATCTCACGACGCCTCTGAATGCTGCTGGTTTTGAGTCATTTCTGAAGATACTTTAGCGAAACGTTAGCTTTTTTTTGACTGAGCTTTGAGATTTTCCCTTTAAATGTGTTCTTTACTTGTAAAACAGAGCATTTACTGCGTACTAAAGGAGAAAATTCAGTTTGATAAAAACACTCTATGCAAGTCCAAACACTTGTAGCTAATGCAATGCAAACTTTTGCATCAATGCAAGCTTGAGTTTGTTGTATATAAAGCATTACATTCTCATTGTTGACTCAAGGAATGGTATAGCAAGCATTAGTTAAACTGTCAACATGTTTACAGCTAAATGAACAAAAACCCATGTAGTTTAACAGCACAAAGATATTAGTGGAGGTATCTCTATCTACTCTACATACTCCCTTCCAATATTGCAACTCATCTGAAAGAGGGGGGGGGGGGGAATTCCAGGCCAAAATATATTTCAAACGTCTGCTAAATATATGCTGTAAATGGCATGGCTTAAAGAAACATATTAATTAAATACAGTTTGTTGAAATCTTGAATCTGTATTCTGAATAAAATAAATATATTTAGATTGGAAATATATTACATTTAAAACTTCAAATATTAAAATATATTAAACAATTACAATTCCCCATCTTAAAATGCATATTTTAATAAAAAATATTTTGGACAATATAAATAAATTTAGATTTCAAAATATATACTAGCAATATATTTGGCCATTTTTTTATATTTTAAATAGATTTTCATCATTTTTATATATATTTAAAATGTATTTTTAGCTATATTTAACTTTTGATTTCTCCATATTTAGCTTTTGATTTCTCTTATTCATACAAGCAAACAGGTTGCAGTTTTATTTGATACCACAAAAACTTTCAACGATAATATCTCATACTATTAGCTGTATCTTATTAGATGAAATGAATGTGCAGTGAGCTGTTTCAGGTCAGCTCTCACTCCCGGAGGATGTGAGGCAATCACAGGGCCAGCGGCACTGTGGCAGTCCATGCATTTCCATATGGAATTATGGGAAACATGGCAGCAGTCCCAAGGAATCAGTGCACAATGGAATGAGAAAATATCTTCAGCTCTGCATGGAGACCCGGGCAGCAGGTAAACCCGCCGACATTCCCTCCAAACACAACACACGTGAATAAGTGTGTGTGAAGCTTCCTATTCATCCTTTGTGCCCCCTTTTCCAGGCAGGAAATAGAAGCATATCTGTGATGTTAACCTGGCTAGTGAGGGTCAAACACATTTGTTATCTGTCTAATTAAGTCCCACCATAAACCCCTGCTACTGGGCCATTCACCACGGCAACATGGAGTGTGTGCCGCCACGTCTCCAACACTAGAACCCACTTGAGCCTACACAATGCATGCCAATACATGCCAATACAGCCATATCCAACACACACACACACATATGCAAACGTGCATCTTGTAAAAGTCACAGATAAATTGTCTCTACTTGGCTGCTCTTCTCTGTTAACACAAATTTTCTGTGTATCTCTCCTCATCTAAATCACCACAACACACAACACACCACACACACACACACAACTCAGAGAGAGAGAGAGACCATCGTGTTTTTCTCCAAGGGAAGGGTGGCAGGGCTTAATGAAGAAAAAAGATAAGACACGAGAATAATTTGTTTTACAGAAATTAAGCAAATGAACATTATGAAATATGACCAGACTTATATAATTGCTTACATATATAATGCAAAAACAGGCAAAAAGTCTTATGCGGAGACAGTGTCACAGTGTTTTTTGTGGTGACCTGGACTGGTCACTTGAGGGTGCTCTTCTGTTTTACGTTGTTTGTGTTAATCTCCATTTCCCATAGTCCCCTGCTCACTAATCCGTTCTGATCGGTAACACCTGTTCATGATTATCCCAGCCATATATATCTTGCCTTCTCTGTCTGTCATTTGCGTCTGTATTGTATTGTCTTCTTAGTTGGTGTTTTCGGTGTCAGGTTTTGGATTACCTTTGGCAACGTTTTTGTTCTGTTTTGTTCTGCTATTATTTTCAATAAACTGCACTTGGAACTTACCTCATTTTCTCCTGGCATTCCGTGACAGAATCCAGACGCCAATACTAGTTCCAGCAGTTTGTTTTTTGTTACCTTTTGTGGATCATGGACTTTCGGATTGTTCCTCCTCCTTCGAAGGAGTGCAGGGCTCGGCTCCGGATGTTGGTGGATCTTTGCCAACGGGGGATGGAGATTGGAGGTTTTGCTCAGTCCTTTTGGAACCTTGCGGTAGGGATGGGACTTCATGACTCAGACTTGAAGGAGGTCTTTAATTGTGGTTTAGACAATCCCGTGCCTACTTGGGAGATGGATGGGCTTAAGATGCTTGACTTTTGGGGCCTCATTGATGATCTTGGTTACCGCAACTTGGTGATCATGTCGGTCTGAGTCTCTTGCAGTGCCCCAGGAGATGCAGGAACCCGCTCCAGTCGGGGAGCGCGCTGAGCCCACTCCAGAGCCCGTTCCAATCCTTAGCTCACCCGAGCCCGATCCATCCCTGAGCTCACCACCTCTATCCTTCAAACTCCCACTAAGCGGCGGAGTGTGAGAAGGAGGACAGGAAAACCCACTCAAGAGCCCGCTCCAGTCCGGGAGCTCACAGAGCCCTCTCCAGTCCGGGAGCTCACAGAGCCCACTCCAGACCCGGAGCTCACAGAGCCCGCTCCAGTCCCGGATCTCACGGAGCCCGCTCCAGTCTCGGATTTCACGGAGCCCGCTCCAGTCCCAGATCTCACGGAGCCCGCTCCAGTCCCAGATCTCACGGAGCCCGCTCCAGTCCCGCATCACAGTCCGGAGCTCACCGAGCCCAGTCCAGTCCCCGCTCCAGTCCCGGATCTCTCGGAGCCCGCTCCAGTCCCGGATTTCTCTGAGCCCGCTCCAGTCCCGGATTTCTCTGAGCCCGCTCCAGTCCCGGATTTCTCGGAGCCCGCTCCAGTCCCGGATCTCTCGGAGCCCGCTCCAGTCCCGGATCTCACAGAGCCCACTCCAGTCCCGGAGCCCACCGAGCCCAGTCCAGTCCCCGCTCCAGTCCCGGAGTCACGAGCCCAGTCCAGGCCCCCGCTCTCTCCTCCCCGGATCTCTCGGAGCCCGCTCCAGTCCCGGCTCTCTCGGAGCCCGCTCCAGTCCCGGAGTTCACAGAGCCCGCTCCAGTCCTGGAGCTCACCGAGCCCGCTCCAGTCCCGGAGCTCACAGAGCCCGCTCCAGTCCCGGAGCTCGCGGAGCCCAGTCCGGTCCCGGAGCTCGCGGAGCCCAGTCCCGTCCCGGAGCTCACCGAGCCCAGTCCAGTCCCCGAGCCCAGTCCAGTCCCGGAGCCCACTCCAGTCCCGGAGCTCAACCGAGCCCCTTCAGTCCCCCGCTCCAGTCCCGGAGCTCTCGGAGCCCGCTCCAGTCCCGGATTTCTCTGAGCCCGCTCCAGTCCCGGATTTCTCTGAGCCCGCTCCAGTCCCGGATTTCTCGCCGAGCCCGCTCCAGTCCCGGATCTCTCGGAGCCCGCTCCACTCCCGGAGCTCACAGAGCCCGCTCCAGTCCCCGAGCTCACCGAGCCCAGTCCAGTCCCCGCTCCAGTCCCGGATCTCTCGGAGCCCGCTCCAGTCCCGGATCTCTCAGAGCCCGCTCCAGTCCCGGAGTTCACTGAGCCCGCTCCAGTCCCGGAGTTCACTGAGCCCGCTCCAGTCCCGGAGTTCACTGAGCCCGCTCCAGTCCCGGAGTTCACAGTGCCCGCTCCAGTCCCGGAGCTCACCGAGCCCGCTCCAGTCCCCGAGCTCACCGAGCCCAGTCCAGAGCCGGAGCTCACCGAGCCCGCTCCAGTCCAATCCCGGAGCTCACCGAGCCCAGTCCAGTCCCGGAGCTCACCGACCCCAGTCCAGTCCCGGAGCTCACAGAGTCCCGGAGCTCACAGAGCCAGTCCAGTCCGCTCCAGTCCCGGATCTCGCGGAGCCCAGTCCAGTCCCGGATTTCACGGAGCCCAGTCCAGTCCCGGATTTCGCGGAGTCCAGTCCAGTCCCGGATCTCGCGGAGCCCAGTCCAGTCCCGGATCTCACCGAGCCCAGTCCAGTCCCAGAGCTCACAGAACCCAGTCCAGAGCCCTGGGGGAGGGTGGAGCCGGCAGCCGAGCCAGTCCCAGTCCC
This sequence comes from Sinocyclocheilus anophthalmus, assembly GCA_018155175.1. Classification (NCBI taxonomy): domain Eukaryota; kingdom Metazoa; phylum Chordata; class Actinopteri; order Cypriniformes; family Cyprinidae; genus Sinocyclocheilus; species Sinocyclocheilus anophthalmus. The sequence continues at coordinate 102,357 of JADLZN010010686.1, read as the reverse complement.
CGCTCCAGTCCCGGAGTCCACCGAGCCCCATCCAGCTTCCAGTCCCCTGATCTCACCGAGCCAATCCAGATCCAGTCCCGAGCTCGCGAGCCATTCCCGTCCTCCGGCTCGCTCCGTCCGTAGCTCGCAGGCCCTACTCCAGAGCCGCGCAGAGTCCGCTGAGACTACCTCTCCTCTGCTCTTGTTTTCAGTCATCCGGAGTTTCTGGAGAGGGATTTCGGTCCCACCATGTTCCCCGATAGGTTCTGGCTCTGTCCGGTTGGACGGCCTGGTCTGGTGTGGCAGGAGCCCTCACTGGCTCATTCCTTTCCTCGGCTCCCGTCTGGCCATTCTGGGAGTCCTGCGTGGTTGGGGTCTTGCTGGTCCATGCTGCCGGTCCCGCCTTGGCCTTTCACCCTGCCGGTTTTGTGCTCATGCCTTGGTCTAGCTCTGGTCCCTGGTCCTCTTCCGTTGGCTGGTCCTGGCCCGCCATCCCTCCCACTGGCCCGCCTCTATTCCACCTCCCTCCTGAACTTTGTGTGTCTGGTGGAGCGTCTGGTATCCCCTCCGTAGAGGGGGGGGTAATGTCACAGTGTTTGTTGTGGTGACCTGGCCTGGTCACTTGAGGGCACTCTTCTGTTTTACGTTGTTTGTGTTAATCTCCATTTCCCATAGTCCCCTGCTCACTAATCCTGGTCTAATCGGTAACACCTGTTCATCATTAACCCAGCTATATATATCATGCCTTCTCTGTCTGTCATTTGCGTCTGGATTGTATTGTCTTCTTAGTTGGTGTTGTCGGTGTCAGGTTTTTGGATTACCTTTTGCAACGTTTTTGTTCTGTTTTGTTCTGCTATTATTTTTCAATAACCTGCACTTGGAACTTACCTCGTTTCCCTCCTGGCATTCGTGACACCGTGCCTCCCGTGCCCTAAATATCCGGTCATTATTAACAAAACCATCCTCATGTTCGCATTGTCACAGATATCAAAAAATAATAATATAAATAAATAAAGGTACCTATTTAATCTGATAGATTTTTCTTCTGGTTATGTCCTGGAAAATTACTGGAAAATGCCAATTTCAGCTCTCTTTATATTAAAATTACGATATTTATAATTCTTTTTGTATAAAAAAAGTATAAGACAACACAATCAACTACTAGGGAACCCGTTCACCCTGACTAAAAAATAAAAAAAGGGTTATTGGCGACATTTTTATCTTACAATTCTGATTTTTTTTCAAAGAATTGTGAGATATAAACTCACAATAGCGACTTATAAAGTCAGAATTGCTAGATACAAACTCGCAATTCTGACTTTTTTTTTTCTCAGAATTGCAAGAAAAAAGTCAGAATTGCGAGTTATAAAGTCAGAATTGCGAGATATGAAGTCATAATTGTGAGATATAAACTCACAACTGCGAGTTATAATTCACAATTCTGCTTTTTTTTCAGAATTTGCGTGACAAACTCACATTGGAGTTATAAAGTCAGATTTTGAGATATGAGTCAGAATTGCAAGATAAAAACCTCGCAATTCTGACTTTTTTTTTCTCAGAATTGCGAGTTATAAAGTCAGAATTGCGTGATATAAACTTGTAATTGCGAGTTAAAGTCCAATTTTCAATGTTCTCAGAATTGCTAGTTTATAGCTCACAATTCTGACTTTATAACTCGCAATTACGAGAAAAAAAGTCAGAATTGCGAGATATAAACTCGCAATTCTGAGAAAAAAAGTCAGAATTTGCTAGTTTGTATCATGCAATTATGAGAAAAAATTTCAGAATTGTGAGATAAAAAGTCACATTTACCTTGTTTTATTTTTTATTCAGTGGGGGAAACGGGCTTCCATAAACTAAAAGCTTAAATATTTCCTCATATATACAAAACATAATACTTAATAATAAGATATTATACTATATTCTTAATATCTATAGTATATATATATATAATATAATTATACCAATTGAAGAAATCGGAGAAGAGAAGACCAAAATGAAAGGTCCATTCACACCAAGAATAATAAGTGTAAAGATAACTATAAAGATAACTATATGACCACCCACTTCAATGCACAGTAATATTGTTTTTATTAAAAGCATGCTGCAGTTTTGTCGTCTGCTGCTTTAATGCTCAAGCTCTTTTAACATCAGCTGGATTCCTATTGGCTGTCAATGTTTTTTTGTTTTTTTAATCATTCACCTGGAACAAAAAAGTGTTTCAAATTATATAATTCCACTGTGTCATTATCTGTATAAATATGGTGCGGATCGTATTGCTTTACATTTAGAACATTTTTTGGTAACACTTTATTTCGATAGTCCACTTTAGACATTCTATTAACAGTAAGTAACTTTGCAACTACATATCAACTAGCAGTTATTAGTATAGTCGACTGTCTCTTAATATCTCTGAACAATTGCTTTGTCAATTATTCTACAACCCTAACCTACCCTAAACAGTCTACCTGAGAGTTAGTAGACATGTAGTTGCAAATTTATGAGAATTAGTTGACATGTAGTTGACATGTAGTTACAAAGTTACTTATAGTTAATAGAATGTCTAAAGTGGACTATCGAAATAAAGTGTAACCCTTTTTTTAACTATATCTTTGTCATTATTGTTATTGTCCTTGGTGTAAACGGGCCCTAATGTATTGGACGTTGTCAAGAACGATATGAACACAAGACCTAAAGAATGCTATCAATGAGTGAGATTACTTTATTTATTTTCAAGAGACCAGGGGCTACACTAACTTTTTAATTTTATTTATTTTAACATTTTTCTGTCAGAACTCACAGCTACTACGAATCAACCTGCGTTTAATTTAATTTTATTATTTTAAAAAAAAAGTTATTATTTATATTTTATTTATTTTGATATAAGAAACACATCTGTATATGTGCCAAGAATAACAGCATTATTGTATTGATAAAGACCTGATCACAACAAGCTGTAGTTTCACCGCATGTCATGGAGTGAATTGTCAGACATAATTTGGTTTGTCACATGTTGACCTGCAGCAGGGCATGTTGGGTAAATTTAAACACATCTCACATATCTCATTCTCTCCTGTTAGCTCTCCCTCTTAAGATGACATGGGTGATAGATAAATCTGTCTGAAGAGCAAACACTGATATTTGGAATGCATATTATATTATTTGAATAGATTTTTAATCTTTATGAAGGGAACTAGTTCTCTAGCCATATAAAAACACAGTGCATCATTCATTGCTCGAATACATCAACTGAATTAAGAGAAATAAAGTCTTGATATGAACTATTCTGGCTATAATTATAAAAGTAGGCCAATATTATACTGAATATAGAATTACTCAGAATTACTGTTTAAATAAATTCAGTGAATTAATTAATTAAAATTCACATACACTCAATTCTGAATATGCAATAAAAATTGTAACTGCGATAACAAAACACTTAAACATAATAATATCACAAGGTTTGCCTCATCTCTTTGCAACAAATGTGCTACAAACTTTCTGCCATTGAGCTTGTTCGCATGTGAAATTAAGAACTTTTATAAATTTGTATCCAGTTCAGGTTGTAAGAGTACCTCAAGTCAGCAAATTATATCACCATTAAAGAAAATTCACAATAAATCCATGACTCTGAACAGCTATATATATTCAGCATGTTCTCAGTTCATTAAAATGGTTGTTGGACAGACAGGTCTTGGTCTGTTGGGCTTTGACAGGTCTAGGTCTAGGTCTGGATCTTGATCTCTGGTCCTTAGGACAATGGTACATACTGAATCATTAAAGGATGAAGAACTAGCACAATGTAGAAGCTTTAAGGGTTCCATCACCTTGCAGAGGGCTTTATGTACTAAACACACACACACACAGCTGTAAGATCTCACCCTCTCGTAAAATCACAGGTGTGCGAGGTGTGAGCAGAGGTCTGTGAACCGCGCTTCTCTCACCGCAGGTTTCCCCTGCAGGTACGGCTCAATAAAGATGTGTAAATGCATTCAAGCGCTCTTTCTCTCAATCCCTCTCCTGAGGTGTTCACCCCACTGATCGGAGTTCTGTCATTGGTGTTCGGTTCGTGTCCATGTACGTTGCGTTCATTTGTTTTTTTATTTAAAATTGAAAACAGAAACATGAAACATTTTAGTTTTTTTTCGCCTTGATTTTCCGTTTTTACATTCAGGGGTAGACAACAGTTTGAATGCTCAATTTCCGTGTGTGTGTGGAAATGGAACATCCCTTTCCACTGATTAGTCAAGCAAGCATCAAATGGTGCCGTCATCATGTCATCTTTAATTCTGTGCAACAGAATAAGAGTCCTCCGCTGTTAAAGCATTTATTGCAACTCCTGCGTTCATCTCCCTCTCATCAAACAACCAGACTAACAAATGGCTTGACACAAACCATACTGGGGCAGCGCCTAGACAGGGCTTACTTCTGTGTAGGCATAGATTCTATATGGCAAATATTAGGTGCTTATTGCAGAAATATGTACGTACCTCAGATCTGCAGCCACATTACCCTTTTAGTCTATTTCTTTGGCGCACCGCACATTTTATTTAGCTGTCCAGTTATCAAAATCTGTGTGGTAAAGCTGCATGACATTTACATTATAGTGAAGCGCAGACCAGTATCGGTTTTAGTGTGAATATAAAGCTATCTTACCGTTTTGATTGATTTGTCCAAGGTTTTTTTCATAGAGAAGTTTATATGATACTGGCATTATCCAACGGCATGTTACACATATATATAATATATGCCATTTTTATAGAAAAGGGCATTTTTCTAACTTCATAAAATATGTTTGTCACCTTTAATATTAAATTCCTAAATTTAGTAAATATTTGAAAAATATGACATTATAGGTGTTACCAATTACATCAGTTCCAACCAAAGCCATCTTTGCACTGTGGCACAGAAGCTGCATCTTAAGTTGAATTTAGATGTATTTACACAATTAATGCTGCTCAGATGGCAGTAAATGCATTAACACAGCAATTGCATTACGGAATGAGATTAATGTTTTACACAAAAACATTCAATAGCCTACAGAAATATGAAATGAGTGACAAAATGAAACAATTGGATACTTGAATTATGAAGGTTACATCGCCAGTAGGTGGCGGCAAGTCATTGTGTTGATGAATGAGTCATAGAGTCATCAATTCAACCGATTCGTTCAAAATGCTGATTTGTTCAGGAGCAAAGCAAATGGGTCATTGAACCACTCACACAAACGATTCATTCAAAGACTCAGATTCATTCAAGAATGAAACGCCTGTGTTTTAAGTCAAATAAAACACACTGTTATGTGTCTAAAATTAAATGAATTCATACTCATTATTAATGAAACTGTACTGTCTAAAATAAAAGTTATGATTGTTGCGTATTCACACTAAAAGCAATACTGGTCTGCACTTCAATATAATGTAAATCCATTCACCCCGTGTTGTCCAGTGCGTCATGCAGCTTTGTCACACAGATTCTGATAACTAGACAGCTAAATGAAATGTGCGGTGCGCCAAAGAAATAGACTAAAAGGGTAATGTGGCTATGTCAGACTCTGTTCCTTGTTTTGTGTGTGTTTTGCTCCCCATGTGCCTTCCTTGCCCTTATTTGGTCCTTCCTGTTCCTGTCCCCATTCAGTTCTATTGATCCCAGGTGTGTCTCGTCATCCCATCGTCATGTCATTTTGTATATGTCTACCCTTGCTACGTGTGTTTTCCTTGTTCCCTGGATGTGATTAAAATCTATATGTTTGAATTCCACTCCTCGTCTCCTCGCACCTTCTTCTCCGTGCTCCTCACAGTAGCGCACCGTGACAGAATTCCAGACCGTGACAGTAAGCGGCGCCCCTTCTCTCGTTTTTTAAAAGTGTTTTGTTTTCCTTTTCGTTTCTCCCCACTAAGATGGAGGAACGAGCAATGTTCATCGTCGTGGCTCGCCTGAGATCACCTACACGAGGGCATTTGTGCCGCTCGCCCTCGCCAGCTCCCTTGATGGGGAGACCCTTGTGACGCTGTTCCGGCTTGGGATCACATACCATCTCCCCGCGGAACTCACAGACACCACCAACCTCGACTGGAAGAAGGCGGTCATCCGGTGTCTGGAGAGCCTCCAATCCCGATCCGGAACCCCTCCGCCGGCCGTTCCACAGTCAAAACTGCCGGCCACTCCAAAGTCAAGTCCTCCGGCCACGGCATTCCCAAGCCTGCTGGCCGCGGCTCAGTCAAGCCTGCCAGCCATTCCTTTGTCAAGCCCGCCGGCTGCGGCTCAGTCAAGCTCGCCGACCACGCCTTTCACCCCTGTGGGTGTGGGGACTGGGGCTGTGGGGGGGGGGCAAGGGAATCACTAAGGTGAAGAAGGCGTCGGCCTCCAGCTTCAGAGCTCGCTCCATGTCGTCTCCAGCCCCATAGTTTCGCTCCAAGTGTCGGCTCTCCAGCCCCAGAGCGACGCTCCATTGGTCGGCTCCAGCCCCAAGCTCCCTCCGTCGCTCCAGCCCCAGAGCTCGCTCCATGTGGTCCGGCTCCCTCCCCAGAGCCCGCTCCAATGTCGGCTCCAGCCCCCGAATCCCTCCCAAAGAGGGCTCCTCTTCCCGAGTTTAGCCCACGGAGGGCCCAGTCCCCCGATTAGCCCAGAGAGGGCTCCAGTCCCCGAGTTTAGCCCAGAGAAGGCTACAGTCTCCGAGTGCAGCACAGAAAGTGCTCCAGTCCCCAAATCAAGCCCAGGGAGGGACACTGTTCCCAAGTTAGGCCTACGGAGGGCCACTAAAGACGATAGGACTGCAGAAGAACTGATGATGGCACGGTTTGATCTTCGGCTGACCAATCAGCAGAAAAAGGCGTTTAATTCCCGCCCACGTGTAGAAATCAAATATTCAAGCTGTTTATTCATTTTTCCACCCATGAACGAAAAACGAAAATTTAAGCTGAATTCTCATTTTTCTTTTTTGGGAAAAAAAAAAAAAACGAAAAAGGAGCCGTTTTCTCATTTTTCTACTTTCAATATTAAATCAAAAAACGAATGATCGAATGATACACGGATTTGCACGGACCGGTTCGGATGTGGACAGCTGTTTGAGTCTCCGGTGGTTGAGTAACATATGGCACAGAGTGTGTTTAAAAGATGAAACTGGGTTTGTCGTTTGTCAGCAAATTTACAACAATGTCTGAATGCGGAGTTTAGCTTGTTAGCATCAGTTCGATGGGAAAAAAAAGAACTGCGAAAAATGAGCCCAAAATAATAATCGGTAATGAATGTGTCTAATCTTACTCAGTGTACGTTTATTCTAGATGGATTCTGTTTTCCGCACCGGTAAACGAGCAGCACAGCTTTAGAGATGAGGCTTGGTGTTTCCTGCGGTCTCTGAAAACACAGCACTCATTTCACAAATGAGAGAATGTTCTTTTTCTTCTTTTGCTAAAAGTTCAGATGAAATGAAAGTGCTCTGAAAGTGTGACGGAGGTAAAGAAAAACATTTAAGTAAAGTAAGACAGAATGCACAAATGTACGTTTAGCAGGGGCATTTTCTCCAAGGAGGCAAGAGAGGCAAGAAAGGAAAAAAAAAACACTTTTGGCAGTCTGAGATATTGGAATATTATGTGTAATAAAAAAATTGTCTTTGACATCATAATTGTATAGCATTGTTGTTTTAAATATCAGATACTTACATTTCTTATGAAAGCTTATTCAGTTATTTGAAATATACGTTGTTGTAAAAAAAAAGTAGTTTTAATGTAGTTAGCTACTTTCTGGTAATAACTTGTAGTATAGCTAGCTACTTTTTCAGAAGGATAGCTTGACTGTAGCTTAACTACTTTAACTTGTGAGTAGCTTGTAGCTTATCAAGCCAAAGTTTCAGAGTAGCTTCCCCAACACTGTGCTTTTCTAACACGATCGAGAGTGCACGTAAACACTGGATCGGATTGAAGCCTGAAACTGAAAGGACTGCACATGTGCAATGATACAATAATAGTGTAATGACATATGACGCGAGCTGTTCTTCCTGTTGAATAAAGTGTCGTATAAATTAGTGTTCTGTTATTATAAACCTCTCATTTCACTCAGCGTCTGTGAAGTGGAGTAGGACAACATCCTATCAGTCCTTGTTTTGGATTCTTATCCACAAACAACTGGTTTTGGGCATTGGTGGGGCATTTTTACTGCGTGATAAATATAAGCAGGACGGCACAGAAATCGATAAATATTCATTCTGCTGTTTAAACCAAATAAAGAAACAGTGTAGGAGAATGGTTATTATGTGCAAACAGTGGGAAATGCTCTATATTTGTGCAGTATGCGCATGTCAAAGCTTGGGACATATAAACGCACACATCAACCCGATCACTTTATTTAGCGTTAATGTAAACACTACATTCAGATTCATCAATCTAAATTAATTCAGTCCGATTGAATCAAAAGTTGTACATGTAAACATAGCCTGTGAGAAACAATGGCACTGCTTTCTTCAGCTCATTACCCCCCCTCCTTTCCCTCTCCTGTCTACATTTCTCAAAGCAACATCTATAAAACATTTATCAACATTACCACCACAAAAGCGACGACGCATTCATACACAGTCAATGCACAGTATTGACCGTATAGATACACACACAAATTGAATGAACTATATTTCACTACTCACACACAGACACTCATTGTTATTCTACTATGATCAAATATGCACATATACTCAACTGAGTCTACTGAGAAACTCATCTATAATCTGTCTCCCTCTCCACCACACACACACACACACACACACACACACACACACACATGTTCAAGCTCATAAAAGTTAATGCACGCTTGCTGCAGTCAGGATGTTAATTCATTGGTCCCTGTAGACTCTTACTTAAGGTAAGGTTTTAAAGAGGGAAAGATTAGCTATTCATGCACACAAAGACAAGTGGCTAATCTCCCCCTCCCCGTTCACTTTGATTCCTGCCTCCTTCCATAATTCATCAGTGCTCTTCCGTTCCTGCCACCCCCCTCTGGGCCAGGTTTCTATGAATAGATGATTAGGACGTCGGAATCGAAAAAATCTGATGAAGAGTCACAAAGCGCACACAGTTTCTGTGCCGAGAGAGTGTTGATGCGCCCATGGCACGCTCCCGTCCCACCGCAGCTGCTGCTGGGGTCGTCCCGGGACGTTTGGAGGGTGTTTGTTTGTTGCAATGGGTGGCCAGATTTCAACCGGGACACACAGGGGGTGGCAGGAATCCTGGTGAATACTTCAAAGATGGAGTTTATTTCATCAAAACGTTGCCTGTAAACGATTAAACGTTGGCTCTGTCCATTTCTTAGTGAGCTGACTTGACGTGACTGATTTCAATAGAATTTGGTTTACAGCATAACAACGCAATGTTCTAATAAGGGTAAAAATACATAAAACGCACAAAAACATTTTTTAATTTAATTAAACTATTTCTTATTTTTAATTAATTTTAGCAATAAATCATAGATTTCTTCATTCAGCTTGTAGTATTGCATTATGGGATCGCCCTCCTCATGAAAGATACTTGAGATGCTGCTTTTTGGCTAAAAGAAAGTACTATATAATAAACACAGCATTACGGTTTTCCAGTTAAAATATCTAAAAATTCTAAAAACAAAACTGGTTTACTTGAGAAGTAACACTGCATAACAAATTAAAGGGTTAGTTCTAGTGGTTGACCGATATGTGTTTTTTGACAGCCGATGCCGATATCTTGGAAAGCAGGGTCGCCGATGGCCGATAAAAAGCCGATATAATTTGATTTATTTTAATTAATATTCAAGAAATTTGAAATCATTTGAAAATGGAATAAAAAATAAATTAATAATTAAAAAGGAAGTAAACACTGTAACCAACAGGGCACTCAGTATTCTGGGAAGTTTGTGTGCATTGGGAATCATATTTTTTCAAACAAAGCCAAGGTAACACTCATTTTACATATAGCACACAGTGAAAATTACATGAATATGACAGTGGGCAAATGCATAAAGCGCAGCATAATTTGAAATCATGAGCTTACGATCGCGAGTCTTCAGTGAAGCTGCACTCTCCTCCTATCCTCAGTCACTGTGCACGGCACGTCAAAATAAACGTCCGACGTGCCGTCAAAATAAAAGTCCCGCCTCGAATGCATCAGCCAAACAGAAAAACTTATCGGCCGATATTTGAAAAAGGCCAAATATCGGCATTATATCGGCCTTGGCGATATATCGGTCGACCAGTTGTTAGTTCACCCAAAAATGAAAATTCTGTCATTAATTACTCACCCTCATGTTGTTCTAAACCCGTAAGATCTCCGTTCATCTTCGGAACACAAATTAAGATATTTTTGATGAATTTTGAGAGCTCTCTGACTCTCCCATAGACAGCAAGGGTCCTTACACTATCAAGGCTCAGAAACATAGCAAGGATATCGTTAAAATAATCCATGTGACATCAGGGGTTCAACCATAATTTTACGAAGCTACGAGAATACTTTTGTGCAAAGAAAACAAAAATAATGACTTTGTTCAACAATTCGTCTCCTCCGCGTCACCCTGGTGCCATTTTGGAGAGTATCCACTGAACGCAAACAGCGTATGCTATTCTGTGTCAGCTGTGTCACGCGGATACGTACAATTACAGTTGAACCCGTCTTACGGGTTTAGAACGACATGAGGGTGAGTAATTAATGACAGACTTTTCATTTTTGGGTGAACTAACCCTTTAAGGCTTGTTTTCAGAGAAAATATCTTTAATATGGGTGCATTTTGTTTTACTCCACTGGCAGATATGTTCTTGTGTTAGGAAAAAACTAGTTAAAAACAAGTAAAAAAAATCTGCCAGTATAGTAAAACAAAATACCCTAATATTCGAGATACAGTCTAGGAAAACAAGTCTTAAGTTATGCTTCTCATGAAAATTTATCTTGTTAAAGGGGAATTACACAAAAGTACTATGAATAAGAATTTTTACAGTATAAACTGCTCAATAAGTTTTTGAACAAAATTTGTATTTTGCAGAATAGTTAGTGCATATCATAACAGTGTTATATCATTATAAGCTTGGCTTGGTGGATGCAAAAACAAAGACAGCACGTGTATGTGTCATGTAAAAATTTGGTGGCTGAAAATGCATTTGCACATTTTTCCAGCTAAGCTGGCTGTTAACTAGCTGCTTGCACTGAGAGAACGACAGGCAGTGACCAGACATGCAAGCTCATTTCTGAAACAATATCTAGAATAAAACTACAGATAAAATATAGATAAGAAACAGTTATAAATATTGAAGCTAAAAGGAAGCAAGCCATGTTCTCAACAAATCTTTTCACTTAAAAGTATTAGTTAACAGTTAACTTGTGTCTTCAGAGTCTATGCTGGCTATGGACCTGCACTGAAGATACTACCTTTTCAGTCAGTGAGCCTCACAGTGGAAACTGGGACATATTTACATTTTTTAGCAAACTATCCAGACACTGTATTTTGGACAATGCTCCGCTACATCACATACAGAAATGCAAAGCAGATATTCATGCAGCCTCACACTGCTGACTCAGGGATGAAGGTCAAAAGGCAGGAACTATGTGAATTACTGCTGCTTGGCTGTGAAATAAAGTTAGCTATACATGAGCATCCAATCCCACCTGGCAAAGTCGAGTGCAATGGACACAATGAGGACATATTCATCTCTGTGGAGGAGAACTCAAGCTACTAAACACAATAGGTTTGCGCATGCTATAAATATGCAACTTCAATTTGAGATTTGTTCTAACAGCAATATTTTCATCCAATGTGGCCAGCGAGGTCAACCCTAAAGGCCAATTTACTTCATCAATGACACTGTTAGAGAAGTATCGTGACCTCAGAATAGGCTTTAGTAGCACTGCACTTTAATCCAAGCACTTTGTTTATCACATAGACTACAAGATGGTGTGGACATGCTTGACCATGTTCCTTAAAAGAGGAGGGATGAAATGCAGACCCAATCAGGCTGCTTGTGTGTTCTTGTGTTGCGCCGGTGGGGTTCTGAGAGTCTCTTTAATGCAGTACAAGCAGCGATCGATCCGCTGTCTGCTCCCTACACAGAGCACACTATTCCCCTGACTCCTATTACAAACACACTTATTCTACTCATCCACCTCCCACCAAGCCAACATAAAGAAAGAAAGAGAGAAAGAAAGAAACCGTAATATCAGCTTCCCAGTGTCTGTTGGTTTCGGCTGTTACCTTTGACCTTGACCAGTAACCGATTATTTTGTCCCCGCCCGCTGCTTTCGTGTGTCCACTGTAAGATGTAGGAATAATTGTTCTTCAGGGTGCGATTGGGGTTTGGAGTGTCGTAGTAAAACTCTGCATTATACGGCTGAGCTAAACGGACAAAGAAACCAAAACAGAGCATGACTAGTTAGTCAAATACTTTAAAAAGATAAACTACTACCATCTAAGCTACCGTAATTTGCAATGTGGAAGTAAGCTATTTTCGGTGACGGTGTGATGCTTTCGTGCATTACCCTGGAGGCAAATGACTATGAGCGATAACAAATGCAATACAAGGACCACTAACTGGCACTACAAACGGGGGTGTGTCTATAAATTGTCAATGCTTAAAAATATACAAGAAAAAACAGTTTGCAAGATCAAGCAGCATAATGGACTGTTAATAATAACTTTAAAAAGAGGTGGCTAGGTCAACTGAATAGCATGTGGGGGTTGTTCTGCGTCAAGACGAGGATATCTGCTCCACTGAAATAAGATGTTTGAAAAGGCGTGTGTTTTATAATGGTTAATGTGTTTGGCCATTCTAGGTATCATTTAGGTAGCCATTTTTTAAATTATTGCAGAAAAAAGCCATTATGTGGGTCCTGATGCTGGAATGAAACCAATTATCGATAGCATCATGAAGGACAAGCCTCTCATTACGGAGAACATGTTTAATTACGTGTCACCAAACGGAAGATTCACACCGGGGTGATTTTTCAACTGTTTAAATATTACTTTCACATGTTGTCTGGTGCAGTGGATCGTGAATAATTTATAGCATTTTGCGTGGAGAGATACTGCACCTGTAAGCAGTTATCTGTGTTAAATGCAATTTTTAGTTTAGTAAATTACAGTTCTTTTTGGTGGGTTCATTTCCCTTACAAAACCTATTATGGTAACCAACATACAGTAGTTACTGAAACAAATACCTAATTAGCTGCAATTATTTTTAGTGTAGACCCATAATAAATAAATATGAATCTCCTTCAACAATGAACGGCAAGGGCTAACAGACCCAATTCTGTCATTTATTTACCATTGGGCCCAACACAGGGAACATATAACAACTTTGGCTAACGTTCTCTCAAGGTTCTCTCAGAGTTATGAACAAACGTTCTCCCTGTAACATTAATAGAACTGTCATTCAAACTTATCTGGTCTTTAATAACGTTTTCAAAACATTATTTATACATTGTTTGTGGAATGTTTTTCTAAAACTTTTTAGTTGGACATTCATCTAACTTTTTGAAACTCTACTAATTAGTTGTTTCAGATGCTTCAGAGATCATTCAAAAGTAACTTTCCCATCACATCTGGAAGATGATAAAATCAAACATTCTCCTAATGTTTTTGCTAATGTTCACATAACCAAGGGGGGAAAGAAAATATTTTTTAACATTTGAAAAACTGGAACATTCGAAGAACATTCAGGAAATAACATTTTCATAACTTAATGGAAACTTTAGCAAAACATTCTTAGAACATACTTTTGCTAGCTGGGGTACATTTCTGCAGAAATGCCTTTCGTAGTAGTCAGAGTAAGGACAACTGCATGCTAAATGTTGCAGGACGACATTCCGTCTACTAAGCGCATATTCCAAATCTGCATGCTACACAGCAGCTAGGTCATATTAGAGTGTGACGATAGAACTACACATCCTGATAGCATATCAGGCGCGCTCAGGCAGTCCATGATGTGTTGGCAACAGCTAAGAGAAACCCTAGCTGAGAAGTCAAAAGCCTTACAAGTCTGCAAGAGGGCAGCCCATTTTTTCCCCCCAGAGAGAACAGAAACACCTGGGCCTTTTTGGAGTGTACTGTTATGCCACATCACCGTCGGTGTTTTTCTTGGCAGATATTTCTACATCAACTACGAGGTCGCTAAACACAGCTGGCAACTCAACCGTAAGGAGTGAGTGACAGACGTTTTTCACATAAAATATGATCTTCTGATTTAATTGCATTCTTTTCCAGAAGGCAAGCAGAACTACTCATGTGATCCCAGACAGTCGCGTAGCTACGGGTGGGCCTGGGTTCAGTTGCTTCAGAAGGTAGCCTAATAATTGTGAATTCTGTTGCAATAATCGCAATACTTTATCTATAAGAATAAATTGTGTTGTTGCTTTATCTTGTTTGCCATATAATGATGAAGATATTTTTGCGAACAGACCCTTAGCTACAGCAGAGATCGCTGGATGCCGTTATACATGCCTTTGTCCATATTAGGGTTTTCCTGGCACGCCACGTTACTTCTATGAGTCCGTTTTGTACTTTATGTGCGAGAGAGCGCCCTCCGGCTTCGAGTATGAATAAACGTCCCCCGCAATCATCCATGCTAAGAGCTAACAGGCTCGCGGCTAGTGCTAACTTAATTCACAATATTTCCCTCACCAGCAGCGGCTCCATTCTCTAAAGGCACCTCTCCTACACAGACGGCCATTGTACAGGTACAAAATCCTACATTTCCTAATGTCATTGCCTAGTCACTGTTGTTTATTTCATGTGGTTTATGTGGCCGCTGAGCCAGACTATGACCAAGCATGGGTTTTACATACTGTCCATTACTACTGTCCTGCTGTATTTGATGATGGGGGGTGTTGCTGCTGTCGATGCGCGTGTGTGGGGTGTGGATCCGGTACTCATTCGTTGCTTGACGTTGATTGTTCGTAACATTGCTTATGATGACAGACAGGCTTATGGCTCGATTAAATGGTGATGTAAATTCAAGCAGGTGTAACTGTTAGTTGTGTTGGCCTATTTTGATAACAGATGTATTTTAGGCTAGGCCCACCCAATTTTCTCTGGGCCCACCCACATTGTAATTCCTGGCTACGCTAGTGATCCCAGATGGAAGATCCGGTTTGATCCAATTTAAACCAGCTTGATGAAAGTGGTTTCATATGGTTTAGTTGGTCCAAGCTGGTTATTTGTGGTCTTTAGTTTGTCCAAGCAGGTTTAGGTAGTTGTAGTAATGTCTGAAAGATTAGTTCTTCTGAGTTGGGTCAATGAATCAGTTGAACCAGTTCACAAAAACTCTGAATGATTCATTTATGAATCAGCAACTGGACATGACTAAACTGAGAAGCAACATTTCATAAATGTTTCAAGAAGGGTTTATATTATAACTTAATAAGCCACATTATGATGTGAATAGTATTTTTGAAATGGTTCACTGAAACTATTTGAAAGATCCAATTTGTTGAAATTAATCAAACTCCACGTCTAAATAGATGATCATCTAGTCTAGCAGCTTTTGGGCTCAGGCTGACCTAGCAAACCATCTTGGTTAACAAGATTAGGGTTAGTAGACCAACTTGGCCAAACTGGTGGGGTTAAACTAGTTGACTATGAAAAACTAGTCTGACCAACTAGCAGTTATCCAATGGATAATCAGTCTCACTTTTCAGATTAAAATTAGATCAGTCTACCTTTTCATGTGACTGAGTTGTTAAACTCAGGACATTGGATGAAAGTTTGACTTTTTCAGCTTGTTTTGCATTAAGTTAGGTTTCTGGCGTGTCTGCAAGCTCAGAAAAGCTCAAAAGAAAACATGCAGCCAGTTTGTTGTGGGCTGTCTGAGTATGAAACTCTGTCCCTGTCCCAAATGGCACCCTAAACCCTCGCGGTCTTCCTCTGAGTCCGCACTTTCGTGACGTAATGGCGCTTTGACTGTCGGGTAGAAGTCTGCTGCGCAGCTCGCACCAGTGCGGGCTCGGAAGAAGTGCGGATCGAGGGTGCATAACGGCTGCAAACGGCTGCAAAAGGAGGCGCTCGCGAGCACCCTTCTGAATGCTAAAATGACAAATGGGACACCCTACGGTCTCGTGGACTTAACGGACACGTGCACGCGGCGGCCATTGTAAGTCCATAAGACCACAAGTGCACATGAAGTGTTCCATTTGGGACAGGGCCTCTGTCATCCAGCGAGCTGTTTCAATTTTCAGCCGGTTTCTACGTAGATAGCTATTGCTATTTGAGTAAGACCACCTCCGAGCCTTATACAGATATATTCCCGTGTCTTGTGTGGACACGCCCCATGGAAGAGAAGGGTGGGGTGAGTAGTAATGAGCATTATCATTTAAAGGGACATGCACCGAAACGAATAGCTATGAACAGAGAAGTTTTTGACCAGGTAAAAAGGGTGTTGTTTTACACGACCATTGAAGAATTTTAACCAAAGTATGTTACAGACATTTTATAAAGAATCATTCCAACTTATGGAAAATGGGAATACAACGTCCCCTTTAAAGACAAAAGTTAGATGACAAACGTATACGTCTAAGCAGTAACTGGCCACCTACTGGTATGACTTGGATTTTTGCAGCAGGTATACAATTAAATAAACCAGACTGTTTGAGCTCGCACAACAGGAATAACAAGACAAACAAAATAGAACTTCTGACTCTTGACAAAGTTTGGTAACCCTTCTATATTAAGACTATCAGACCCAAAGCTACAGGAAAGCATGAAGATCAATTCTTCCACATAATACCCACATAAAACATACAAACGTTTTTTACAACTCACCAGACACAATGAAGGTGCAGGTTGAGGTACCGACTCCATTGCTCAATCTGCACTCGTAAGTGCCATTATTAGTGGTGTCTAGTTTGAACCGGAGCTGAGGGACACTTTGAGGGTCCACAGGTGGAGTTCGGATGGGCATCCCATTACGGTACCAGCGGGCGCTGGCTATCCGGTTTGGATTGGACTTGAGAACCAGGCATCGGAGATTGACTGTCGAAAGCATTTGAGAACGGACATCCAGCAGGACTGGATCCACAACAGGAGGGTCTGGTGGAAAAAGAAAGACTATTACACTGGAATTCATCCTTGTTTCTTCAACATTTTTCAGTTAATATTTTGGGTAAAATTACGATTTATAGTCATTTTTCATCAATTTTCAGCATTTTTTTTTCTTCACTAACTGGACAAAATCAATTTAAGGAAAAGAACAGTAAATTAACTGACCACTCTTGAAATTTTTACTGGAAACGAAGCCCCACATAAACCACACCATAGCACTTAGGACACAACGCATGAATCCATCGCACATGCCGACGACATTCAGATGGCAGATTGCAAGCTACTACCTGAATCAATAAGATGGGATCCACATTGTCTCAGCTAATTGCACGGAATCAATCTATATAGTGTGCTAGAGCTAGTGACTAATTACAGTCTAGCAGGGTCTGGTTAGACACTCCGCATGTATGAAGTGATGTGACTGCAAATTAGCATCACAGCACCTCAGGCATACATCAACAGTACATTACTGTAACTAATAATGTGCAGAGACTGTGACAAAGCATCAGGGTGTAATTAACTTATGAACTTAAATTCAATGCTTTCAATGACAATATAATTATAAATCCTTATTAGCTTCAGATTGACTTAAACTCTTTGGTTGTACTGGATGATATCTTTGATAGACAATCCTTTGAAATAGACATCTAACATTCAAAACGATTACCGTCCCTATTTTCCATGATCCAACTGATTCCTTATGGATTAAATCTTTTTTTTTTCATTTCACTTGAAAAATATGTCAGATTAAAGAAATCATTTGGCTTGTTAAGTGGCGTCTCACACTGACGTCAGTAAAAAAGGAAAGTCGTGTTAGAGGTTCACCAAGTTATCACATGGTGATGAAAAATTATAAATAAGATTAAACATTTTTCATTTCTCATCTGCAACAAATATGGTAACAGTTAAGTGAGCGAAACAGGTCTAAATGGGGTGATTTCACTGACTCGTGTTCACACAAAACTGCCAAAATGATCACTTTCAATCAACTCTCAAGTAGTACAAGTAGTACTCCAGCCAAACCACTCCATAAGTGGCACAATTATTTGTAGTAAAAAAAAAAAAAGATTATTAAATAATTTACATTATTTACACAGTATTTGATTGTATCCCACATATTGCACATGATCATTTTGCATTATAAAACTAATTTGTATACAGTTTGTATATTTATTTTGATGCTTTAATTTATTTCCAGAAATAAAATGTACTTAGACATATCCCAAATGTTGCTAAGTGGTTAGGTAAACTTAAATGAAAATGAATAGAAAAGCAGCACTGCTAGCAATGCCAGGGTCATAAGTTCAAATCCCATGGAACGCATTAACTTATTGATTATACATGATGACGTGAAAAAAAAACAGCTCATGTGATATTTTGTTGGACTATTCATACTTTTCTGAAATGTATCTCCTTTTACTGATTATTTGTTGGCAAAGAAAAAATGCTGAATGCATTTAAAACATACAAACGTGGTGAGTAAAGAAAGCATGAAAAACAGACACAGGCAAGACAGAAAGAAAATGAAGTTGGGAAATACATAACAAAAGGTGCCGTGAATGATACTGTACAGTATATAGCATTATAAATTCCCTTGATGTGACGGGGTGATCATCAGTGTTGCATTTCAACGCAGTTTGTGAAAAACATTTATCTAAACTCAACAGGAAGAGGTGATTTCCTCTCATCTATTCCCATAATGAAGTTTACACCAGACTATTTTAATTTCACAACACAACAGTTCCAATAAACAAACTATAATCATCCGTCTCATGTGAGAGGACACGTGTCTGTAATCAAAACATCATAGGCTTCAGCCACCCACTGATAAATATGAGTGTGAAGATAAAACAAGCTCAAAATAAAGACACAAGAGAAAACATATACCGTATACATACATGTTAAAGTATAACAAGTTTTCTGTCATTGGCCATTAAAAGTTACTAAAAGAAAAGGAGGAAATTGAGAATATAACGGTACTGATATTTTGTGAACACAATTACTCAAAGCAACTACAAATCACAGATTTTTGTGTGAATTTTTTTTTTTAAGATCATTTGGATTTTTTGCATTGTGAATGCAGATTTTTTTTTGCTTTCCATTATTCATAAAGGAATAGTTCCCCAAAAAATTAAATTTGCTGAAAATTCACCTACCCCCAATAGGTATATGATTTTTTTGTTTTCTTGTGGAACAGATTTGAAAAATGTACATCACTTGCTCACCATTGGATCCTCTGCAGTGAATGGGTGCCGTCAGAATGAGTCCAACAGCTAATACAAACATCACATACTCCAGTAATCCACACCACTCCAGTCCATCAGTTAACATCTCATGAAACAAAAAGCTAAGAACAAGTACCTCCCCGGTTTCGCTCATATCAAAATCCACTGACATACAGTATTGCTTTACCACTGTTTTGACTGTTTTCACCTTTACCTGGTGCCTTAATAATCTGGTGCCATTTCCCCTGATTTCATACCAAGATGGACTTATTTTCACTAAAGGCAAATATTATGAATGAGATTGCAGGTTAATTCGGAAGCAATGATTTGAAGTTAAAAACGTTTTAATGGAATATTTGTTTATTACAAACACGCAGCTTATGTATTACAGTACATTACTTTTGGATTATTGTGATCAGCTTTTGGACTCTCATTCTGACTGCACCCATTCACTGTAGAGGATCCATTTGTGAGCAAGTGATGAATTCTAAATTTGTCTCCAATCTTCTTTCCGATTAACGAACAAACTCATTGTCACCTCTGGAAATGGACCGAAAATGGGAATTTCAGAAAATTGACATTTTTGTGCCTACCCGTTAATAAATGAAATTAATGGGAAAATGAAACTATATATATATATATTCCAATATTACGAATTATTCTTATAATTAAATATTTATAATTGTACGACATATTCAAAAAAATAATATACTATTCCATAATTAAAACATAATATTTAAAATAAAAATAGACATTTCTAATATTTTAAATATAAATGTATTCATATTTTATTTAAATCAATATACATTCAACAAATACTATAAATGCTTTACGATTTAAATAATATGTCACTGAGATCGTTCTTGACAGGTTTTGTGAGATTTACCCTGCTAGCCTCTCAATGCCTCTCAGTGAAATGTGGTTCCGTTTCAGGCAGATGCTGTCTGTCTGTCCTGACACAGAGAGACAGGACGGGGTGTTAGACAGCATCCCCCTGTCTTCAGCTCCAGAGAGACAGGCAGAGCCACCTGGCTCATAAATCAGACCTGCCGTGGGATGAAGCACAGCGGTGGGCTCTAAACTGCCTCCATCCTGTAATACTCCGCATTAGCCGGGCCCGTTACGGCAGCGATATTGACGGAAGATAGAAACAAAGGGACTGAGGATGTGAGGATAGACTAGATGCGTGGGGGAGAGAGTGATTCATACGAGCTCTTAATGAAGCTATCACTCATTTAGCTGCAACACAGCATTCTGGGATTTCTCTGGCCATAAATCCTTCCCAAGAACTTCAGTTTGTTCACAGCATGCTCTGCGTTACATGTTTCGGGATATATTGTGTTTAAGTCACATGCACAGAATTTATACTTCATCTCTGAATGTACGGGCTGTGCAGATTCATTGATTGTGCTGTTTAATAACAGTATAAATCGCGTAGCTGTTGTCATCGTTTATCATAATTGATCACAGACCGAGCAATGACATGCTCCGCTCACCTGAGACAAACTCGTTTACCTAAACGCTATCTGAGATGGAAAGAGACATATACTGAAACAACCCCTGTCACGCAGAATATAATAACAAAACAGCATATGATCAATAAAAATAATCTAAAGAGATATCAAAATGAGTTTACCAGCATAGCAGGCACATACAGGTGCATCTCAATAAATTAGAATGTCATGAAAAAGTTCATTTATTTGTCATTAATCAACCTCAAATGTTAAACTCTTGGTAGGAAAGAGATTAAATGCCACGACTGAGTAGTTTAAGTCTTTGGGGTGCTACTTTAATGTGCATGATTTGCCTCCTCATTTAAGAAATAAACCCCCCAAGTTTCTCAACAAATGTAGAATACTTCATAAGAACAATAAAAAATTTTTTTAGTGAATTGTTGGGCTTCTGGAAAGTATTTTAATTTACTGTACATGTACTCAATAGTTGGTAGGGGCTCCTTTTGCATGAATTATTGCATCAATTCGGCGTGGCATGGAGGTAATTTTTTTGTGGCACTGCTGAGGTGGTATGGAAGCCCCAGGTTTCTTTGACAGTGGCCTTCAACTCATCTGCATTTTTGGTCTCTTGTTTCTCATTTTCCTCTTGGCAATACCCCATAGATTCTCTGTGGGGTTCAAGGTCTGGTGAGTTTGCTGGCCAGTCAAGCACACCGACACCATGGTCATTGAACCAGCTTTTGGTGCTTTTGGGAGTGTGGGCAGGTGCCAAGTCTTGCTGGAAAATTAAATCAGCATCTTCATAAAGCTTGTCAGCAGAAGGAAGTATGAAGTGCTCCAAATTTTATTGGTAAACGGGTGCAGTGACTTTGTTTTTCAAAAAACACAATGGATCAACACTAGCAGATGACATTGCACCCCAAAGCATCACAGACTGTGGAAACTTAACACAGTACTTCAAGCAACTTGGGCTATGAGCTAATCCACCCTTCCTCCAGACTCTAGGACACTTGGTTTCCAAATGAAATACAAAACTTGCTCTCATCTGAAATAGGACTTGGACCACTGGGCAACAGTCCAGTTCTTCTATTTAGCCCAGGTAAGACGCCTCTGACGTTTGTCTGTGGTTCAGGAGTGGCTTAACAGGAGTGGAATACGACAACTGTAGCCAAATTCTTGACACGTCTGTGTGTGGTGGCTCTTAATGCCTTGACCCCAGCCTCAATCCATTCTTGTGAAGTTACTCAATTCTTGAATCGATTTTGCTTACAATCCTCATAAGGCTGCGTTCTCTCGGTTGGTTGTGCATCTTTTTCTTTCCTTCCACTCAACTTTCTGTTAACATCTGTGATGTTAACCTCTGTGAACAGCCAGCTTCTTTGTCAATAAATGTTTGTGGCTTACCCTCCATGTGAAGGGTGTCAATGATTGTCTTCAAAACAACTGTCAGATCAGCAGTCTTCCCATGATTGTGTAGCCTAGTGAACCAACCTGAGACACCATTTTGAAGGCTCAGGAAAACTTCGTAGGTGTTTTGAGTTGATTAGCTGAATGACATGTCACCATATTCTAATTTGTTTAGATAGTGAATTGGTGGGTTTTTGTAAAATGGGAGCCAAAATCATCACAATTAAAAGAACTAAATACTTAAACTACTTCAGTCTGTGTGCATTGAATTTATTTAATACATAAGTTTCACAATTTGAGTTGAATTACTGAAATAAATTAACTTTTCCACGACATTCTAATTTATTGAGATGCACCTGTACATCCAATCTTTCAACACCTGTACTTACAACAAGGTAATTTAAAGTACATTTGGTCCGATACACCTGCGTCTTTCTATCTCAATTGCCTTTAACCCTGTGCTGTGCTGAAAATCCTTTACCTAATTAAGGGTTCGGGGTCAAATGACCGCAATATATATATATATAAAAACCTGCTTATAAATCTTGGATTCAGTCTTTTTGTCAGCGTGTTTTCTTTCAATTAGCTCATATCTATTAGGTCTATGGTCAACCAGATCCAAAAAGAAATACCAAAAATGTGCTAATTGAAATAAAACAAATTGATAAAAAAATAGTATGCATGCTCAGTTCTCCTGGAATAAACTTTAGGTTCAATGCCTTGTACACAATGGTATCAGTTCATGGCCTGCACCTTGTGGGCTTGAACCACCAACAACCTGGCTATCCCAGCCACAATGTCACAGCTCCAAAAAGCTCTTTGTGTGACACTCACGGTCAGATACTCCTCCTGTGAATGGACCGACGCACACTCAAATTCAGCATCGTCCTGTAATCACATGGTGCATTTTGAAGCAACACAATAAACACAGGATCCATTATGAGAGCATAGAGTGCTTTGCTCCGCTAATGGCTCGTGTGAAAAGGGCTGATGCGCACTGAGTGGATCAGGGTTTAGCCCGTCTATCTTTTGTGTGGTTATGCGTAGCTAGAGCACTAATGAATTCAAGGCTTTTTAGTTTGACACTTACAAAACGCACTCCACGCGGGCATCATAATGCATTATGAAAACTCTGAGAGCATTAACACACCCGCCAGCCCCCAAATGCTGCATCTAAAAATAGCAGGATCAAAATCATTGATAATGGCCTGTTGGGTCTTAATGGAAAACGCGTGTCTCTTTGGCTCGTCCGGTCGTGGATTCGGAGACTCAATCTATCCTCAGTCAGTGGATCACATTACAATCAAGATTAAAATCACATTAGAATGTGCGGCACCAAATCTAATCTAATCACGTCATTGACTGAGGCAATTTCACGATAGACTTCATTACCTCTGAGACGCTCTGGGATGTGTCCAAACTGTGTCAATTGACAAATAATGTGCGATAAGTCCAGTGGTCTGGTCAACTGACAAATAAAATCCTTCTGTGATCTTATAGAAAGGCTAGAGAGGGACTTCCTATAAACACTTTGGATAACCTTTTAACTCTAAATCCTTTTAATTACGGTTAAAACTGCTATATATTTTGACTATGTCCGGCGCAATATAGACCAAAACAACAAGCAAACTAACTTAGTAAACATGCAATGTTGTTCACAAGCCATTTTATGCAATCGGACATACTTTTGAGTATGATACAGAATATTTGAGGAAAACAAATCAGATTTTATCTACCTTGATAGTGATTATACACTACCACTCAAAAGTTTGGGGTCAAACTTTCGAAAGAAATTAATACTTTTATAAAGTAAGGATGTTTTAACCAATGTATTAAACAGTTATAAGCGAGCAATTTTCATATAAATGCTGTTCTTTCCAATTTTCTATGCATCAAAGCTCCTGAAAAAAGTTTATCAGTTCCACAAAAATAATAAGAGCAAAAACTTTTCTTTTTTTTCTTTTTTTTACATAAAAATGATAAATGTTTCTTGAGCAGCAAATCAGCATATTAGAATGATTTCTGAAGGATCATGTGACACTGAAGACTTGAGCAATGATGCTGAAAATTCAGCTTTGCCATAACAGTACTTTATTCAAATTAAATATTGAAATATATTCAAATAGAAAAAGGTTTTTCTCAATAGTAATACTTTTTCACAATATTTTTTATCAAATAAATGCAGCCCCGGTGAGCAGAAGAGACTCTCAAAAACATTTAAAAAATCTTACTGACCCCCAAATTTAAACAGTAGCGTACATAAAATAAACAGCCCCAAAAAAAATCAAAATTATATTTTGGTAAAAATTAAGGCATCTGTAATAATTGTGCAAGTTATAATAGAAATACTTAAATACTTAAATGTGCCATTTCAAGTGCTGTCTGTCAGTCATTTTCAGTATTCATGGGGCAACCCATAAATAAAAAGCAGGAGGCTGAGAATGTGATTATTTATGCAGATCATGGGGGGAAATGCAATTGACTGCTTACTTGTAAATCATTTCAATGTAGCAAGCTACTTATAGCTTTAGCAGTTTGGCAAACTATCATTTCAAAGTAGTTCCCCAATTGAAAACCTTTTGTGTGATGACTGAAACACTTACACTCCACATTGAGCTGCACCTGACCCTGTCGGCGTTTGATGTTTAGGCCGTTGTAAGGAGCGGTTTGGCAACGGTATGCTCCCATCATGTCCCTTGTCACATTGGTCAAACGCAAACGTCCATCACGTGTTTCCACCACCCAATCCCCCGATGGCATGGGCAGGTCCTTGTTTGCACGAGACCACAGAACAGGTGGGCGGGGCTTACCATCGACCAAACACACAAGCTCTGTGGTACTGCCCTCACTGACATTGACCACACTCCCTCCGACAGGCACACTCAGAACAGGAGGAACGACTGGAAAAGAGGAAAACATAGTCGTAAGAGGACATGTATTGTTTTTGGAAGGCTGACCATTTAAAAAAAATAAAAAAAAAATTATATTAAATAATAGCTAATATGTGCAAAAAAATTGGAAGAAACTGGAAAAATCCATCTTTGGATGGAGATTTGTAAAGAGAAATCTGAAATTTTATGAGATACTACTAACACATATTTATAAAAGTTTATTACCAATGTTGTTCTGCAAGTACTCTCTCTATATTTAGTGACCCATGACACACAAATCTGATATTTATGAAAAATTTCACTGGAAAATGTGTGTCATCATTGGACATCTGCTGACATTGATAAAATTGATAAAACAATTTATCCCAACTCTTCAAAAAAATGCATTGGGAATAGTATTTTATTCAATTAATTAATAAACTAACTCAAAACTATTTGTGTCTTATAAACACTTGTACAAAAGATGTAAAAAAGAAAGCAAAAATACTACTACTCAATCAGTGTTGCAAAGTTAATGCCGCAGTTCTTTTTAGCTTGCCTAAACAAGGCCAGTTGGCAGGTTAACAACAAATAAAAGAAACAATTAATTGTGATACAATATAGAATAATTTATAAGATAAGATAACTGTGTTTTAGGACACTACAGTGTTAAATATACTGGACAAACACCAAAACACATAAAGGAAAAAAACATTCAAAATAATGACCATATAGGGTGGAAAGACTTCAAACAGTAGGACAGAAAGATCATAAAGCGAGAGATAAAGAGACTGTCAGATGATACGATTGATCATGTTTGGTACTGCAGTCAGAAACAGAGAGTAACCCAAGAGAAGGACAGAACTTGACAGAACAAGAACAAAAAAAAGAGGAGAAACTCAGAAAAAATAGTATCCTGCTGAGATAAGAGAGAGCAGATCAGAGAGGACGCAAATGCATGAGGGCGTCAATATTTCCCAGAATTCAAAAGTCTACTACCATCAACCCAACAGAATGGCCATTCCCACATTATCACTGTTTACCCACGAGGCATAAGTTTAACCTCTCTGATAGCTGGAAAAACACTCAGACAGCATGTTGGGCCGAAAAGCCCTATCTATGAGAAAAGATTTGTGCTAAATTGTGGTTTCTTTCTGTCTTGTTATTTTTTAATATTTCTTTAAAAAATAGTAATATTGTGAGTGTCGTTTTTTGGTAAATTTTTGTTTAGCCTTGCTATTATCTGACCATAACACTATGAATTCAGTATAATACACCTTACTAGATATATTAAAAAATATATGAAAAATGGAAAATAAACACTTCTCAAGACAAATTCTGAATGTCTAAAAGTTTGAAGGTGATGAGTACTAGTTTGAAAACTTGCAGTTGCTAAGATGTTTCATAAGTAGCTTGACATATAATAATGAAATAATTAGGCAGACAGATGAGTGACAGACAGACAGACAGACAGACAGACAGACAGTTAGATAGTTAGATAGATAGATAGATAGTTAGATAGTTAGATAGATAGATAGATAGATAGATAGATAGATAGATAGATAGATAGCTAGATAGATGACAGACAATAGATAGATAGATAGATGATAGATAGATATATAGATAGATAAGATAGATAGTATAGATAGATAGATAGATAGTAGATAGATAGACATAAACGCGCAGGACGACAGACGGACGCAGATGGGACGGACGGACAACCACGATAGATAGATAGAAAGATAGATGATAGTAGATTGATAGATAGATAATAGATAGATAGATACTGTCAGATTATAGATATATAGATAGATAGATAGATAATAGATAGATAGATAGATAGATAGATAGAAGGACAGACGGACAGACAGATGGACGGCACTGACGACGAGCATAGATCGATAGCTAATGGTATAAATGGACAACGAGTGCAGACAGACGGACGGACGACGGACGGACGGCGACGACGATAGATAGATAGATAGATAGATAGATAAAGAGATTAGACTCTATAGATAGATAGACAGATAGAAGATAATAGATTAGGGATTGACACGATAGTAATACAGACAATCGATAGATGATAGATAGATACGATAGATAGATAGATAGAGTAGATAGATAGATAGATAAATGACTACGATAGACAGACAGACGGAGGCCGGACACGATAGTAATAGATAAATAGATGATAGATACCATAGATAGAGTAGATAGAGTAAGTAATAGATAGATAGATAAGTAGATAGATCAATCGACAGACACAGACGGACGACGACGACGACGCATAGATAGATATATAGATAATAAGAGATAGGATAGATAGTCGTATACTATAGATAGATAGATAGATAGATAATAGATAATAGATAGAATAGAATGACAGACGTCTAATGACAGCGACAATACATAAATAGATATAGAGACTACTAATAGATAGAGAGATAGATAGATAGATCGTAGATAGATAGATAGATAGATAGATAGATAGATAGATAGATAGATAGATACGAAGATTGCACAGACAGATTGACAGACGATGGACGACGGACGGACGACGACGATAGA
Source organism: Sinocyclocheilus anophthalmus (assembly GCA_018155175.1). NCBI lineage: Eukaryota > Metazoa > Chordata > Actinopteri > Cypriniformes > Cyprinidae > Sinocyclocheilus > Sinocyclocheilus anophthalmus. The sequence continues at coordinate 74,823 of JADLZN010010686.1, read as the reverse complement.
GATGATAGATAGATAGATAGCGGAGGGTAGATTCGATAGATAGAACTAGATAGAAGAAGATAGATTAAAGAATGTTTAGAAATAGATCGATAAAAAATAGATAGATAGATAGAGAGATGATTGATAGATAGAGAGATGATAGATAGATATATATATAACAGACACACAGACAGACAGACAGACAGACAGACAGATAGACAGATAGATAGATAGATAGATAGATAGATAGATAGATAGATAGATAGATAGATAGATAGATGGATAGAAAGAAAGAACAGGACAAGTCCAATATGTCTTGTCCCAAAGTCTGTTTGGACAATAGGAAACATACTGGAAAGTAAACAGCACTCATAAAATCATTTCAGGTCTTTCATGTGTGTGAGCAAAGAAAATCAAATTTTAACAAGCAAACAACATCATCAGCAACGAGCAGAAGGAGTCAGATCAAAGGCCATTTCACAGTATGAGCACAAAAAGTGAGTTATAAAAGCTCTGAGGCCTTAAACCCTCAGCGTCTTTAGAATTTCAATCAGTGTCTCACCGCTGCTCTGCGTGATGTTCACGTCCACTCGCAGTTCAGGAACGCTGCTCCCAGGGAAGTTCGCTACGCAGCTGTAGGTGGCCTGATCTCTGAACTTCATGTCCACGATTTCCAGACTGCTGGTAGCGGGTGGCATGTCTGGGTCACTGCGCAGCACGATGAGGCTGTCGGTGGGGTAGATGAGCACTCCGTTCTTGTACCAGGTGTAGTTCACCTTGTCCTGAGGCTGGGCGTCAACGTGGCAGGAAAGTTTGAGGTCTCGACCCATCTGTATGCTCTCACTGTCTTTGTTGGAATCCGGCGTGATCTGGAATGTTAAGTTCTTCATGGCTAATAGAGAGAGAGAAAGGATGACATGGTGATCACAGTGAAATAAGCGTTTAGGTTATGAGTTTCTATGAGTTTATAACTAAAACTATTCAAAATCAATAACTGAAATTACATACAATTTTAATATTAGACCAAAAAACTTTTGTTAGCCTTTTCTACCAAACTTAAATAAGTTTAAGTACTAAAATTGCTAAAACTAAATTGTATTATTTATTTATTAAAACTAATAAAAATGAAATAAGCATATAAGAAAATTACTAAAAGTTAAACAAAAATAAAAACAAAAAATATGAAAAATAAAAGCTAATTTAAATTATTAATAATAACATACCAGAAAACTGTTTTCTCCTCTTTTTTGGGGTGTGGGGTCTATGAAAGACTGCAGAATTAATTAAAAGTTATGTTGGTCGTGCCAGCAGGATTCTATGCTACTATGCAGGATTAGTAGCTAAATGCATTATGAAATGTGTGATAAAATATGCAAAAACCTGTGGGTGCAGTTTAAATGCAAGGCACAGCTGTAGTATAATAATAATACTAATACTAATAATAATAACAACAATACTTTTAAAAAAGCTAAACTAAAAATAAAATAAATAAATAATCAACCATATTAAAACTAAATATTTAGCATTAATATTAAAATTCATATTCAAATACTAGCATGTAGTATAATTAAATCAAATATTTAGTTTAGGTTTAAAGCTTTATTTCAGTGTAAATGAAATTATGTCATCGTGTAAACAGAAATAAACGCATAGTCTTTATAAAGTGTAATATTGCAATGGCATCATCATTGTCAGTTACATTTAGAACACTGAAACAACTGAACAGTCCTAAATGTAGAAATTCTATTTAATCTTATGTTTCTGAAAAAGTATAAAGTTTATAATAAAAAACACACAAATAGACAGCACATCTAAGACTCAAATGATCAACAAGACAAAGACTGAATGCAGTCTGTACGGGAGCGGATTGAACTGATTTAATTTCAGAAGTTAAAAATTTAGGTTTAGAAGAAACCCTATTTTTGAGGAACATTAATACAGTCCTGCCTTCCAGTGTCAGTTTTGTCACTGTACATGAAACCATCTCAGAGGTCTGCTTTACTGCAAACACTGAATGCATTCATGAGGGGGAAAAAAGTACAATTTACATGATCAAAATAATGACTGCTTTTTAAGTCATAAACTGCTTTTTAAGATGAAAATAATGAGCTTAAAGGCAATATCACAAACACAGCTGAAGACGCTTAGAGGATCCATAACCCCCACACAGCCATACTGCTGTAATTTGTTAGTACTGGAGCACTATTCATAACTATAACAGCTTAGCCGTGTGTTTACGCTCTGACAGTGTGAAAAACGACCCTGCAGGTGGAGACAGAAAGTTTAGCGCCATATGTTCAGCGCCCCGCATTTCAACAGACGGCTGCCTTACCTGGATGATTGGCTGCGCTCAGGCGTCCGCGGCACCTGCGTGTGTGTTTGACACAAAGCGAGCTCATTACCGTCAACAGAGACGGATTCAGCGTGCACCTCGCTCATTCCGAAATAAGACACTTCTACTGCTAATTACCGCCATTCCTCTCAAATTAATTGGAGTAAATAAAAATGATTAAAGAAGCTAAGAATAGCTCCAGGCCCTGATGAATGGCAGGCGTTATGGCAGCCGTTCCTATATCACCCTCTCGGCTTGAGGAGTTTAACATGATCACACACTGCCAAGAGAGCTAATTACAGTTCAACCACTAACTCATGATCACGCCACATAAACACACGCTCCCACGCATACATATGAAGAAATCTGGCTCTGCAATTTTTGTGCTAAGCGCGGGACAGACAAGAAGTCATAACTCATTCAAATGCGTGTCAATCAAGCGGTCTGAGGAATGTGTAAACTTAAATTGAATCTGATGGCTTGAGATGTAACTAATATTTCAGCCAATAAAGGTGAAGTGATTTCTGTGCCACCAAACAGAACTGCAGAAATAAAGACTGATTTCAAACCAGGGTTGTGTAAAATTCAGAACTAAACTGGCTCCTTTTTAATTCACAAGTGTAAATTGAATTGGCCACACCCCACATATCTATCTATCTATCTCCATCCACCTTATCTATCTATCTATCTATCTATCTATCTATCTATCTATCTATCTATCTATCTATCTATCTATCTATCTATCTATCTATCTATCTATCTATCTATCTATCTATCTTTATATCCATCCACGCATCCATCTATTTACAAACGTTGCTATTCTAGTTAAAGTGACATGAATTTCCAATGCATTTGAATTCTATTTCATTACCTTCAAACTCAAATGTCAGTACATGTGTAAAAACAAGTACACTCACTTCTCACAATGAGGTTGGCGGTTCTTCTCGCAGGGTTTCCCACATTGTTGACGGCTGTGCAGTTGTAGACGCCGGCATCAGCGGGAGTGACGGACCGGAGAGTGAGGGACCCGCCTTGGATCACGGAGCGCTGAGGGAGGGACCCAGGGTACCGCGACCAGGTGACCCTAGGTGTGGGGAAGCCCGCTGTTACCTCACACGACAGCGTGACGTCTTGGCCTGGGTCCACCACATACGTCTCATTCACAGACAGCTTTAGAGCAGGGGGTGCTGGGAATAAAAAACAGTGTACAAAAGTGTGCATCATTTAAAGCTGGTGGGATTCCTGTTTATGTCTTGATGAGTGAGTCTTGCATTTACAGAATAGAGCAGAACAAGAGAAGAGCAGGTGGTCTTGCTCCAACATGTGAACACCACAAAGCTAAAAGTGTTTCGACAAGAGGGTCGATCCTACCACTGATCAATAATAACATTTCATGAGAAATCACCTCTTCACTGCTTCCTCTAACAGCTATTTTTTCACATAACTCAAGGCCCATGGCATACTTTTATAGTATCTCTTTAACTGATTCCTTCTTTTAAAGCCAAAGTGTCCTGTCAGCTGATTTGGCCTCAGCAACTGCTGATCATTAACCTCAAACTTTAGATATTTCCTTTAACTTTAACTCATTCCCACAGATCACAAAAACATGTCATGGTCATATTCCACCCATGCATGTATATATAAAAGCATAAAGAAATAAATACATTATATATATAGATATATATATACTTGTATATATAAAGAAAATGAAACACATTTTAGGACCATTCAGATCTTTTTGCATTATAATATTAATACCATGACAATTAAACAGCTGCAGAAAAAAAATTTAATACAATGTATTTTCTATTATTTAAAAAGCATAAAGTAAACATAGCTGAAATATAGTCAAATGTGTTAAACTGAGAAACTCCTATTGGTATCTGAAAACCTTTCACATTAAAGCTAAAGCATTTATGGAGATAAAAGCTGCATCTCATTTCAGAGGCTGCGTACTCCTTCACAGAGAAACAAAATATTTACTATGCTATACACAGACGGCTGCAAAGAGACTGTCTCTCTGTGTTTCTAACACTGACACAAACACATCAGTCCTCATGAGATTTGAATTTCTCAGTCTGTTTTTTATGTAATCATGTAAGAAGAATCAGGAAACTACAGTGGAAATGAAATGGAGATTTGAACTTGCATGCCCTACATCGACCCCTCTTTCATGTCACACAGTTCACCCACAGTCTGTCTAAATGGCATCACTTCCATCTGTGTTCATTATTTCTGTCATACTGTACCTGAACAAGACCAGACTGCATCATAAACTCATTAGTTAAAAATAAATGACTGAAATTAGAAAGCAGAAAACATGCCAATGTGCTTTTCATCTACTTACAAATTAATTGTCATTGGCAATATCTGAGCTCTGAATAGACTTGTAAAACACCCCACATATAATGCCAAAAAAAAATCTCATTCAACGTCTATGAGCCCAGTTAAAACTGATCCAAAAAGTTGAAACATATTTTATAAAAGAGCATCAGAAGTTATTAAAAATGTGATTTCAAAACATAATGATAATCATCATTCAAGTCATAATAATCAACATTTTGGCTTGTTGTCCAGTAAAAATATCTAAACATCCTTAACCAAGATTTAGAAGCCAAACTGTGTACAATACAAAGTTTTGTTTTCATAGAAAACTATTTTGAATATGTTTAAATCAAAAATCCAACTTAGTTCTCAAGTCAACTGAGTATGTTTTAAAGATATTTAGATATTTTTTGAAAAAAAAAAGAAAAAAAAAAAGAGTAAACATACAGAATAAGAAAATGATTTTCACAGTGCAGTCTGGGTCATCAAAAAGTGTTTTGACTGATATCTCCCCAACTATTCTTTCATTCAACCAGAGATTAAAATATACTAACTCTTTAGAGAGGAAGAGATGCTAATATAATATGACTCAGACCTACATTCAATCAACCAAGGGTGGTTTAAATTTTATGTCCCACAAGAATTACAATCCAGGATAATCCCAAAAATAGGAGATAGGGTGAATCTCACGTAACCTGCCGGTACATATTTCACCCCAAATCAAAACATATTAAAATAAATAAGCATAAGGAAATGTGTGTGTGTTTCCTAAAAATAGGAAAGTATACTTTTAGTCATCTTTTTATGTACTTCTCAGAAATGGGCTTTATGTACTTCTCAGAAATATACTTAAAATGACATTTAAGTATACTTGATTTATACTTAGAAAAAGTCTAAATATATTGAGCTATACTTGTGCTCCTAGAATATGTGTTTTCATTGTTATACTGTAGGGCGCTAGTACACATCTTCTGTACAAAATTTCCAAAAACACAAGTGAGGAAGAAACCGAAACAACAGATGCTTCCACGTGTAATCTAACATGATCATTAGACATTAAACAGCATCAAAACTGTGTAACGTTGATGTAATGTCGACCAATGAAGAGTTAATAATGACTGTCAAGCTTTGGGGTGTTGATCGACTCTATCTACGTTTTGATTATCGTTCTGAATCCAGTTCATAGTTTTTTTTTTTTCAGCTTTTTGTTCAAAATGTTATTTCGTTTTGTATCATTTATGTAACTTACCCACATTCAAGTGTTTAAAAAATAATTCATGAAGCTAGAATAAAATGTTTTTGATTACAAGCAGATACCCTGTTCTTTCTTCTGATGTTTTGTATGTTCAGATATTTATATAACAAAATATACACAAATTAATACCTAAATAGGGACATGGTAGTATACTTAATGTATGATGTAAAGTTCACTTAAAGAAGACTTACGAGTATACTTGCAGTATAAACTACTAAACTAGTAGTTTACTGAGACTTACTTCAAAGTGTACTAAAAATGCTACAATTATTTAATTAGTAAACTATCAGTATACATATTAGTTCACTTTTAGTATAGTTTCAGTACAAGCTAAAATATTGTTGTAAACTAGTTGTGTTCTTAAAGTTTACTACTTTTTTTACTTAAAGTATACTTTTATATACTAGGAAGTGGGCCAATTTAGTCCAAGGAGTATTGAATTAGTACACTTACAAGTATACTACTAGTTCACTGATATTTGTATACTTACTACATGAAGTATACTTAAAAATGTACTTGAATTTTACTTAAGTATACTTAATAAAATAAAGTTGAAGTATACTACTTTTTGGTAAGGGTAGAAAGAACAACCTGACCCAAAACTGGTCTGATCTCTTCACTAAGCTCTTGTGAAATCTCAGTTGATCCTGATGTACTCCAGCACCAGACTGCCAACAGCTCTACAAGCTCTCAGCTACAGTACATACAACAATCGTATTTGTTCTACAAAAAACAGAGAGATCGCAGGGACTGAAACAGAGATGGAGAAAGAGAGGGTATGAGGAGGAAAGAATTTATCGCTTCAATTCCCCAGAACGGTACGAGGGGGACGGCGCAGCATCAGTCCACTGTTGTCTCTCAATAATGGGACTGATGTGTTTTACAGAGTTTATGCCGCTTTTACAAACCGCTGCACTTCTGTGCTCCACAAACACATCAGAGAGAGTAATGGGTAGAGGATGTTTCAGTTAAAAGAAATGAAGGGTCAGAAATTAACTAGAAAGTCAAATGTGTTCCCTTCTAAGATCTTGTTTTTGGTTATCGGTTTTGAGGTAAATGCACAAGATCAGTGGAAAACCAAAATGCTGAAAAGAGCTGATGTGTTGATTAGAAATAAACATACTGAAAAGCATTGTTAATATACAAAATAATGTGAACACCCATTATTATAGGGGTTAATATCATATGTGTAGGTGAAAACAAGGTTTCAGTGCAAAAACAAATGTTGTGATAATCTTTTCATTGACTATATTCTCTAGCTTGTCTTTCAGTGTAGTATAAGTTGTGTTCAGCAGTGTTTAGTACAAGCGCTCTGTGAAATGGGTGACTTGTCAGACTTCCAAAAAAGGACAAATCATGGAAGCCCGTTTAGTACGAAAATCCTTAAAGGTATAGTTCCCCCAAAAAATGAAAATTCTGCCTTCATTTACTCACCTTCAAGTTGTTCCAAACCTGTTTGAGTCTCTTTCTTCTGTTTAACACAAAAGATTTTCTGAAGAATGTTGATAATCACAGAGCTGACGGTAGCCAAAAAACAAACACCAACATTCTTCGTCAACTGTGAATTTTCAGTTTTTGAGTGAACTATCCCTTTAACAGCCCAACGGCTTAGTGCTTTAAGATCAACTGTCTGAACGATTATGACTGCGTACACAGAGTATGGCAAGACTTCATAAGCAAAGAAGAAATATGATAGTGACGGTCAAACACTAAGAAGGATTGTGTCCAAACAACAAACAACAAACAACACAGAACTACTGCTGCAAATTCAGAGCAGACTTCAATATTCACCTTGAAGAGCCTGTTTCCACAAAAACCTACCACTGAGAGCTTCACAAGCCAACATCCATGAAAGAGTTGCAACTGCTAAAACTTTAATCACAGACGCCAATGCTAAAATGTGAAAAGATAGAGTCACAATCATAAAACCGACACAGTTGGAGCACCAAGATGAACTTCAACACCTGCCCTAGCCAGACAAATCACCTGACTTGAATATTAGCAAGCTACTTTTGGAGAGAAGAACGAGAAGCTGATTCTTTCCTCCAACAGCAACTGGCAGATGTTTTATTGACAACATTCAAATGGAGACTATTGTAAGGGAAACAGGTCAATAATTTAGCTCAAAGGGAATCATTTAAGATTTTAAAGGGAACTCCACCATTAATATGCAAGGGAATTAGGACAGAATCACTGTTTTACGGCGGATCACTGAGACGGCCAGCGATTCAGTGAACGAGCCGTATGACAGCAATTCTGCAATGGATATCTATATCCAAAATATAGTGAAAACACTATTAATTAGCACGGTAACAAGATCGGCAGTTTAAGACATTAACTTGTGAGCACAAAACACAAGATACTTCTCTTTTCCATATAAATAAGGCTTTATTGGATAAATCTAAGACATATAAACTAATCTAACACACGCATTCACACACAAGTTGCAGAAAGAGAGAAAGTGAGGAAAATAATTAGATTAAGAGAATGAAAATGTGAAATCCCAAGTTTACAGCAATATGTGCATTGCATAGATCTGAACAACCATCAATCACTTAATTAACCCTCGCACTGAGTTCCTCAATGAGGTTAAAATTGAGATTAAATGCACCAGTTCAGCTCTCTGGAGTACTTGCGTTTCTGTGTCCGGGGTTCCCTTCCTTGTCTGCTGAAAGGGGTTTCCCGAGGTTGCTGATTGGCTGGAGGTTCAGTCTTGGGAAGCCAGTGGTTGGGCGTTGGCTGGCGACGCGGAGCTGTGGTCTGCAGTTGAAGTTTAGACAGCACTCTTCGGAGATGCGGCGTTAGGCTTAACTCAGAACACGAAACTCTAAACGGAAAATAAAACAAACTAAAGAAGTAGAAATAGATGTAAAGTTTGACGAGACTAGGTGGCTTTTCTCCTCATGGTTTTGGAGGAGCTGGCGTGTAAGCCAGAGCACGCTCAAAACCTAAAGAAACATGACTAAAAACATAGCTCAAAGCTATGCCTAAAAAGAGGAGAGTAAGAGCAAAGAAGGGGGTTGAAGAAGAGAACCAAGAGAGGGATTTGATGGTGTTTCTAGTATTTAAACCGGGCTGTTTAACACACCCCAAATGGTGCTTTGACCAATTAGATGTTGTGTTTGCCCGGGGCGTTGTATATTCCTCCTCCCAATTCATAAATCAAAATGTTATCTCATCATTCACATGGTCCGTGTTTTTTTCCCGCTCTGGCAGAGTATACATTTTGAACATGATTTCTATAATGAGGATATGATACATTTGACCAAGAATTAATTGGAAGAAACGTTTCAAGCAAGAAAATTCAAACACACATACTAAACATGAATATGAACACTTAAGCTATTCAATAGTTATTAAAAATACATACACAATAAATTATTAAGACATGCTGGTTAAACATGTGGTTTACATACATGATATGGAGTTATATATAGCAATGATTAGTTTCTCGAGTCCTTTTAGTGTCATTTAGATGTATATTTACATGGAAATGAAGTTTCTTTTGCATTCTGTGGATGTAAGGATATGTTCTGTTCTCTGTCTTTAGGTGGAGGGAAAAGTCAGTCCCGAAGCTTGTGATCACTGTCACATGTTTCCATGTGGCGGTCACGCTGTGCATCTCTTTCGACCATTATTCTTGATAACTTGCCCCAAAATTGACAATCTCCTTGGACTTGTCAATGTGTTCTTTTGTGTTAATGTTGAAAACTGTTCTGTGACAGGGGTTTAGGTTTAGGCTTGCTTCAGACTGGCTAATGTTCGGGTCTGATTTATGACATCCTGTTTGTCTTGGGCCTCTGTGGAATTTTTGTGACTCCTCGTGCCTCAACTCGGTTTTGACCAAATCTTAGATTTCGGTTTTGACCAAATCTTAGATTGTCTGATTCGGTCTGATATCCTACACTATTCAGAAGTTGCAGGAATATATTCTAAGACGGTTGGAAGCTGTATTATAGGCAAATGGTATGAAAACAACTCCATAAAGAAATATTGCTATTTCCTGGGTTATTTGCATTATTTAAGCAACCAACCAGTTTGTTTTGGTTTTATGTGCCATGTAAGGGTGATTATATCTAAAATTGTGCAAGCCGATATGCTTGCAATCCCACCTCACATTTGGACAGAACATGGCCTTTTGACCCCAGAGCTCACAATTCCTCATTCAATAGAATTGCATCTCAAAAGCAGAATAAAAATAGTAGAGATGTGTCTGGTAGGTCACAGCTATTTTACAAAGTGCTGTCTGAACTTTCAAATTAAATTCTGTTTTCCTGTTAGCTTCTGAGAAAGTTTTTCCTTCCAAGAACACGATTCTACTTCTTAACAATTTAATTGAATCTGATTAATAATTAAATTTCATACATCATCCTCCAACTGCTTTTGATTATTGGTTTTAAAAAAGAAGCAGTGGGTTTCCAGCCTTAAACTACAATAATAGAGCGGCATGTAAAAAACTAATTGAAATAATGGCACAGCAGTCTCAGTGAATGGCTGAAAGCACAGAGAGAAAGCTGAAAATGTGTCAAATGTTTTGATTAAAATCTATATCTGTCCAAACGAAAGAAGTACAGACCATTTCACAGATATAACTCAGAACAAAGCAGAATATATTGCTGTACTCAGGAATATCTAGTTATCTGCTACTTAGTGCTTTGATAAAAACTCAGAGTATCTTTTGCTTTGATGCTGCTAACCTGTCAAACGTTCCTTTAACTTATTGTATCAATTGGGTAAACACAGAGCTTTCTAGCTTTCTTCCAGACAGACTGATACAATCACTATATGCTCTTTATTGGATTTTCCATCCAAAAGTAATAAGTACTGATTATTTCAAAGGCATAACTCAGAAAACAAAGCAGACAGCATGAACCTGTGAATCAGCACTTGTGGTTTTCGTATATCAGTTTATCCTAGAAAGATTCTATTAAAGGGGTCATATGATGCTTTTTTAAAGATCATTATTTTGTGTATTTGGTGTAACAGAATATGTTTGACATGCTTTAATGTTCAACAACCTTATTTTTCAATACTGTACATTATTGTAGGTCCTCTATGTCCTCTCTCAAACGCTTCGTTTTCTACAAAGTCCCTCCTTCCGACAAGCGCAGTCTGCTCTGATTGGCCTGCTGACTCAGTGCATTGTGATTGGCCGAACACTGCAAGCACTCGTCGGAAATGTAACGCCCCTTACCATAATCGCGAGCTTCATCTTTCAAAATAAATGTAAAGACAGTAAATAATGTCATTAGTTTTACCATCAGTTCAAGCCCGAAAGGGGAACAGACACAGTAATGATGCAGTACACAAGCCGCGGTTAAGACCGCTGACTCTACTGTTATGTGACCCTCTCTCTCTCTCTCTCACACACACCCACACACACCACACACCACACACACCACACACGATCCCAAAACTCTGCATTTGCACAGTCAATAGCAAATACTTAAACTAATAATAACAGTAGCTGATTCAGAAGCGCTAGATTGTCATAGCAAAGTTAGAATTACCTTCTCTCCTAGGTTCACGAAACGGTCGTTCATAAAATGCATTGCTGTTCTGTTGTAAGTGATCTTAAAGATTTCTAAATGCATCTACTTTCGGAAGGCCAAATAAAGTGTTTTTGCTTTCGTCTAGAAACACACAGTGTCTCCTTGACATGCTGCTTCAACACTAACTGCGGTTACTGAAACCACGCCTTCTTTCTTTGCATGCACATTTGGGCGCATTATGTAAATATTTCCACATAGTGAGCTAGATATGTGGGGGCGTGTTAGACGAGCCGTTTTAGGGGGGTGTGGCAGAGTCTTAAATTTGATAAAGAATATCTTTTTGGTTTTGAGACTTTAGTCTTTGCAACTCTAGGGATCTTATCTATTCACGAACAGCTTTTTACACTCCAAAGAGAAAGGAAAACTTGAAATCGCATCATATGACCCCTTTAAAGATTTTGGTTACAGACATGGCAAACCCTTCCTCGGAACGCATTGTAAGGCATTTGCGAACATCACACAAATGAAAGAGGAATCTCCGCATTCCACCTAGAAACTAACATCTCTTCTCAAACCATATGAGAGTCGTAAAAGCTGAACCATGGTCAGCCCAGGCGCCAACTTTCTCAATTGAGTTCCTGTCTCTCTCTGCTTATCTTTACAAGAAACAACAAGAACTGACCCCCCCCCCCCCCCCCCCCCCCCCCCAAATCTATTCATTTAAGCAACAGAACGTCAGTAGGTTTCGTGACTGGCTTCAGCATAAATAAACCATCTAATGGACCACGGTACAAAGAACCTGGTATCTAGACAGAGTCCCGCACAGAATCGCACGGACCTCATGACCGCTTAACACATAAATTGATAATCCCGTCAACAAAAGAGACAATTTTATAGCTCCCTGTCCAGCAGGAGAAACTTGGCAGACTCTCAACTCTGACATGAGGATGACCTCAGGACACCTCCCCTTTTCCCCCTTTGCATTCCAAAGAAAAGGACGATTTCTGAGACAATCGTTGAAAATCATTGAAAGTATCGAAGCATAGATATGCCCAAATAATATGTTGTATGTCTTATATATATATATATATATGCTTGATGTGTTCATTTAATCGGTGCAACTTTAATCAGTGTTTATTACCCCTTTTTAGGAAATGAGGTTATTAATATATGTGTGAGATAGGTGAAGTTTAGTATCGAACGGAAACTTATGATGATTGCAGAATATTGAAATAAGTGAAAAGCTGTTATTTCCGACAGTATGTGTTGTACGACACTATATAGGAGTTATTAACAAAACCTGCAAATCTTAATTTCTCCACATAATAAATGGGGGCCTCTTGTTAATGTATGCACGCTCCGCCTGCGCAAGAAGGCGATTGGAAGGTCGCGTCGTGGGACGGACTTATGCAGCGGAACAAAACTCAATGCAGAACAGATTTGCTTGCTGGCTCTCGCCTGTCGCCGTGTTAAGAGCACTCCAACTTGTGCTCACACGCTTACCATCAAAGCGATCGGTCATCCAAAACTCAAACACTTCAGTGAAACTCGATCTTCAAAGAACTTAACGCAAACTCAGACTGTAGCAAAACTGCTGAAGTCTCCGTGTCATCAAGAAGCCAACCAATCTCCGGAGGGCTTTTCCAAAAGAACGTCATTCAAACGTCATTCCGACGTCACCGCAACAGCCAATCAGCGAAAGAATTTCCCTCCAGCAGCCATCCAGTAGCCACGAGTCAACCAAGCAGAACGCAAGAAAACGAACCATCTTCTCTCTCTGAACTGGTGTAGAGCTACTTTAAGCAGTAAACAGAAGCTAAAATTCTCTGCTTGGTAAATTCTCTAAGGTGAATTTAAATCACTTGTGAAAACGAGGTAGAACTATGAAACTCCGTCAACTCGCAGTCTAAGAAACTGTACATGTGTGTGTGTATTTTTGTGTGTTTTAGTTTAGTTTTATGTAATCTAGAATAGCCAATAAAATTCATGTTTCATTTATAAAGAAGGATTGTCTGGTGTCATATAATTTTAATGTTAAAACCTTTGCCAAAAAGATCATTGTTACCTCTCGAAGAGCTTACAAATTATCATAATTATATTAACCCGTGGCCAGGGAAAATATACATATTCAATTTGTTAAAATATACTGAGGTCACGGCTCGCTGGACGATCCTTGATTTAAGGTTAAAATAACAAATTTGAAATCGGTTTAATCAGGTGGACTTCGAATTTTTCGGATCCGAGTTCTATCAAAACCTGAATGAATTAATAATAATTAATTCCCTTAAAATTAAGTAATCAAAGTTATTACAGCATTCTCTGTCTCTTGTGAAGAATGTCACTTTTAGGATTGTTCATCCACTTCAGTGTCACATGTGCCAATCACATGTGTCAATCACTGATGGCTTCACCACGTAAAAAAAAGAAAGAATTAATGCAAAAACACTGCAGATTAACGAGGCTATCGGAGCCGTGCTGCCGTGACAACAGATGAAAAATAATTAGTACTCAGCAATGTTAGACACGACAATAACATAATTAAAGCAATTTATCCTGTCTGAGTTAACTATGCCTGTCTCAATTAGTGCTGTTAAATAAATCGTAACTGCATGGCAATGAGCCTACTGATATAACAATTTTTTGTCTGATATTTTGTGTGTGTGTTTTTTTTGTCATTTTATCAAAGTCAGAAAATGTCATGATTGTGTTTGTGTAAACATGTGTCAGCCTATATGTGGATTTGTCATTGAGTTTCTCCTTTGTATTAATTTACTACAGAAGACCTATATATATATATATACATATATTAGTGCTGTCAAAACGTGTTAAAAATATTTAATGCAATTAACGCAGGTGTGGAGCTAGGGTTGGCCAACCCACTCACAACTGCTGTTTCTGTCTCTATTTTCTTGACAAGAATTGTGTATATTTAGACACAACGTCTTTACGACCACATCAACTTTTCAGACGCGCACTCCAACTTCGCCTCAGCACCAGGCAATAGTTAAACGAGCGCGAAATAAAAAGTACAGGTGATGAGGAGCTTCAGTAGAACAACAGTGAACTGTGGTCAGATGAGATGTTGTCAGGCCGTATGTCAGTAAAAACTAATTGAACTAATTTTCCTCTCCTGTCCGAGTTATACAGTGCTCTATCACATGCTCTTCAACTCTTCATCATAGGCGACAAAAGACACTCATGTACGTATATTGTTTCAATTCAATTGCAAAAGATGAGTGTCAGATCTACAGTATGTCATGTTCAGCAGCGGCAGCTCTTAAAGCAACCAAAATAAGCTAATAACCAGCTGCTGTGGTGTCTGTTCATCAAAGAACACAAGAAAAAAAGAGGAAATCGATCATTTTTGTAGCTTTAAGTATTCATCTACAGATATATTTAATTTAGAATATAGCGTTTGTTAACTTTATTCAATTTCAGTATATTTCCTACTCAGGCCAAATGGCTGCCCTAAGCAGAATTGTATTATCACAAGAAATACCCCAAATATTATGGAAGTAAAAAAACAGCCAAAAAAGTTGATGAAAGTGATGTATGGGCTTCATCTTCATCTTTTTTTCTTTTTCTTTTCTCGGCGACAAATTGTTGATGTTTTTTTTTACGAGCATATGTCCATCAATTATGATCATTTGTATTCAGCCGCAAATATGAGGAGCGAGAGGGCATGGACGCGGGAATGGCGCGTCACGTGTGCTTAGCCTAGTGCCTACTGCGTTCACCGTAAAATGTTGTATGTTTATATTTTTATTTATGTATATGTTCATGTTAATGTTAATATAGAACGAAAGTTTTTTTTTCCCCCCCTGGGAGTTGCTGCCCTACGCAAACTGCGTACTCTGCATATATGGATCGGCGGAACTGTTCCTACTTTCTGAAGGGCACAGGTAGCTAAATATGCCATTTTACTATAATGGGTTTATGTGAAAATAGTTTTAAGTTAAATTAGAAGTTGTTATTTTTTAAAGCCTAATATATGTTAAAATTGATAGCTCTCAATTAAACTGTAATGTTGAATGGCTATAATTAGGGGGACAAAACGTCATAGGGCTAGCAGTATTGGTATCAGTGATATTTGCCTTCAGTCATAAAAAGATGCCATTAAACAAATATTAAATATATACTGTCTTTATGTTGTTTGAACATTAATTTTGAAGATTGAATGTGAAATTACTGCAATATAAAAGTATATATAAAATAAAATAAAATTTAAGTTGAAGCTAAATCAGTTCAGCGAAGCATTCATTTGGCTTTAGAAGACTTACAAATATGTCATGTAGACAACTGTTATGGTTTATTTCTGGTGTGTTTTTGTCCTTTATGGAGTGTTGTAGCCATGGTCACTTGGGACTGTCACTATATGGAAAATCCAGGGAGAAAAAAAAAACATCTATGCAAATGTAGTCTGGAACTGCATGAAAAAAAAAGATGACAAAAATGTAATTTGTGCAAACTGTCCCTTTAACAGGCAAATGTCCTCTCCCAAGGGGAAATGAGTGTGTACATCACACACATGCAGCCCATTCATCCTCATTACACCTGATGGTGTATTAGTGCTGTGTATTGATGGTAAGGGACAGCAGGTGAGTGTAGCGAGACACAGAGTGATCAATATCAGACACATCTCCTCTCAGCCGCTCTCTGCTATGCATACGACATGCTTTCAAATCTGCTTTGCTATAGAAATGTCACAGTTGTGCATATGCATATGGAAGAGAGCCATGTCTTATAAAGGTCAGGGGTCATTGTTTCTCACAGGATCAGACCCACTGGTTACACAGCATTATTTTGGAGGGAAGAGAAAAATATTGAGCAGAGGAAGGAAATGAGACGAAGACATAACTGGACTCAAACCCACATCACCCACATGAGTACCACAACTCTAACTTGGCAAGAGCACTGATATGTTCATAATGGATCCTAACTACATACTAAATCCTGGAAAGTATACATTGTTTAATAATATGTGAAATGCAGCAATAAAAAGAGTTATTTTTATACAAAAAATGTCTAAACTGTTACTGTCCTGATCAAATATAATGAGTCAAATAAGATGTAGCAAGCAGTAATAATACCCAGTTCATTTGACAATCTAGAAATCAGAGCCTTTGCTGCATCTACTGTAGTTGCAGAATTGTCATCACAACATGTCTTAATGTTTGGTCAAATTGATCCAATCAATAAAAGTGTTAAAACATTTAAAAACTGCATAAAAAGTATTGTTTTATTAATTTTATTTGACTTGTAAATCAAAAATCATTCAAACAAGCCAAACTTACTTCAGATGCAACATTGCATTAGATATTAATTCTTGTTTCCAAGACTGTATATTGAATATAAGTGTATTTTGTCTTTTTTTTTTGTTTTAACATATTTACACTCAAATAAGGTGAAGAAAATCTTCCAGTGCATTAAGACAAAGCACAAATATTATACTGATAAAGATATATTGTCTACAAACAAGCCTTAATATCTCACGCAGTGTTGCTTCTCAAGTAAATTTATCTTGTTTAAAGCATGGTTATATATTTTAACTAGAAAACTAGACAAACTACTTGTCAAGAATAAGATTTTTGCAGCGTAAGAATCACAATATTTCTTCAGGTTCATTCATCTTAATGGATGTCCAGTGCATTATGCATTATGGGATGCAGTATGCTCTGTAGTTTAAAACATGTCCCGTCAAATGCAGTAGGTCATTCCAGGTGTTTTATGTGCAATGTATGTGTGTGTGTGCATGTTTATGTGGTTTATGAGGACACAAATTTGTATAATAACATGGGTATGACATAGGTATTACAACGAGAAGGTGATTTATGAGGACATTTCCAGTGTCCCCATAATTCAAAAGGCTTATAAATCTTTCAGAATTAGTTTTTTTTGAAAATCTAAAAATGCAGAAAGTTTCCTGTAAGGGGTAGGTTTAGGGGTAGGGTTGGTGTAGGGCAATAGAAAATACGGTTTTTACAGTATAAAAACCATTATGCTGATGGAGAGTCCCCATAAACCATAAAAACAAACCTGTGTGTGTGTGTGAGCGAGTCACAAGTGTAACAAGGATTGAGAGATCGGACATCCGCTGTCTCTATATCGCCGTAGGCACCAGGCTTGTGCAGTTAAGCCCAGTCAATTACTGGCAGCTAATGACTCAAAGAGGCTGAGACGGAGATACATTAACACAGCTAACCAACGCTTAACCAACCCTTTATTAGACTCATCCTAACAGGGAGACAATGACCCCTAAAGCACTAGCACATGTTCAGCAGTGCACATTAACCCACACTGCATTAATTAACATATATCCGATGCCAGAAATTCACCCCCATAATCTCAGCTACAAACAAACCATTTGCGTTCAAACCCTTTAGATATGACAAAGAGAGCCTACGGAAATAACAGAAGCTCTTCAGAGAAAAAACAAACTAAGAGGAGTACCAGTCAGGAAGCAGTGTGTGTGCAAACTATAATTAACTGAGAGGAGGCAGTTTGAATTAAAGGCCAAAAAATGGTCAAAAATAATGAGGATTCATTCAAATGGGGTTGTTTTGGAACAGTCTTGCCAAAAAAATGTATAAATAAAAAATAATATATATATTCTGTATCGTCGGATATCTCGATATTAATCGATTCTCATTTTTAGGGAACGATATCTATTCTTAAATCCCAAGAATCGATTAGTCTAGCCTGTTTTCAGTTAATGGACGGAACGTTGAAGGGTACTTCCCATCCAATAAATCTCAATAAGCATTGTGCTTTGGTCCTTTTAATATGAAGCAAATTCTCAGATTTTAAATTCTGTCCATTGTATTGCAGTATTTAAACAATTAATGCTGTTTTGGTGCTGTTTAATGTGAAGTGACAGATCGCTGTAGCGCTTCAGTTCAACAGACGCGGCAGCGCGAGGCGCACGTGAACTGATCATCTTCTCCACATTAATACCAGTTTCAGCACAAAATAAACATGACTAAACATCCGAAGGTAAGTTAAAAGAAAGAGTACAACTTTACAATCCGTATTCTGTCTCATGTAATCGTTCAATCTGTGTTTCAGCCTCGCAAAGACGTCAATATAACGGCTTGTAAACAATGTCACGTAACATCACATTTACCACAGAAAAAAACATATTCGGTGACCATAAACATTAATCAGCTAGAAAAATAAACTGTAGAGAGGGGAATTTTGCTAAATATATGCACAATATAACATATTCATTATAAATTTTACTGTTCTTTAATGTTTAATTTATGTTTGAATAAATCCATCAAGTTTTTATGACAGCCACTATTGTTTATATAAAAAAAACCGAATTGAAGTAGGAATATTATTATGTAATTGTAACTTTATTATTTAAAAAACTTCATTAAGTGTAATTTTAAAAAATCAGTCAATTTTAACCTTCAGTATTATAGTAAAAGTACTCTCATGTATTTTTACAGCATTGTTGAGAGATTTAGTTTTTCTTGAGAAAATTTGGCATGTACTGTACCTGATATATATCCAAAATAATCTATATTGAATCGAATCGGTAATCGAATCGCAATCTTGTGAATGAGAATCGAATCGAATCATGAAATTTGAGTCAAAACCCAGCCCTATAAATATATATATACTAATATATATATATATATATATATTATATATATTTAAAAACCCGGAAAAACTCCAAAATCTCCATTTCCATGAAAAAGATTTCAAAATGAATTGTTCAGGATAAATGATAAAATTATGTCCTCCATAAAGAGACACACATTCAGTTGGAATGACCCTACAAGTAGCACCCCAGTGCCCTTCAGAGGTGCAAAAAGCTTGAATATTCAATATATTCAAACATGGTTGAACTAATCGGCATTACTGTAAATCAAGTGTTATATAATGTGAAGTCAGATTTATTAATTTAGGATGAATAATCTGATAATTTGCTTACGACGCCATCCACTTTTTGACACAATGACACAAAGTACGTCATATTTCATTTATAAAGTATTTAATTCACTGGATTACACTCCAAAAAATGCTATAAAAAACATTACCACATGGTTATTTGGTATATAAAATTATGTTTTCATTGAATTTTCAATTTGAATAACTATATAATGATATATGGAGTTGATGTGATATCAAGCTGAGATTTATGGCTGATGTTCAGAGAACAAATAAAGATTTCCCTTCATCAACCATCTGTCACACATCTCGTCAAATCCATCTAGTGTCAATACATTGGTGAGCAGCGCTCGATACACACGCACACATGTGTGTTCATACAGCAGAACTCAGAGCATGACTGCCGTGAGGGAGGACGATTTAGTGTAGCGTCTTTAACAGGTCGAATGAACTCCAATACAGCATCAGGATTACGATACAAAAATCAATCTACTGGACGCCACCCTTTCTGTGTGTGTGGTGTGTTGTGTGTGTGTGTGTGGTGTTCTAGTGTGTACCCCCTTGGAAAATCTAATCCTGAGCATCCATGGCATAAAGATAGCAGAGAAAATAATCTCTCCAGCTCTCAACCAATCACAGGCAAAGGTAAACACAACATAAGCACGTCCTGTATGACTAAATGCGGATGTATTTCTCATTTGATTGTGTGTGGTGTGTGTGTGTGTGTGTGTGTTGTGTGTGTGGTGTGTGTCTGTGTGTGTACGTTTTCTATTTCTGGTGGGGACTTAAACCTAATACACACAGACTCATGGTGACTCATGTCTGGTGGGGACCTTAATTGAGGTCCCCACGGGTAACAACTAATAAATCCACACAGAATTATTTTTTTGAAACCTAAAATCACAAGTTTCCTGTAAATGTATGTATTAGGTGTAAGGGTAATAGAATATACAGTCGTGTACAGTAGAAAACCATTACGCCTAGGAGTAGGTCCAGGCCACAAGATAGCAAACCAACGGTTTGTGTGGTGTGTGTGTGTGTGTGTATTATTATTTATTTGGAATGGATGGACGGCTTCATAAGCAAATTATAATATTACAATTACTAACAAAAACTTTAGCATAAATAGAATATTTTGATATAAATCATCATAATGAATAAATAAACCTAACAATTAATTGATTCATTTCTTAAAATCATGAATTTCATTATAATACTATAATACGTAATTTTTAAAGAAAAGGTTTTCCTTGCTTATTATCATGAAATAATGTCAAATACATAGGGCACAGTGAATGGCAGTTTCTATCAGTGGAAGCTAAGTGATCCTCTTAGATACTATAGTCAAATATCAGCAAGACAAAGTTAGTATTACTGTGAGCGATTTTACTCTTCTATTTGTCTATTGCCACATGCTGGGATATAATAATAATTTTAAAAAATAAATAAATGAAAATATAATCCAGACAAAGCCATGCCAGAAACTGTCATCTTTCTGATCAAGTGCGATTCATCTGATAACAGTTCATCTTATTCATGATATGATGCTTTATGCACTGCTGCAGTTAATATTCATATAAAGCTTTCCCCTCTGGAATGTTAATTTTAGGTAGCAAGAAAATGAATTCCCTGTCAAAAACAGAATGACATCTTATTTTTACCAGCTTCTATTGACATGTGTGAACAAGACTTGCTGTCAGGAGATGCTGTCTATGTAGACCCTGCTCCTAAAGCATTTAAACTGAGAAAAAAAAAGAAAAAAAAAAAAAAAAACACAAAAAAAAAAAAAAAAAAAAAAAAAAAAAAAAAAAAAAAAAACATCAGCTCATCATACGCTACTGCGTGTGATTCGGCCAAGAGGAAAATATGAAACCATTAAAAGAGGAAGAAAAAAAACAGTTTGAAAGAGAGAAATGCTCCACCAGGTTTGCTCTTTTCTCTGAATAATAACAATCTCTCTCTCTCTCTTCCATATCTTCCAATTATCCAATTAAAGCTTCATTTGAGCATGAGTGTGATGGGATTGAGTTACAATCATTTCCTCTTGAACAATCTGTACAAATGGTGCCTGTGTGTCTATATAAATGATGAAATACATAAACATATAATTAAACACAAAATACTGATGCATTAACAAAAGCATGTGCATGCTTGTTTTTTATTTTTTTATCTTTTCCAGGCTGAGTTTTGATATACATGCATAGGGCTGAAATCCACTTAAATTTAATCAGTGATAAAGATCATTAAACTGCCTTTTGATTCAAATGAATACGGCATACGATACATTTTTTATACTAGTGCAAACAGTCTCCTTTTGAGTCTCCTCGGATTTCTATTAAAGCAACAAGCCAGTTGAAACTGGGCTGCAGTGATTTTACCACAGCTGAGGTGAGGCGAAATATGAATAAATCATAACATGGAATCACAAACTAGTACTTGCACTATTGCTGCACTACATAGTAAGCATACTTTGTAGAGTTTGCAAACTTTCTGATGGCCTACTACGTTTGCTCAAATGTGGAGTACTGTATACAACAGAGGAAGGTGCATGGAATACTGTATCCCACAATGCAATGTGCTTGATTTGACATTCGATTTCCAGTGTGATGAATGAACTGGAAGAAATATCAGTGATTTTGGACAGCTCATTCAATAGTAGGCTATATCTTGAGACATTTTTGTACAAAATTGGTTTAAGAATGCAAAAACCTTCAAAGCAACAGCTAGACATCAATTTCACTTGCTATTTCCCAAAAAGATTTGAATTCATCAGACAATCATCTTTAAGCTTCTGAAACATGAAATATTAAATCAAAAAGGAAAAATATAACAAGAATATAATGCATTTTGCACTTATTATCCCTTTTTTGACTTAACATTGCTTAATACATCTTTCATTACAATAGAACATAAATGTGTCTTTCAGAGGTAACTTTTGTCAGTCATGTTAAATTAATGTTGTTATAAAAAAAACTAAAATGACATATACTACCGTTCAAAAGCTTGAGATCGGTAAGATTTTTACAATGTTTTGAAAGTTTCTTATGCTCTCTGAGGCTGCATTTATTTGAAACTACCAAATACAGTAAAACAGTATTATTGTGAAATATTATTGCAATTTAAACAGTTTTCTAGTGTAATATGTTTTAAAATGAAATTCATCCTTGCGATGCAAAGCTGAATGTTCATCCTCCTTACGCCATCCTTCAGAAATCATTTTAATATGCTGATTTACTGCTCAAGGAACAGTTTTTTTTCAGTGTTGAAAACAGTTGTGCTGCTTAATATAAATATTATTTGTGCAAACCTGGATTTTTTTTTTCTTTGATGAATAGAAAGTTCAAAAGAACAGCATTTATTTGAAATGGAAAATGTACATAATGTCCTTTGTCACATTTGATCAATGTAATGTGTCCTTATTGAATAAAAGTCTTAATTTCTTACTGACCCCAAACTTGTGAATTCTAGTGTATAAGAGGAGAACCAGAGACAATTACGAAAAAAGATAATCAGCCATGATGGTTTAGATATAACATCATACCCTAAATGGCTTTTACAGAGCCATCCCCCATAGTGGACAAAGCAGTGGTAAAGGTCTTTTCTCTCTGATCTGAGCACTGACCTTCACACAAGCGGACGCTGACCAGCTAGTTTTGGAGTTACATGTCTTGATCGCCCCGTAATAGAAAACAGTGCATGCAGTCTCCTTCACTCTACCCTCTAAAGAGACGAACTTCTCAAACTTCAGCGCAGCATCCGACGCGTGTTTCTCATGCTCCCTCCAATTTCATCTCGCCCCCTTCCTGCTCGTCAGTTCAGAGGAAAGAAAATGAAAATCAACAGAAAAACAAATCAGTGTTTTGTTCTTTCGGCGACGAGCTGCGTGTACGCAAGCCACGCGTTCCTGCCACTCGGAAAACAAATTCCAATTTGCAGCAGTGTGTTGTTTCTCCCCAGGGCAGGACACCGTGGGGCGCCGCGAGGCATGCGCATGTTGTGTGTGTGTGTGTGTGTGTGTTGTGTGGTGTGTGTGGAAGTGAGTGAGTGATGAGTGAGTGAGTGCGTGAGTGAGTGACTGCGTGAGAGAGAGAGAGTGTGTGTGTGCGTGTGCGTGCGTGAGGTACAGACTTCTGATATTGTCACTCCAAACTCACTCATCTCTATTGACTATTTCACAGCTGCCTTTTTTAGTGGAGAGAGCAGAAAGAGGAGAATCAACAGCCTTTCAAACTCATCACAAGAGAGAGAACGAGAACCGAGGGAAATAAAGACACACACAGAGAGGGGGGAACTTTTGGGCTACTTTTAGATATTCTCGGCAAGCTTTGAACTTGTTTCTCGAGCATGAATTCTTAATGCTGCTAATTTGAACACGAACAAACATGTTTTTTACATGACTAATTCATAAAGGGTTTCTCTGGGTATTGTAGTCATATTTTTTGTTCTGGCAAAGATTTCTCTTTCATTTGCCAGTCACAGGCATATTCGTGCTTTTGCGGTGAATTTGATTCATTATGGATTACACAAACTATTTATTTTGATGATGAAGAAAACGTTAGTTTACAAGGAAGGAGCTTTCATAAGCCCCCTGAAGTTACTCACTCTATGAAACCTTTTGAAAGCATGTGAAAAAGCAAATATAAGAGAGAATGGGGCTAGTTGTCACATGGGAAATTCTTCACAAAGATTACTACTACTGTTCAAAGATTTTTTTTTTTTTAAAGAAATTAATACTTTTATCAGCAAGGATGCATTAAGATGATCAAAAATGACAGTGCGGACATTTAAAATGTTTTCAAATAAAATGTCAAGAATCCTGAAAAAAAATGTATCACCGTTTCCACAAAAAATATAATACTATACGTTTTAAAGAAGACATTTTTCCTAGTCAGCCATAAGCAATTAGAATGATTTCTGAAGGATCTGACACTGAAGACTGGAGTAATGCTGCTGAAAATTCAGCTTTGCATTACATGAATAATTGCATTTTAAATGTATAAAAAATAACGTTTTTAAACTGTACTATATTTCCACAATATCACTAGTTTTACGGTTTTTTGATCAACTTCTTTCAAACACATTTCAAAATTCGTACAACTCCAAACATTTGAACAGTAGTGTATATAATTGTGGTATTTACTTATTTTATCTTTTCCCATTTTTTATGAATAATATTGTTTTACAATTGAAAAGCTGTAAAATAAATAATATATATTTGAATAATGTTTTTTAAAAGTTCCAATTGTGACAACTTATCCCATATAGCAGTGTGGAACATGCCCCGTTGTTGAAGTATATTGACTTATATACAATAAATCAACCCTGACAAATATTCACCGGAACAAAAATCATATAGCCTGGTCATTCTACCCTTTATGACTCAGACCAATTTATATTCTTTGCACTTTTTCTAACTCAAATTCCAATTTTGCACTTTTTAATTCAAAGAGAAATAGATGACACTTAAATGACAGTGAGAAGAGGGGGAATGGGATCAAGAACTCACATCCCCCCATGTGTGCACCACAGCTCAATGTGTGTTACTCTAACAAGAACAAAATCACACATCCTGTCAGTTCGCTGATTTCTTGGAGGAATTTCAGCACAGGACAACACAATGATAGTGACGTCTGCCTTCAGAGAGACCTGAGACACACACCGGTGCAGAGACCATCATGATCAAAGACACACGTGTTATTCAGCGCTGGCAGACAGTGAACGAGAGAACGCAGAAGAGAAAGAACGCGAGATTAAAAGAGGGAAAAGTGAAGATGTAATCAAAGAAAGGTGAATTAAACCTGACAGGTCAACACATAACCAAGGGAAAAGGAACATTTGAGGAGAAAAAAAGAATAAAAAGAACTGAAGGCGAAAAGACAAGAAATTCTATTCGCAATTCATATTTTTCCTGTAATGAAATGAGCAAAATAAAATTAAAGTGCAAAACTCACTACAGCTGCTGTATAAAGAGGGGAAGCGAGTGAATGTGAGCGTTTGAGAGTAGACGGGAACTCACTGGTGGTGTTGGTAAGGCGAAAGGTGACAGAGCTGTCTGGAATATCACAAACGTTCCGGACGGACACCTGACAGGTGTAATTAGCAAAGTCTTGTGGACGGAGGTTTTTCAGTTTCAGCACCTTTGTCTCACCCTGCAAACACACACATATTCACATGGTAAAAATACATCACACAAAAACAGTTTTTCCTGTTAGTCAAAACATGCATTTATACATAATAACAAAATGATGTTTGTCGGTCACCCTCTGCAAACAGTGCCATTTACACTTTTAGAATTTTTCTTTTTGTATAATTTGGCTGCTGTTGAGTAATTCACATTTAAAATATGAAATCACATTTTCCCACCTGGGGCATCACAGTGTTGAGATGAGACAAGTGCAAACTACGAAATACTACAAAAAAACGTTCATAAAGGTCGCAATATAAAAGTGAAAACAATGTGAGGATGTAATTTCTTCAAATATGATGTCAGAAACAGGAAATGTCAGAGCATAACAGGGTTAAAGTGCATAAAACATTTTAAAATGAATACATATTAAGGATATTTCAATTGAAATACAGTTCAATTAAATTCTATATTACCAATTCAAATATAATTGGTTTGGATTGGAACATTCAATTTGGCTGATATTCCAAAAAAACAAACGCTCCAGAATGTCCTGTGCATGCCACACTAAACAAGGTTCAATCTATCAAATAATGAGACCAAGTTCTGTATACTGTTAAATATGTCAGTAGTAATTCATGTGAACACAAATGGGGCACAAAAGGTACCGTTTAATTTCCTGAAAATGATCCTTGTATTTCTATGCAATGTCAGAGGCTTTGTGTGCATGATAAAGAGAGAATGAATTCAGGAATTTTAAATTCCTCTAATTCTTTTGACTGAGTCCATCAGGAAAATGAATAATCCTCATTATTAATGGCAAAGCCATCAATCTCCATCCATCCCACCTTATTCAAATGGCTCTTTAATAATAAGTGCTCAGATTATGAATTCATCACTGATGGATCGCTGATTTATTGAGTACGTTTCTCTGTGATTGAGCGGGTCTCCTGTGGTTATCTGCTATTCAAATGATTATTAACTCTAATTAAACTATTTTCTGAGTTAGGGAAAGTAAGGCCTATAGAGAAAACTTGCATATTGTAAAGCTGTGTGTGGGAGTGGTTGGGATTTTCTTAGTTTTTGGGACAAAATTGTTTGCAAAAGTTAACTTAAACGGACTAAAAGTCGCTTTCGGGACACCCAGAGATGTTCATGAAATGTTCATGAATTGAAATGAAATAGTCTATTATGTCCAATTATAGAGACAGTCAACAGTCAACAACAACAAAAGCTTAATAAACCTACTAAATAATTTCTTACTGAAATTGTAAAAATCCAGAAAGGGTTGTAAAGGTCAGGTGTAGGGTTACGACCGAAACAAAACAAAACAAAACAAGTCATGATATTGTTGTACCTGTGTATACAGAGGCTCGTAGATGTCCACGCCATTGTCTTTGCTCTGTTCGATTGGTTTATTTCCTCGTTTCCAGATAAAGCGAGCGGGAGGGTTGGAGTTTACCGTACAGCGTAAAAACACTGTTTTCTCCTGATAGTAGTTCCCTCGTACATCACCCACCGTCTGGTGCACCGTGAGCACAGGCTTATCCAGATCTGGAGAACAGACAGAGAGAAAGAGAATTCACTTAGATTGGGAAAACGTAATCTCTTTACTGGAGAAATCTGAGAGGTAAATGCTCTCCGAACCCAGAATTATAGAGTCTTGATCTTGTGGTCTCAGACAAGACCACTATTTCCACAGGTCAGCACACTATCTTCCCCATTACACAGGTTTCGCCAGAGTTTCAATGGATCTGAATGGCTGGTTAGCCATTTCACAAACACCTGTCTCTTTTGACAGGTCTTCAGATTGAAGACTTAGCATGCATGGTATTTAAACTACTTTTAGTGCTTTTTTTAGTCCTTTTTAGACTTTGATACTAAATATCACCATCAACTTTAACAGTATGAACAAGAACAACTGGCATCTCCTTGTATATTTCACAGAAGAATGACAATAATACAGGTTAGAGTAGTATGAGGATGAGCAAATTATAATAAAATGTTCATTTCTAAGTGAACTATCCCATGAATAAACACACTGGCTACTTCAGTATGTGCCAAACCAGATGCACACACACATAAACACACAGATCACGCACAGAACAGTATCACATACGGAGGAAAGAGAGGTTAAGTTAAATCTATGTGACTGTCTAACCCAGTCTGACCTCTGACCTCTCACTGCTTCAGTGATTCCCACTGAATAAACAGGAATCTGTCTAATAGACTCTCTCACACAGTCCTGTGTGTGTGTGTGTGTGGTAGTGTGTGTTGTGTGTGTGTGTGTGTGTGTGTGGGTGTGTGGTTTGTGGAGAGAGAGTACACATGTATGGCTTTATTTTAGCTTCTGAAAGAAACCTAAGCATAACACCTGAGTAAATTCAAAGGCAATAAGAAGCCTCAAATGAAAACATCACATCCGTCAGAGAGAGATTGACTGGGAAACGTGCTGATCCGGAGGGAATTCCCTGCCATTCCACAGAGATTATCTGGTGAGCGCACTAAACCCACATCCAATGACTGTGTCAAATTTCACTCAATTTTATTAGACGTCGGACTACTCGGATGACTCACATGCAGAGGAGAAAATCTGAATGACACACTGACCAACGCAATATTTTATTAGCAGAACCATTGATTTTTTCTGTGGCAGTTGTGTGCTGTGTGTGTGTGTGTGTGTGTGTTGTGTTTGTGTGTGTGTGTGTGTTGTGTGGTGTGTGTTACGAACGTATAGGAAGCTATGGAAGCAGTATATGGAAGCAAGTAATGTTTTTGCTTCGCACAACTCTGCATCTAGCTATATATATTATATATATCTAATGATATATATATATATATACATTTAACCACAAAATATGAGGCGCACAGCACAGTTGTGTTCACCATTGATCATAATAAGACATGTGTATTGAGCAGCAAATCAACTCGTATTAGAATGATTTCTTAAGGTCATGTGACACGAAGACTGGAGTAATGAGTCTGAAAATTCAGCTTTGCATCACAGTCCCCAAATTCTGACAGATTTAAAAACATGAATATATCATTTACCTCACTCCTCATGTCCTTTCAAACCGGTTCTGACAATTTACTAAAAACTCCTGATTAGTGATTATATATATATATATATATATATATATATATATTAATATATATATATACAGTATATATACATTTCTCCAACAAAATTTGTGTGAAATTAAAAAAAAAACTTTGTTTTAGAATAAATATATCGATATACATACTGAATGTCACCAAAAGGTTGGTACCAGAGAACCCCAAACTTTAACCCACCAACACATACCGTTTGCGTTCAGAAGAGCACAAACAGAGGCAGACGTTTGATCCCAGCATCTTGTGAATTATTTAGCACTCTTCATATTGCCTGAAATGGAGCAGCACATTTGGATATAATGAGCACATACAGTATGAACAGCCCAGAAAGCACTGCGAGCCTGCAAAGACCTTTTTTCAGGTTTTCTCTCATTTTTCTGATTAGATCACTTATAAATCAGTGTCAACGGTAGCTGTTCTCACACACACTCCCAGTGTCTACATGGACAGAATCAGCGAGGAATGGTGTGTGAGCGAGTGTGTTCGTTATTCTGTAATGCATGCTTTTCCATCGTGTCATTACTGCTAGGACTGCAGGATTATTTGCATAATGTGCGAGAGTACAGCGTAAAACCTGTGATCTTATAAACATGAGCTTTCTCTTCACCTGGTTGGTCTGAGGGCACGGAACCACAATGCACCTGTTCTCTACCCACAGGAACATCTCTGAATCTCTTTCATAATTCAGCTCACTCTCGATGAATATGCGTGAAAGGACAGATATATAAGCGAACGACATTGAGTCAATGACTTTTACATGTGCATTAAAAATATTAAGAAAGCACTAATAAATCTGATAAGGATTAAATAATTTGATTTGTTTACCATTAGTTCATATTGATGGAATAGCACAAATGACTTGACAAGTATTCAAAAATGGATGTTGCCTTTTCAGCTAATGTGAACAGGTACATTTCAGGTACCTACAGGTCCTGTTGAATAAGACATTCTAATTATTTGAACATCTCATTAACCAGAAAGATTTGTGGCTGAATTTAGCCTATATGAGGTGAATATAACATTGCAAAGCCCGAGGCGGCAGACATCTGATATTCTCTGTCAATATGAGATGATCCACAGTATCTAACAACTGACATCCACAGGGGTTACTCTAGAGGTCACACACGTGAGGGTCACAGGTCAGTCTTCATACGAGTAAATCAATATTCTTGGCACTTAAATTGTTGTCAAGAAGAGGTCATATTTCACCACTCCAAAAAAAGAAAGAAATACGTATATTTTGCCTGAAGAAAATGAAGCCTGATTTAGGACCATTAATATTGTGTCATTATTTCCATGACAATTAAGCACAATTTAGCCTAAAATTCCCATTACTGTAATGTCTCTGGAATGTTTTAAGTTTCTTTGTAATTCTCTTTATTCCCAATGGTGCTTCTCATAAGATCCTCATCATTGTAACAGAGTCATTGGCAAAAATTAAGGTTTAAAAAAATATATAAAATGCAGTACAAAAAGGATAAAAGTCTAATTATAAAAATTGTTTAAAAATACTTGTATATAATATAATATAATACTTATCCACAATAATTAGTTACTGTGTTTGAGTAATGAGTAACTTTTTTAAGGTAATGAGGGGTTAATTATGCTTAACTAACATTTTAAAGACAGATTTTACATGAAAATGTATATAAAAG
This sequence comes from Sinocyclocheilus anophthalmus, assembly GCA_018155175.1. Taxonomy (NCBI): domain Eukaryota; kingdom Metazoa; phylum Chordata; class Actinopteri; order Cypriniformes; family Cyprinidae; genus Sinocyclocheilus; species Sinocyclocheilus anophthalmus. The sequence continues at coordinate 44,651 of JADLZN010010686.1, read as the reverse complement.
CAGAAAACATAAGGCGGTTCTTCACAAAAAAAGTCAGATTTTAAAAGCTATAAAATGAAGGCGGGGGTTGTTATGTATTATCAAAAAATTAAAAAGAAAAATTTAAAGTCTGTCATTTTACCGGAATATTGAGTTATGACATTGTGATTAAGAATTTTTAAGAATTACAAGGAAGAAAAGAAAAGAAAAGAAATAAACATATGCACAGATAATCTGTTCACAATAAGATCAGTGACATGCATTTAAAAAAATAGGCTTCATTTTTAATTTCATGCCAACTTTAATATTAAAATGTCTGACTTGCAAGATCTTTGCTAGTGAGAAATTTAAATACATGTATTTATGCATGTAATTATGTGCTTGTGCACACCGGGACGATTATCGCGCGCGATTATCACCGACATTTAATGCCTTGTGACTAAACAAAGGGCGCCAATGTGAGTGTGTACACCGACGTGCAAAACACGAGGCGTAAAAGCGTAATTTTTTATAAAAACGCCTCGGGCTCGTTTTTTTGGTTTGACGTGCCGCGTTAAAAACTGGCCGGCCAATGAGATTGCCGCTTTTGTTCACATGCCTGGAGCTGCTGAAGTTACAGTAAAACACGACTTGATTGCGCTCAAGCACAAAACGTTCTTGCCGAGCACACATTGATACCTAACGACGAAGAGGAAGTAGGTAGACCAAGGAGATGCATCGAGGCAAGATGAATGTAGAGCTGCTGGTCTCATTTGGTGTCTGAACACAAAGGGCTTTATGACAAACACGACAGCGACTACAAAAATCTCAATAAGAGGGAGTTGTTATGGAGAGGAATTGCAGATCAAATAGGATTCGATGTGTACCGGGGTTTATCTGTTTTTCATTAAGCGCCATCTAATGTCAGGGAGTGAATTTGCACGTTCACTCAGCTCATCGCCAGCGAAAATCACTTGGGTATGAACACAAAAGACGTGGTGAAAAACGTCAGCGATAAGCACGCGCGATAATCGTCCCGGTGTGCACGAGGCTTCACTGGAGTCTGTTTGCTCTCCTATTAATCTCCTTGGTTTTTAGGAGAAACAGTGAGTATTAAAGAGATCTCGTTTGTGATTTTTATTTAACAACTACAAGAAGCTCCAATTAAACTGTCCAGAGATCAGCAGTTGCAGGCGATTTTAATAAACACCCTCCAAATGAGAAAGCAGATCAGGGACGGACTCTCAGTACTGATCCCAAACCTCCAGACTCTCAACACACCTGCAGCCTCCTCTTCCTCATATCGGCTAATTACACTCGACCCTTCCTCGTCTCTGCCCCGCAGCAGGAAATGAGATATTTAGTCAACCCCACTGGCTCGGCATCAAGAACCTTCAGAGTGCTTTGAACTAGGGTGCAGTTTTAATTAAAAACCCCAGGCAAAGCTCTGAGAGCTGAACTCCTCTGGGTGAGGGGGTCACTAACCCTCCGAACACTTCCCGAGTCGCCACCTCCTAACGGGATCAGAATTCCAGAGGAAAGACACCGAGGGACTACGCTCTTTCTGGATAGACAAAAAGAGACTTTCTATAATTGCTTGTGCTCTGACTGTTCTGTTAATTGGCCTAGATTTTCTTGGGACGATGACACACATACATATAAACTACACATGCACACATACAGACTCGTAGCTGTTGGCTACAGATGGTGTTGTACAGTGATGCTGTTTTTTAATTGGCCTCCCAGAGTAATGGCTGCTGTTAGAAGTAGTTTTCTTTTTTTGCTCTTGCTAGATTTTGGTAACCACACCATTTGTCTTACCAGATGAGTTATCGGCCTGTCTGGGAATATTTATGCACCTAATAACATAATGTGCAACATATCCACAAATCCAGCTCTTATTCTACAGCCCAGCACGGGCCAATGACACTGTTCGTAAAGCATGCAAACTACATTCCATTACCGTCAGAAACATCCAGAATAGCAGCAGTATAAAATGTTCACTTTTAAAATATATATCAGATATATAAGATGTCTAAGAACAGGATTGAAAATGTTTCCTTGTGGTTTGGGAAAACACTGAATGGTTCGGCATAAAGATTGCTAAGGTAAGAATCAATATTACTTTTGCTCTTAGTTAGAGTTAGAGATTTGAACAAATCCATAACCCAAAGTATTACATTTTTGGCACACAACTAACCCCTCAACAAATCAAGAAATGCACTGAAATTGCAATTCTGGCCATTACAATACACCAATAATAACTTTTGAAATCTGATATACAAAAAAGCACACTGCTTAAATTAGACAAATTTCATATTAATAAAAAATAAAAAGGGACCTCTGGGATGCTGATTAGTCTTTGAAAAACACATAATTCTATGACCACTGGATTAGTTTGGATGTGGTCTGAAACTAAGTTTACTGTGAATTCCAAAGCAAATTTGAAAAAGTTGTCATACTTTATATGCACAAATACACACAGCTCTGCTATCATTACATGTGGACAATAATTCACACTGACGAGCACACTTTTTAGAGTTAAATCTGCCATTATCTATCACTATCACTTTAAATTACAAAATAACAGCTATAAATTTCAAGAAAATTGAATCTGTCACAAGATAAATAAGACCTGTATTATAATAAGTAAATACTTAAATAAATACTCTTCTTCAAATTATTATTTTTCAAATTATTACTAGCAATTTCTGAGTACAAATTGTTTAAATCCTACACCATTTTTTTGTTTCTGGTTAAAAATCCCAGTCACAAAAGTGTCAAAAATGTCACAGAAATGTTTTCTTTTGCTCACATTAGAGTATCATTCTTACAATTCAACTTGAACCAAGTTGCAGTTACAGTAAAGTTTTATTTCCACACATTTGGCACCTGGTAATTTGAGAGTGTTAATTTTGGACCCTGTGTATATGCATGCGGCCGCAAATACCCATCTGCCTGCCTGTGCCCACCTGTTTACTCAGCACGGTGCTGTTTGGAAACACTCAACACTTTTAGCTCCTTATACAGTCTTATACACTTTATACACTTATACAGTCACTCTTTCAATCCTGAGCCTTGCCTCTCTCTCACGCAACCCGAGGGGAGGCGCCTTCTTACAGCGGTATACACGGTAGACACGTAGACAGTCACATCGTTCAAGCCGGACCTGGCCGCTCGCGCTCTCGCGCTGTCTCTCGCGCTCGCTCCGCTCTCGCTCTCGCTCGCTCAAAGCTCGTGGAATTGCACAATGCCGGCTTTGCCTGGAAATGGTCAGGTGGGTACCAGAAACCTCCACTTGTTCGATGACCTCCTAGGGGGGGATGTACCCTAGGTCGCATTCAATGAGATGAATCAAGGGCACGAGAAGAAGTGAGTGCCCAAGAGTAACCCGAGGCAACTCGAATCATTCAGGCCCTCGCTAAGCGCGTCACGGAGGTGGGACAGCGAGTTAGCAGAAGGGGTTGGGGGGGGGGTGGGGTTGGCAAGATTCATAGTACCTGGAAACACCACCAAGCCTGAACAGGACAGCCGCGAGCGTGAATGGGAAGGGTAGGTGGTACGATTGTTATGAGACACTGAAGTCGCCTTCCGGGAGACGGGGGTAGACGGAAAACGGTAAAAGCCCCAGCAGCATCAGGAGTGCAAGAGGGCAAACAAGATAAACATATTGGGTGGGGGCGGAGAGAATGGTCCACGAGCAAAGACAGGGGCAAAGGGTGCTGTGGAGCGAGGCGAAACAGGCGAAGACGGGAAGAGAACTGGATGTGGAAAGGGGACAGGGGCAAAGCAAAAGGGCAAACCGGCATCGGACGCGGGGGGAAGGAGAGGCGGAAGCGAGGGAGAGCGGCAGCGAGGTGGGACGGGTATGTGGAGGGAGCGGGGAGAGGCATGAGAAACTCAAGGAGATGTCAAAAATCGCCAGAAATAACAAGAGATGGGGGGGGGCAGGGGAGGGCAACGGGGGTCCGTTAAAAATCATTTAGTGATTTAGTTTATTGTACAGAGTACAATAGGTACTACGAGACTTGACTTTAATTTAAAAAAAAGAGAGACATTTGTGAAGTCAACTGAAAACTAGACTTATTTCTGAAGTAGAGCCAATTCCTTTTTGTATTTTATTGTTACATTTTGACAATCGTTTACAAATACAAACATCTTTAAATTTTAATTAATTTCCTAAATTTTAATAATGGTTGCAAATCAGATGTGGAATAGCAATATGGATATGGATATTTCAAATTTAAAGAATTCATTCAAATGTAATAAATTAGAAATATAAATAATAGTAAAACAAGGGTTGTTAATATGAATTTTGGTAAGAGAAACTTTGAATGTTGGGTTTTTAAGATTTATAATAATTTACATATGTATTAAATTAACTTGGTGGATTAAGGCGGAAACAACACTTAATTTTCCCGAATGCATTGCCAGTGTTTCTTTAAACTGCATTTCAATAAACTCCACTTCATGTCATTCTAATTCAAATGTCTATAAGGTGTGGAAAATTCAATTCAAGTTAAAAAAAGATTCATTAAAAGTGAGTCAACTCTACAATTCAGAATTTTACACAGCTGGGAACCAGTGTTATTACAGTTACCTAAAACAAAAACGCATTAAAAAATGTTTACTTAAAATAAAAAAAATATTTGAGCTGATTTAATGTATTTTAATAGATTAGAAAATAACGAAATGAAGTAGTAACAACAAAAAAGCTATAAATGACAAAACCAAAAATTACTAAAATATTTTTATTTAAAATCATTTATTTTATTTATTTAGTTATTTGTAATAAAAAATAATCCTAATTAAGGGTTGTATAGTGGTTCAATAATTTATTATACCTTTAAGTATAATTAATATGTTTTAATATTTCATTATGTATAATATTATTTAAAACTATTAATATACACTTTAATATCTACTATAGTACACTATAGTAACTCAGTAATACTAAAAACAGTGCCAGGAACGGGCATTAGGTAAGTAAAAAGTGTCAATCTGAATTTGAAGCTGACTTTAACTGTGCGCTGTGTTTAGTGTGCTGAATGGTCACAGCATGAAGCCCAGCAGGAACTGACTATCAGACTGAACATTCAAACAAGCCGCTTTAGAAATCTCATGACTCCAATATATCTCTCCAGAACAGACACAAAATATCCATGAGTGTGTGGGAGGCGGGATCTTAACTTATAGAGATCAATAGGGCCCTGGGAGGCCCGACAGAGCAGCGCGTGCCCAGCACGAGGGGCCCTGTGCTCCCTGGCCTCCTGGAGCACAGGGCCGCGGCACAGGGCACAGAGGAGAAACGCTCGACTGTTTGTTTAACCTTTCATAAAACAGCCATTTCATTGCACACACACCCGGGCAGGACATGCAATGTAAGCATTTGTGGATTATCTTGATATAAAGCCCCTCTTTCATTTTAAGAGCACGTTATATCTTCTTTTCCGCACCTTCCACTTTATTTACTAGTTTTCCTGGAGGCAGCTTTTCTTTTACAATTACTGGCTCTGCTCCAAAGGTGGAGGAGGTGTCAGGCAGGGAATGCGCTTCTGTTCTTGGCTGCTTTTACTCTTTCTGTGTGGTTTTTCCTTGGCTTTCCATCTCTGTGCACAGTTATTTAGTGGCAAATCCTTGAGAATTACACATTTCATATCCATTATATCTGAAGGCATCTTCAGAACACTGAAGTCACCCTGTTTTTCTCAAGTATATCACCTTGAAAACTCTTTAGGAAGGTATAAAACAAGACAAAAGAACATTCTTAAAGGTAAAGTGCGCCGTTTAATGTTAAAATACAGTCAAGTATAAGACATCTGAAATTCTGTCTCTGTGGTGCCATTAAAACATCGCTCTTAACCAATGGTGTGAGTTTGGGGCGGGACTACCTGTTTGTTAGTCCAATAGGAGATGAGGGACTGTTCGGGAATTATTATTTTCATTATATTTGCAGTAGCACAGAAATTTCTAATTTCACCTTCAAAAATGTCTATCATTGATGCAGTCCAACACAATCGAGTTATTTCAGTTATTATTATTTCATTTTTCTTTTTTTTTTTTGGACCACATATTTAATTTTAGTTGCAAGGTGTGTAATTTGTGTACATTTTGATAAAACACTTCTTTTAATGCACCAGTAACACTTTGCAATAAGGTTCTTTAAGTCAATAAAAAGTTAATGTAATAACATGAAATAGCAATGGTAACATTACATTTACATATCAACATTATCCTTGGTTAATATCTATTGTTAGTTCATGAAATGCATTAACATTTATCAATTGAATCGTATTATACTTAACGCATCTGTGGCAGTAAGGTTCCATTTGTTAACATCACTCAACTATTTTTACAGAACATATTAATCTTAATATTTATTGAATCATTTACCAAAATATTTTTTAACTCAAAACATTTACAAAGGATAATCAATGCTGTAAGAACTATATTGCTCATTGTGTGTTCATGTTAAGTAATATTAACAAATGAGACTGCATTTTGAAGTGTTATCAATAATGCTATAACTCAGTGAAACTTGTGTTGTATATTAAGTCATCAACTAGCATAAGTGATAAATAGCTATTATTCACACTGATGACACAAACACACCACCGTCTGGACCTCAAAAACACATTTAAGACTAAACCTGCGGCAGCAGAGAAGGGAAAAACAGCCTAAAAACAAGCCAAACCCAAGTTGTGGATTCCCAAACATAACTAAAGATAGAAACCTGTGTCAAGAATTATCAATTGAACTTTAGCAAAAAAAACTAAGCTCAATACAACATGTCTGATTTGTCCATCTCATCTGACAAAACTGCCCAACAATCTTAAAAAAAAAACAATAGTATCAACAATACAATCACATAGTCTCAGATACAAGCAGTCTCAGTATGTAATACTGTTGAACTTCATATAGATTCCCTGAAATAGATTCCCAGCCACAGTGCAGGGGACAAGGGGGCGACGCAGTCTAGACTTCTAACAAGTCAATCCAGCGTGTCTGCACAGGGAACGATTGAAACAGAGCTCTGGACAGCTCTGACAAGCCTCAACCTTTCAGTTTCCAGGTATTTGAACATGGATATTGGAATAACAAACAAGCGATGGAGGCCGAGGTGATTGATGGAGTGAGCGGGCCAGACTACACCCTGCTGGTGGTCTATGTGCCGATTCATTCGGCCTGAATTTCTTTATTTTTCTCCCCTTAGTTAACAAAAGCCAGAGAAAAGGTCAAGCAGGTTTTTACTTGGTGATCTATTGTATAAAAATAACCTTCACAGAGAATGGAAAAAGCCTATAGGACCCAGTGATAAAAACACATCACAGATAAAAAAAAAAAAGAGCATGTGGACATTCAGACAGATGTTATCAGCGGCTCACCCAGAGACACTTTTATTCTGCTGTATTTTTGCTCCCTGGAGAAGACCGTGACGGAGTGTGTGAGAAGTTTTCTTTCTACAGCAAGGGGAGCTCACAATACATAGATAGATAGATAGATAGATAGATAGATTAGATCGATGATAGATAGATGATGTAACGAAGAGAACCTAAAAACCATACTTGAGTAAAAGCACAGATACCTTACAGTGAAAATTACTCCATTACCGTCAACCATTCCTTCCTAAAAACTTGAAGTAAAAGTCTTACAGTATCTAATTTTAACAGCACTGAATAGTTTACTTCACCTAAATAAGCTCAAATATGCACGAGTCCAGAGACAACCAGTGAAAAACTGTAACGTGTTGAAGAGCTGGGGGAAACAAAGCAGCGCAAGGGGATTATGTGCAGGTATTTAACCGTGGAAAAACTAGGAACAACAATCAGCCAAAAATCTAAGGGTAACAGAATTACTGGCCAACAGACACCATTACATTCAACATTCACAAGGAACTAAGAACAAGTGCTATACAGACCACTGGGGCGAACAGCGTAAGCCAAACACACCTGTGGAGACTAATCAAGGAACCAAGAACAACGGACTAACAACTGACGACACAACACCACGAGAGCAGCATGACTAAAAGTCCAGGGCAAGGCACAAGAAGAGCCTGAACCAAACAAGAAACATTGATTTGTTAGAGAAAATCAAGTTTATTTTGCTAAACCCAATTAAACTGAACACTCAAATTACAACACAAAAAAAACAAACAAACAAAAAAAACTATCTTTCAAAAAGGTCTCTTCATTATAATGGATAAATAAAATAATGTTAAATAAAAATCTGAAGCCTTCTTGCACTGGATGTGCTAGTTTCGGCCTCATTACCAGCTGCAGTCATGTCCTCATCTCATATATAAAACACCTCTGATTCACAAATACTTGCTAAGGAACTCGCATTCATGTAAAGTAGCCTTGTTGACAAGTTTGGGTGAGTAAGGCAAACCACAAGACGCAGTACTTAATAGGCAGCAGTCGGTCTTTTGTAGCAGGAATAAACTGCTGCAGAAAAAGCTAGGTACATGCTAAATGTAATGTGTAACTGCACACTCATTTCAAATGTAGTGGAGTAAAAAGTACAGATACTCATTCACAAATGTAGTGAAGTAGAGAGTAAAAGTTGCTAATATCTTTGATACTTTTTGATACACAGTAACTAATTACATTTACTCCAGTACTTTACACCTCTGATAGATACAACCCTAATTCCAAAAAAGTTGGGACACTGTACAAATTGTGAGTAAAAAAGGAATGGAATAATTTACAAATCTCATAACTTATATTTTATTCACAATAGAATATAGATACCATATCAAATGTTGAAAGTGAGACATTTTGAAATGTCATGCCAAATATAAATATTGGCTCATTTTGGATTTCATTAGAGCTACACATTCCAAAAAAGTTGGACAGGTAGCAATAAGAGGCCGGAAAGTTAAATGTACATATAAGGAACAGCTGGTGGACCAATTTGCAACTTATTAGGTCATGATTGGGTATAAAAAGAGCCTCTCAGAGATGCTAGTGTCTCTCAGAATCAAGATGGGGCATAGGATCACCATTCCCCCACTGCCTGCGGCGAAAAATAGTGGGCAATATCATAACGGAGTGTTCTCATAGAAAATTGCAAAGAGTTGAAGTTATCAATCATCTACAAGTGGCATATACATCCAAATTCAGAGAACCTGGACAACTCTGTGCGAAGGTCAAGGCCCGGAAACCTATTTTGTGCTGTGATCTTCGGCCCTTATACGACAACTGCATCCCAGCATGAATGCTACTGTAATGGAATCACACATGGCTCAGGAATATTCCTGAAAACATTGTCGGTGAACGCAATCGCCGTGCCGGCTAAAACTCTATAGGGGAGAGAGCGGAACGAGCTCAAAAAGAAGCGATTTCTAAACATGATCCAGAAGCGCAGGCGTTTTCTCTGGGCCAAGGCTCATTTAAAATGGACTGTGGCAAAGTGGAAAACTGTTCTGTGGTCAGACGAATCAAAATTTTAAGTTCTTTTTGGAAAACTGGGACGCCATGTCATCCTGACTAAAGAGGACAAGGACAACCCAATTTGTTATCAGTGCTCAGTTCAGAAGCCTGTATCTCTGATGTTATGGGGTTGCATGAGTGCGTGTGGCTTGGGCAGCTTACACATCTGGAAAGGCGCCATCAGTGCTGAAAGGTATATCCAAGTTTTAGAACAACATTTGCTCCCATCCAGATGTCGTCTTTTTCAGGGAAGACCTTGCATTTTCCAACAGGACAATGCCAGACCACATACTGCATCAATTACAACATCATGGCTGCGTAGAAGGAGGATCCGGGTACTGAAATGGCCAGCCTGCAGTCCAGATCTTTCACCCATAGAAAACATTTGGCGCTTCATAAAGAGGAAAGATGCGAAAAAAAAAAAAAAGAAAAAAGAGGGAAAAAAAAAAAAACAAAAAAAAAAAAAAAGACCTAAGACATTGAGTTCACTATCACCTGTATTAGACAAGAATGTGACAACATTCCTATTCCTAAACTTGAGCAACTTGTCTCCTCCATCCCCAGACGTTTGCAGACTGTTATAAAAATAAGAGGGGATGCCACACAGTGGTAAACATGGCCTTGTCCCAACTTTTTTTAGATGTGTTGATGCCATGAAATTTAATCAACTTATTTTTCCCTTAAAATGCTACATTTTCTCAGTTTAAACATTTGATTTGTCATCTATGTTGTATTCTGAATAAAGTATTGAAATCTGAAACTTCCACATCACTGAATTCTGTTTTTTTTATTCACAATTTGTACAGTGTCCCAAATTTTTTTGGAATCGGGTTTGTAGCTAGATAGAAGTGCATATATAAAATACCAGGCAGGGTGTAACATGTTGGTGCTTACAGCGCACAGCAAATGAACAGAATTCCAAAAGTCTTTTAATTATAAATCCACACAGAAGAAATATAGTAGATCACCAGAGTAAGCGTAGCATAACACCTAAAAAAAAATAACCAGAAAGGGACTGAGGGCAACTGAGGGCTTAAATAAAAAGGGACTGTAAGAAAAGACTGAAACAGCTGTGTAGCGATTAGTAACTATAGGAACACACTAGGAAACTCAGGAAGGTAAATGGGAACTGAAAACGAAACCAAAACAGAACAAAACTGAATGTACACAACACCGGGTTCCTAGAGTTAACTAAAACCAAATAACTTAACTGAAAAAAATGTTATTTTATATATATATATATGTTATAAGTATGTACACTGAACAAAAGTATAAATGCAACACTTTTGTTTTTGCCCCCATTTTTTCATGAGCTGAACTCAAAGATCTAGACTTTTTCTATGTACACGAAAGCCTATTTCTCTTCAAATATATTGTTCACAAATCTAAATGTGTTAGTGAGCACTTCTTCTTTGCTGAGATAATCCATCCACCTCACCGGTGTGGCATATCAAGATGCTGATTATATAGCATGATTATTGCACAGGTGTGCCAATAAAAAGCCACTCTAAAATTTGCAGTTTTATTACACGGCTCAATGCCACAGATGTCGCAAGTTTTGAGGGAGCGTGCAATTGGCATGCTGACTGCAGGAATGTGCACCAGAGCTGTTGCCCGTGAATTGTATGTTAATTTCTCTACCATAAGCCGTATCCAAAGGCGTTTCAGATAATTTGGCTGTACATCCAACCGGCCTCACAACTGCAGTCCATGTGTAACCACAACAGCCCAGGACCTCCACATCCAGCATCTTCACCTCCAAGATCGTCTGAGACCAGCCACCCGGACAGCTGCTGCAACAATCGGTTTGCATAAACAAAGAATTTCTGCACAAACTGTCAGAAACTGTCTCAGGGAAGCTCATCTGCACGCTCGTCGTCCTCATCGGGGTCTCGACCTGACTGTAGTTCGTCGTCGTAACCGACTTGAGTGGGTAAATGCTCACATTCGATGGCGTCTGGCACTTTTGAGAGGTGTTCTCTTCACGGATGAATATTGGTTTTCACTGTACAGGGCAGATGGCTGACAGCGTGTATGGCGTCGTGTGGGTGAGCGGTTTGCTGATGTCAACGTTGTGAATCGAGTGGCCCATGGTGACGGTGGGGTTATGGTATGGGCAGGCGTATGTTATGGACAACGAACACAGGTGCATTTTATTGATGGTATTTTGAATGCACAGAGATACCGTGACGAGGCCCATTGTTGTGCCATTCATCCGCGACCATCATCTCATGTTGCAGCATGATAATGCACGTCCTCATGTTGCAAGGATCTGTACACAATTTTTGGAAGCTGAAAACATCCCAGTTCTTACATGGCCAGCACACTCACCGGACATGCCACCCATTGAGCATATTTGGGATGCTCTGGATCAGCATATACGACAGCATGTTCCAGTTCCTGACAATATCCAGCAAATTCGCACAGCCATTGAAGAGGAGTGGAACAACATTCCACAGTCCACAATCAACAACCTGATCAACTCTAAGCGAAGGAGATGTGTTGCACTGCGTGAGGCAAATGTGGTCACACCAGATACTGACCTGTTTCCGGCCCCCCCGTACCCCCCAATACGTAAAACTGTACATTTTAGAGTTGTTTTTTATTGTGGCCAGCCTAAGGCACTTCTGTGCAATAATCATGCTGTCTAATCCGCATCTTGATATGCCACACCTGTGAGGTGGATGGATGATCTCGGCAAAGGAGAAGTGCTCACTAACACATATGTATACAGATTTGTGAACAATATTTGAGAGAAATAGGCCTTTTGTGTACATAGAAAAAGTCTTAGATCTTTTAGTTCAGCTCATGAAAAATGGGGGCAAAAAACAAAAGTGTTGCGTTTATAATTTTTTTCAGTGTATATACAGTATCTATATCTATATATAAATATTATATAATATATATATATAATAATTTGTTTGTTGTTGTTGTTTTTAATATGCATATGGTTTTTTCTGTTTTAATATATTTTAAGATGTAATTTATTCCTGTGATCACAGCTGAATTTTCAGCATCATTCCTCCATTCTTCAGTGTCACACTATCCTTCAGAAATCATTCTAATATGCTGATTTACTGCTCAAGAGACATTTATTATTATTTTCTTATGCTGAAAAATTGTGCTTCTCAATAGTTGTGTGCAATCTGATACTTTCTTTATCCCCACCTTAAAACTTAAAATTGTGATTTTGACCTGTGCCCCCTCAGAGGTCTTTATGTCTAGCCTATGTAAGAAATTGTATCTGACAGACGGTATCTTGAGCAGAGGCTCATTTCGTTCCTTGTAGACATTTAACCAGTCTACCACCCACCCCTCCAGAGCACTAGTCATGTTCACAACCAAAGTGTGTGTTCGGTTAGTAATCTTGGTAATCCTATGACTACCTGTTCTCGACTAAAGCTCTGAAACTTTCGAGTCCATGTGGTGAAGCTGATCCCAGCCTTTATTGAACATGTTCAAAGCTCGATATCAGCTCACCCAGCCGAGCCACAGACTAAAATGGCCTTAGGCTATTTCAGACATCTGGAAAACATGTCCTTCCCCTATCCTTTATCATTACTTTTCCTTCATTTCATAAAATCTATCTAAAATATGGAAATGTGGTTTGTTCGGTTCCCTTGCTTCTACATTCCTTTAGTTTTATGCAAACACCATTCAATCTCACATATAAATGTGATTAAATAATATGAAATAAATTATATAAAATCAAACATAGTATAAACATAATGGGTGTACTGTATAAACATAATGAGTGTACAAAATATGACAAGAACTCAGAGCTAAATGGTGTCAGAACAAATTCATCTTGATAATGTCAGATAACAAGTAAGCAAAAACGTCTGAATAATTTTGGTCCCAGAGTTTTTTTATAAATTTTACTGGTTTGCACTGTATGAAGAAATTTTGGTTTAGTTTAGTTTATTTTGCTATCCTTACTTACATAAATGAACTATAGTGCACTACATCCATTAGTAAAAAAATATAAAAAATTATATCTGGTGTCTGAATAATTTTTGGTTTGTCTGTGTGTCGGATCCTGATTTGTCCGAAATCTGATCATTTGACAGATCCCCTCCTCACGCGCCAATGAAAGACGTTTGTGTTGACCTATAGCGTGCATATATTTCATGAAAAAAACTTCTATTATGAGCAGGCTTGCCTAGCATCTACATTTGAAACAACAAACTTGAGCGCTCAAAGAGATGCAACGTGGCTGCTCTCACAAGCCCGAATGCACGGATCCAATACTGATGCACATGCGTCTTCTTTCTCAGTTGTTTACATTTGGTTAAAACAAAACCGACTGTGCTTACGAGGGTAATCGCCAGGACGGCCATTTTGACGTAATTTTTTTGTGTATTTGGCCGCGTAAGCACAACAAGCTGCGAACAATAACTCAATTTGGTACTCGCGAGGCGGCGCGATATGCTCGCTATGGATGTGACTATGAGCGCATAGGAAACTCCCTTTGGGGCACGCGAGTATCGAATGGCTTAAACTTAAAAAGATGTGCAAATGATCCAGTTTTTTGACGATGCAACAATGACTCGATTAGTCAATTGACAATTCTGTCGACTGTCCCGAAACCTGAGCAAAAGTCTTGTATCGCAGCGTGCAGTAGTGCAGACGAGATGCGCTGTTGTGAAGCCGCTTTGAGACTGAGAGAAGCCGCGGTACAGCTGAATCACTCACGCGGTTTTCAAATGACTGATTTAATCTGATAGTATGTATGGATTTATTTACTTGTCTAACCTACATGCTCTGTTGAATATGTTTGCAGGAATTTCCCTCATTATAAAACTCCGACAGCAATTAAACATAATGCTATTTTTACAGAGATTTAAGGAACAAATCCCTGACTTTTAAAATTTCATGACTTTTAAATTTTTTTCATGGCCGTAAGAAGATGCACGCTGTTAATCACGTAAGCTGGTCCTCCATTGCGCGAATGCTCCGTTACCTCTCCCTCGTCTAATCATGCCTGATCCGTCACCCCCACTTTGTTCCGGGACCTCGCAATTTACAAATGAACAACTGTATATATATTGTGTTTGTGTGTGTGGTGTGTTGGTGTGTTTGTGTGTGTGTGTCTGTGTTTGGAGAGATAGCCTTCATTTCAATTAATTTTTGTATACTAATAAAATAATGAGACTCATATTATTATATATATCTACTTTCTACATCAAATGATTTTGGCAAAAAGTTTATCCAACATTTCAATTTCCAATTGCAAAAGTGCATACGTGAAAAGAACATCATGATACATGTCAGGGTTCATGTATTGTTAAAGCCTCCAATGGAAAAAGAGGTCACTCAAAAGCCCTTATAAACCATTTTTTAAAGTGCCCCTATTATGCCATTTTTTAAGGTTGCTAATATTGTTTTATGAGCCTCCTAAAACAGGTTTACATGCATGCAGGTCAAAAAACAGATTTAGTTGACCTCATTTCTAATGATTCGTAAAACGACTCGTGCGAAGCAGTTCAGAGCCGTCACTCTAAACCCTTGCCCCCTTTATTTTCCATAGCCTCACTGCGGTTATTGGTCCGATGGTGCAGTCCTTTGTGATTGTCCATAGCTAATAGATTGGCTTCTAGATTGGCCTAATGTGTACAGCGTGTCGAAACGAAATGCCATTCCATGACCGAATGACACCCTTGAGACCTTGTCAGACATAGAAAAGATGGGTCTGGATTGTACCTTTACCAATTCGGAAGCCATAAGTCTGATATGAACGGTTGAACTTGGTGATCGACAAGAGACTGATTCGCAATCACAACTGGAGCATGACTTTCCTCAGTGTAAGTGTCCAAGTGGTACAGTTTGTGGGTAATTATATATGTGATAAGCAATTTTTACTCTCACAGCGTAGTATACAGTGTTCTTCATCGCCCATGGATTTTTAACCACACGGAAATGTTACTGTGTGTGGGCGGGCAAGTTGGCGACGTAGAACGTGGGCAGACATTATGCAAGTGTGTTACTTCGTGACATAGAGCTGTAACAGAATAAGATTCGAATTCCTGACGACTCGTCTAGGCAATCGCAAGCCGACTCTTTTTTTTGATAGACAATACCTTTATTTATCATGCACTGTCGGCTTCACAACTTTGCAAATAGTTTATGTTCACATACAGCTACAAGACACACTGCATGAAAGGTAATATTCAAAAAGGCATAATAGGGGCACTTTAAAAAAAACAACATGTGACAGTGACAGTGTTACCATAACTTGTGATAACGTTATTTTTCTATGAATGACGTTACATAATTTTTCAAAGAGGACTGAGGACTCTTCCTTATATTCCATTAGTATTTAACAATCTAACAACATCTTCATGATTATTATCGGTAATGAAATCCTTGTCCAGATCTTAGGTCAACTAAATATTTAAACATGCCAAGCTGAAGCAGGAAAAGTCTGAAGAGCTTCAAACGCTTCAGAGGCTGAGAGATTTTAAAGTGAGAGAATCTGTATGACCAGGAGAAACAGGTTGGCGACCGCCACACACACACACACACACCTTGATTTGCCGCACATGACCTGTTTTGACCTCCACGAGGGAAAAAAACTCCACACACATGATATTGTAAGAGTTATAGGACCGTATTATCCACAATACACTTTTCATGTTGGTACTTTATACACACTGTTTAGTGAGAAGTTCCATCAAATTTATTTGATGAATCGTTAGGCAATTCAAACTGATAAGTGGCTGAGTCTTACAATTCATTAAAGGTCTGTAACAAAAATATAAATAATAAAAGCATACCTAAAACAGATTCTACTATCTGTACAAAACATAATAATGCCAATGAATTCAGCGACTAATAATAAAATAAAATCCCTTTGTTATGTATATACAGTTGTGTGAAAAAGTGTTGGCCCCCTTCCCTGATTTCTTATTTTTTGCATGTTTGTCAAACTTTAATGTTTCAGATCATCAAACAAATTTAATTATTAGTCAAAGATAACACAAGTGAACTCAACATGCAGTTTTTAAATGAAGATTTTTACTATTAAGGGAAAACAGAATCTAAAACTACATGGCCCTGTGTGAAAAATTGTTTGCTCCCTAAACCTAATAACTGGTTGGGCCTCCCTTAGCAGCAACAACTGCTATCAAGCGTTTTCGATAACTTGCAATGAGTCTGTTACAAGCGCTGTGGAGGAATTTTGGTCTACTCATCTATGCATAATTGTTGTAATTCAGCCACATTGGAGGGTTTTCGAGCATGAACCGCCTTTTTAAGGTCATGCCACAGCATCTCAATAGGATTCAGGTCAGGACTTTGACTAGGCCACTCCAGAGTCTTCATTTTGTTTTTCTTCAACCATTCAGAGGTGGACTTGCAGGTGTGTTTTGGATCATTGTCCTGCTGCAGAACCCAAGTGCGCTTGAGCTTGAGGTCACAAATTGATGGCCGGACATTCTCCTTCAGGATGTTTTGGTAAACAGCAGAATTCATGGTTCCATTTATCACAGCAAACAGTAAACAGCCCCAGACCATCACACTACCACCACCATATTTTACTGTTGGTATGATGTTCCTTTTCTGAAATGCAGTGTTACTTTTACGCCAGACGTAATGGGACACACCTTCCAAAAAGTTAAACTTTTGTCTCGTCAGTCTACAGAGTATTTTCCCAAAAGTCTTGGATCATCAAGATGTTTTCTGGCAAAACTGAGATGAGCCTTTTTGTTCTTTTTGCTCAGCAGCGGTTTTTTCGTCTTGGAACTCTGCCATGCAGACCACTTTTGCCCAGTTCTCTTTCTTATGGTGGAGTCATGAATACTGACCTTAATTGAGGCAAGTGAGGGCTGCAGTTCTTTAGATGTTTTTCTGGGTTCTTTTATGACCTCTTGGTTGAGTCGTCGTTGTGCTCTTGGAGTATTTTTGGTTGGCCGGCAACTCCTGGGAAGATTCTCCACTGTTCTATGTTTTTGGCATTTGTGAATAATGGCTCTCATTGTGGTTCGCTGGAGTCCCAAAGCTTTGGAAATGTCTTTATAACCTTTTCCAGACTGATAAATCTCAATTACTTTTTTTTTCATTTGTTTCTGAATTTCTTTGGATATCGGCATGATGTCTAGCTTTTGAGTATCTTTTGGTCTACTTCACTTTGTCATGCAGGTCCTATTTAAGAGATTTCTTGATTGCGAACAGGTGTGCCAGTAATCATCCATGCCTAATGACCTCGTGTGATAACCACAGTTTTACAGGGGGCAAAACACATTCTTCACACAGGGCATGTAGTTTTTGGATTTTTTGTTCCCTTCAATCATACAAACTTCATTTAAAACTGCATGTTTGTGTTTACTTTTTTATTATTGACTACTATTTAAATTTGTTTTGATGATTCGAAACATTAAGTGTGACAACATGAAAAAAATAAGAAATCAGGAAGGGGACCAAGACTTTTTCACGTTTTCAAATATTAAATTAATACCTTCATTTGTTAAAACAATTTATTAAAACAATGCAATCTTTCAACAAAATGTAATTCTACTACAGTATCTGTACCAATATTAATGATTTAATTTTCCTAGTATTCAGTGAATAATATGTAGGATTTCTATCCATAACAGACACTGACATGCCATGGAATCAACCAGCACATGCACGCCACTCTTCTGAGGTCGATTTCCTTTCAGTCTTGTCCCATCTACTCGAGGCGTGATGACAAACTAATCCAGTCGGTAGATAACCAGAATCTTTTGTTCAGACGAAAAGTTCTTTCCGACTATAGATACCTCGTATCGCTATGTATGGACCCAAGTGTAGGCTTCAGTAATAAAATTACTGCGCCCCTCAGGCATGCAAACACGGAACTATAACGTGACTCACACAGGATTCCCCTCACATACTTCATTTCCAATCAGAACCGTGCTCCTGTTCGTTGCAAACAAAGACACAGAACTTACACTACATTCCCTACACAAGTCATTGAAACATTTAAAGTAATCGGGGCAATATAATATGTCACAAATATGGTTTATGTCCTGATGTGTGGGATGTTGTTTCCCTGAATCGTGCAAGTTTCCAATGTTGCCTATAACATTCCTTTTTAGTTATACGATTACTTGTGTACGCAAAATACCTGTGTTGAGCTTGACTGAAGCTTGTTTTATTCCCAGAACATTGGTGTGGGAAAATCTTGCAAACTCAGACTTTTAGCAGAACTGCTCAAGCCTCTGCGTCATCAAGAAAGCAACCAATCCAACGAGGGCTCTCCCAAAAGGACGTCATCCAAACGTCATTCTGACGTCACCGCAACAGCCAATCAGCAAAGGAATTTCCCTCCAGCAGCCAAAACCGGAACCCCGTTTCAGATTTCAGCAAACGCAAGTACAAACAAAGCTCCTATCTGCTGAAATCGGTGCTGAATTGATCTTAAAATAGTTAACGTAAGACAAATCTCTGCTTTGTGTTTCTCTCGGGTTGAATTTAAAACCACTTGTGGAAACGAGTTAGAACTTTGAAAACTCATGCATTCGTTTACACTCATTTCTGAATCTTTGTGTTGTGTCTGTGTAATGTGTTTACCTTAGTTTTACTGTAATCTAAATACCATAAATTGTGTCATTTATAAATATCATTTCTGGGTTTCGTATATTTTAAAGTCAAACCGTCCCTGCTAAATGACAAGTACGTAAGTAAGTCAATGGCTCTCTGACTACTGTTTGATAAAGTGTAAAATATCAAATTTGGAATCAGTTCTAATCAGGTTGACTTTGAATTTTCAGATTCGAGTCCTTTCAAACCCTGAATGAATTAATAATTAATTCCCTAAAATTAAGTAATCAGAGACATTACAAATATATAAATTAACATGAAATATAATTTAAAAGAAAAAACATAACATAACATACAGTGGGGGTGGGGGACAAAAGTATTTAGTCAGCCACCAATTGTGCAAGTTCTCCAACTTAAAAAGGTGAGAGAGGCCTGTAATTTTCATCATAGTTATACCTCAACTATGAGAGACAAAATGAGAAAAAAAAATCCAGAATCACATTGTAGGATTTTTAAAGAATTTATTTGCAAATTATGGTGGAAAATAAGTATTTGGCAATAACAAAATTTCATCTCAATACTTTGTTATATACCCTTTGTTGGCAATGACGAGGTCAAACGTTTTCTGTAAGTCTTCACAATGTTTTCACACACTGTTGCTGGTATTTTGGGCCATTCCTCCATGCAGATCTCCTCTAGAGCATAATGTTTTGGGGCTGTCGCTGGGCAAAACGGATTTTCAACTCCCTCCAAAGATATTCTATGGGGTTGAGATCTGGAGACTGGCTATGCCACTCCAGGACCTTGAAATGCTTCTTACGAAGCCACTCCTTCGTTGCTCGGGCGTTGTGTTTGGGATCATTGTCATGCTGAAAGACCCAGCCACGTTTCATCTTCAATGCCCTTGCTGATGGAAGGAGGTTTTCACTCAAAATCTCACGATACATGGCCCCATTCATTCTTTCGTTTACCCGGATCATCGTCCTGGTCCCCTTTGCAGAAAAACAGCCCCAAAGAATGATGTTTCCACCCCCATGCTTCACAGTAGGTATGGTGTTCTTTGGATGCAACTCAGCATTCTTTTTCCTCCAAACACGACAAGTTGAGTTTTTAAATAAGTTCTATTTTGGTTTCATCTGACCAAATGACATTCTCCCAATCCTCTTCTGGATCATCCAAATACTCTCGACAAACTTCAGAGGGGCCTGGACATGTACTGGCTTAAGCAGGGGGACACGTCTGGCACTGCAGGATTTGAGTCCCTGGTTACTGATGGTAGCCTTTGTTACTTTGGTCCCAGCTCTCTGCAGGTCATTCACTAGGTCCCCCCCGTGTGGTTCTGGGATTTTTGCTCACAGTTCTTGTGATCAATTTTGACCCCACGGGGTGAGATCTTACGTGGAGCCCCAGATCGAGGGAGATTATCCGTGGTCTTGTATGTCTTCCATTTTCTAATAATTGCTCCAGCAGTTGATTTCTTCACACCAAGCTGCTTACCTATTGCAGATTCATTCTTCCCAGCCTGGTGCAGGTCTACAGTTTTGTTTCTGGTGTTCTTTGACAGCTTTTTGGTCTTGGCCATGGTGGAGTTTGGAGCATGACTGTTTGAGGTTGTGGACAGGTGTCTTTTATAATGATAACGAGTTCAAACAGATGCCATTTAATACAGGTAACCAGTGGAGGACATTGGAGCCTCTTAAAGAAGAAGTTACAGTCTGTGAGAGCCAGAAATCTTGCTTTTTGTAGGTGACCAAATACTTATTTTACCGAGTTTTTTTACCAATTAATTCTTTAAAAATCCTACAATGTGATTTTTCTGGATTTTTTTTTTTCTCATTTTGTCTCTCATAGTTTAGGTATACCTATGATGAAAATTACAGCCCTCTCATCTTTTTAAGTGGGAGAACGTGCACAATTGGTGGCTGACTATACTTTTTTGCCCCACTGTAATTAAACTAAACTAAATTCATATTAAATTAACACCGCCCCTTCAATGCATGTTATTAAAAATAATGTTTGTCTTGGATCAAAATGTACTTATGCTTGCTATTAAAAATGATTTCCTTATTTCCAATTCCACTCCAAATCACCTGACTCTTTTCTGGCATATAACACCTACTTTCCACGATTCACTTATTTCCTGATGAATAAAATATAAAATAAAATCAAGTCCCACATATTTTCACTAGGAAATGTGTCATATTACAAAAGTAAAATGAGTTGAGAATTCTGTTTCATGTTCATCTCTCACTGTGGAGGGTGAAGTATTCACAGGGAAAGCTTCATATCCATGATCACTTCTGAATGAAGCGCTCTGCTTACCCTGGCTAGGTTGGACGTTCACATGTCGTTTCCTTCATCAGCGTGTGTAACCTTGCAATCCTGAGCCAACATGAATCATTAAGCGCAGCGATTGAAGTGTGAATGGGTTTTAAGCACGTACAACGAGCATCTAATATATTCCAGGATCTACAGTAAATTCAAAAGTACAGAGCGCTTCGCTATAATTACAGGAGGATCAAAACCTGAAATCCTGCTGCATACAGAACTGGAGCTCATTAATGTTGACAGGTGCTGCACACCTGCTTGTCTGTTTTTACCTGTGCTTGATGGCCAATGGAGCAGCATTACAGCACTTGAAAGCACTTTAGATATGATTAAGAGCAGTATGCCATTAAACGCTCTGGGAATCAGATTAAAATAGCAAATGTGTTGCCTGGTATCCATAATTTTTCTCAAGCGCAGATAAGCATTTGGCCAGCGGCAGTTTAATGAACTGAAACCAACAGTAAGTTTAGAGTTTGCTTTCAGTTACCATAATATCACACAAAATATTACAAGACAAACCTCACAGTTCAGAAGGTAAATCTCTCAGTCACAGGGAGCAGAGAAGAGCTGCATGCAGGGTGCAAAACTCAAGGCACAGCAGGTGACCGCTAAACCACTCTAGAGTAGAGCTGCCATGCTGCAGGGCTCTCAGTCTAGCTGTCACACTAATATTATCAGACTGATATTATCATGAAATCTCTGTCTGTGCCCAGTAAGATGGACATATGACAAAAAGACAACATGACAAGACCAAAACCATATATAAACTGAGTATGAGACTAAGGACTCCAACTCTATTATATAGTACTATATATACTGCATAGTATTCAGTAAGTAGTAAAGCATTTCATTATGATCAGACATCAGAAGCCATGTTTTAGTCTAATGGGTTTTAAATGCAACTTCCAACTTTCATTTGCAGTTATTTATTTGAAAATAAGGTTGTATGATCATTCTCATGATCATGCAAAATTGTTAGTGAACTGAGTAACCTCTCCACACAACATTTCTGTAATCATCTGCCCACCTTCATGCTGCTTCAAACTAATAAAATACTAAAGCTGTTATTTTTCATACAGTGAAAATGGTATGTGTGCACTGGCTGTCAATAATGGGTTGGATGGATGGGAAACTATAAATTAATAATATCGGAATTATTATTATTGTTATTAGTTACACTTATGCATAAATATAGTAAACATGTATATACTGTACATACATACTATATTACACTATATCAGTTAACACTTACATAAAAATATAAAATAGATTAAAAAAACTTCTGATAAAATATATAATTAAACGTTTTTTTTTGTCAAATATAAACAGAACAATAAATAGAATGATGGATGGATAAAAACAGACAGTAACAGAACGACAGACAGATAGATGATAGATAGATATATAGACAGATGGTGGATGGATAGAATATTCTTATCATTTAATGCAGATGACATCGATTAGTTCTGACAAGCACCACTTTTCCATGTGTATATAAAGAGTCTCATAAATGTACATCAAGTAGCTAGTAAGCAACATAAGACACAAACACATGTGATTTCACCAGCTAACTTATGCCCCAGACTCACGATCCGACAACAAATCCAACCCTTTTTGGCCTGTTTCTGAATTCTGTTCCACGGAAGTGAGCAAAACCATCAAGAATCATTATATGCACTACAGCCCTGATAACCATATTACTTACTGTCCCATTAAAGCAGATTAAAACACACTCAACCAGTCAACAATGACACTCAGCAGCCTGTCTATTCGTCTGTTTACAGTTTGGAGGGTATGAACTCCTCTCCTTTACCCTGATGGAGGTAATCAATGGTTTTCTGTGTCCTGAGGTGAGCTCTTAGAAAACAGCAAGTATCCGGGAGTCTATAAGGTCAGTCTCTGGGGAGTGATCTTTCTCAAACACAGCGGCATTTCTCTGACATGTAAGTGATCCGCGCGCCACACATTCAGAATGCATTTCATATGACTCCACTGCCTCTGTGATTGCAGGGGACACATGAATCACTATAAAATTGTCAGCAGTAAATAACTGCTTGTGTGAAATGTCAATGTTATGTTGTTGTTGTAATTTTTTTTGAGTGATTTGGCTCTTGATCGAAGATGGCATCTTGAAACCGCTTGGCCAGATTCTGCTGTCATCTACTCTACTGTGACACAACTGTCCAAACTGCTGAGTCTAGTAGAAACTATTGTGTGTTTGCTTCACTATTTAGACACAGAGACTCTATTGCATGGATACTTCAGGTAAGATTATGTTCTTACTATCCTTTTGTCGCTTCCCTGTTGGTAGCTGGACTAACAAGCAACTAACTCAACCAGTCACCACCAGCATAGTCAAAGTGACCATTACTTCCAATCAGACTGAAAAAATGGCCATAACTGGTTGACCTACTTGACAAGTGAAGCTCTATAGAGAACACTTGTTGGTTACAACAGAAAAAAATGGACCAGAATAAACATTAAAATACGGACTTTCAAAAAAGACATGATTTTTCGGAACAATATATAGGTTAACATGAGACTATTGCGGTAAAATCACTTTTCCCTAAGCCTTGTCTATGTACGCCTACACTAACGTTCAACATTTGAGCATATGTTAGTTCTTTATTTGGTTTATTTGTATATACGAATGTTTTCTTTAAGCAAATTCAGCATATTAGAATGAGTTCTGAAGGATCACGTGAAACTGAAAACTGGAGTAATGACTGCTGAAAACTTAGCTTTGAGCACGAGGAATAATTACATTTATTAAATTATCAAAAATAGAAAAGTTATTTTAAATTTGTAATAATATTTCACAATTTACAGTTTTGACTGTATTTTTGATCAAATAAAATGCAGCCTTGGTGAGTGAACACGGAAGTCTTTTTTTAAAACATTAAAATGTCTTACTGACCCCAAACCACTCCTTTGGATCAAAACTGTCATGATCTTGTAAAACAAAGGTATCTATTCAAAAGAATTACATCTGTATTGGGCAAAACTGGTATAACACACATTTGAGTAAAGAAAAAAAAATTATGTAGGCCCTGTAACAAAAAATACAAGCGCCACATTTCAGCTTGAATGACTTGCCCCCATAGACTTTCACTGTCTGTCCATTATTGTACATGTAATTTTCAGTTGGTTTTTACAAAGTGTTAAGCCTGTGGAAATCGATAGAGCTCAAGTTGTATTTAACCCAAAATATTCCTTGAAGCTGCAATGACCTGTTGTTTTTTTCATTAGAGTTTACATACACCAAAAAGAATGAGCTATTTTATTGATGTGCACCAATACACCGCTCATAATTTGTTTATCACATGTGCCATTAAAATAACATTTGTGCTGTACTGAGGTGATCTCTCCCTTGCATATGTCACAGGTGTTGTGGAAAGTGCTTTTCCCTGTATCACTTGTCTCAACACTATCTGACCGTTAACTGTTTTGACTTCAGCTCGATCTCTGAACACTTGCTCTCTGCCTCCACATTCACGAAAAAAGAGAGGAGGAGGCAGAACAGAAACAAATGTGCCAATCTGCCGGGCTAAATTTAGGCCCATCCTCTAGTCTTGACACAAGTGGGCAACGCAGTAGCGTGGGTGATCCACTAATGGAGGCCTGAGAGGTGAACTATAGATCAGCGCTTCAATATTAATGCCGCTAAAGCACGAATGAAGAACTCAGGAATCACATAACAGCCGCAAAGTGAAACACTAGAGAAGACGCTGTCAGCAGTTTGTCTGTGTGTAAGTATTAAATGTTCCATTCTCCCTCCTCACTGTTAAATATCTCCAGGCCTTTGGAGTAAAAGTCAAACAGGTAATGAAGAAACTATAGAATTCCGTATGGAAGACTAATTATTTTAAAAGTGAATGAGGTTTACTAGTGTTGTAACCTAATTACTTTCACCTGCTACTGAATTTCATGCCATTTTAAATATTATTTCTTAAATTCGAATTTCAATTAAAAATCCATATCATGTTTGCTACATAAATTCAAATTTAGGAACTGAACTTGTACACCACCCTTACACACACTGTTAAAATAAAATAAAATGACAATAAAATAAACATAAAATAAAATAAATTAGAACTCAAATTATCAATTAAATAATTGTAAATAATCTAGTAACTAGTAAAAATAAGTATCAATAAATAATATAATAAAAATACGTAAATAAAAATAAAGATAAATAATAATGAAGTATAAAAATAAAATCATTATGGTATAAAATAAAATTAAAATAATATAATCTAATAAATAAGTCAATAAATAATAAGAATAAAAATAATAATGACGTAAAAAACAAATAATTATGTCTACAATAAATCAAATAGTAAAAATAAATAATAAAATAATAAAACATAAGTAATAAATAATATTAGTAAAAAAAAATAAGCTAATACATAAGAAATAATACTTAATATAAAAATACATAAAATTCATGTATTTCAATTAATTAATTAAATTAAATTAAATAAAAATACAAGAATCCATGGGACTCATGTGGAGTGTAACATTAAAACAGATCTATAAAATTAAAAAAACACAATACACTCCCCCTAGACTTGCATTCATCAAGGTATGGATTTATGGGAGGATTTCTCACCATTTCTATAATTAATTGTGATTAGCATGTTAATTTATTTATTGAGTCTCTGCTTCAAAACCTGTTGCACATCAATGGCATGTTCCTATGTAAAATGCTCTTTTCATGTTCTATCCAGCATAGACTACATTCACTGTAGCTAAGAAATTCTAAAATTGACACTTTCCATTAAATATTTGACATATTAAGCATGTGACATGTTTTCTGCTATCCACACGCTAATGAAGACTCTTCTAGCTGCAACATGTTGCTTGTACTGTACTGTAACATTCAAACTTCATTCAGAAAGGGTCTATTCTTTCCAAAGCTTGAGGGCTAAATTAATGCATCTGAAATCATGAGAAAGCCAGAGAAAATAAGAGAAAGAGAGAGGGAGGGAGGCCCAAGGCAGCCAAGCCTCTTTTGTGAAATATCTAGAAATAATTCCAAGGTCGACTTTCTTGGTATCAAGGGGTTTGGAATAAACACAGCACTAATTAGCCCAAATGTGATACAATAGGCCTATCTCAGATTAGTCTGATGACTGAAGAGAGTCTCCAAACTCTATTATTCTTCAGCTGTCATGCCTCAGTTGAGAGAATGATAGTTTTAGTGATGAAGGTCTTCGTGATCCAGAGAGCTGCTGGGTCAAATCCTGATCACATCAAGAAAAAATGAACCAATGAGAAAAAAAGGAACAAAGGCCATAACTACTGTATGAACCAGTGATGGTAAAACTACACTTGGCACTGCACTATAATAAAACTGCAATTACACTCTTAAATGTAACAACAAGATAAGTTCTCAGTACAAGAATTGAAAAGAATATTAATTTCAGTTCCTTGAAGATAAATTTTCTGTCATATCCAAAACAAAT
This sequence comes from Sinocyclocheilus anophthalmus, assembly GCA_018155175.1. NCBI lineage: Eukaryota > Metazoa > Chordata > Actinopteri > Cypriniformes > Cyprinidae > Sinocyclocheilus > Sinocyclocheilus anophthalmus. Next base: position 17,944 of record JADLZN010010686.1, on the reverse strand, counting down.
GCATTAATAAAATGGTCTGAAAGCATTTGTAAAAAAGCAGAACATAAAATTTAGCCTCGAAGTTTCCTCCGTTTATAACTGCCCCCATAACTGACAGCAGATGAATATGAATGGGATCTAGACGAGAGAGAATTTGAACAGTTTACCAAGCTAGGTCACACACAACGACATTATATATAGATATAATATACTATAATATAATATATATTTAATAGATTATAATATATACAGTGGTTATTGAAAGTAGTCAGCCCCCGTAATTTTTCACGAGAGAGGTCTTTTTCTATGCAGCCATTTGCAAATCATTTTATAATTTATTTCCGTCATTAATGTACAAAGCACCCATATGACAGAAAACACAGATATTGTTGACATTTTTTGCAGATTTATTAAAAAAGAAAAACTGAAATATCACATGGTCCTAAGTATTCATACCCTTTGCTCAGTATTTAGTAGAAGCACCCCTTTTGATCTAATACAGCCATGAGAATCTTTTTGGGAAAGATGCAACAAATTTTTCACACCTGGATTTGGGGATCCTCTGCCATTCCGCCTTGCAGATCCTCTCCAGTTCTGTCAGGTTGGTTGGTAAACGTTGGTGGACAGCCATTTCTCTCCAGAGATGCTCAATTGGGTTTTAAGTCAGGGCTCTGGCTGGGCCATTCAATAACAGTCACAGAGTTGTTGTGAAGCCACTCCTTTTTTATTTTAGCTGTGTGCTTAGGGTCATTGTCTGTTGGAAGGTAACCTTCAGGACCGTCGGCCACAGTCTTAGGTCCTGAGCCCTCTGTAGAAGGTCCTGTCCCTGCGCTGAAAAACACCCCCACAGCATGATGCTGCCACTACCATGCTTCACTGTTGAGACTGTATTAGACAGGTGATGAGCAGCGCCTGGTTTTCTCCACACATACCGCTTAGAAATAAGGCCAAAAAGTTCTAATCTTTGGTTCTCATCAGACCAGAGAATCTTTTTTCTCACCATCTCACAACTCCATGCGGGCTTTCATTTGTCTTGCACTGAGGAGAGGCTTCCGTCTGCCCACTCTGCCATAAAGCCCCGACTGGACGAGGGCTGCAGTGATGGTTGACTTTCAACAACTTTCTCCCATCTCCCAACTGCAACTCTGGAGCCCAGCCACAGTGATCTTTGGGTTCTTCTTTGGGACGGCCAGCTCTAGGAAGGGTTCTGGTCGTCCCAGACGTCTTCCATTTAAGGATTTTGGAGGCCACTGTGCTCTTAGGAACCTGAATTTTTTTTTTTTTACCTTGGCCAGATCTGTGCCTTGCCAATTCTGTCTCTGAGCTCTTCAGGCAATTCCTTTGACCTCATAATTCTCATTTGCTCTGACATGCCCTGTGCGCTGTAAGGTCTATATAGACAGGGTGGGTGGCTTTCCTAATCAATCTCAGTATAATCAAACACAGCTGGACTCAATGAAGGTGTAGAACCATCTCAAGGATGATCATAAGAAATGGACAGCACCCGAGTTAAACATATGAGTGTCACAGCAAAGGGTCTGAATACTTTAGGACCTTGTGATATTTCAGTTTTTCTTTTTTTAATAAATCTGCAAAATGTCAACAATTCTGTTTTTTTTTCTGTCAATATGGGGTGCTTTGTGTACATTAATGGAAAAAAAAATTACTTACATATTTTTAGCAAATGCTGCAATATAACAAAGAGTGAAAATGTAAGGGGGTCTGAATACTTCCGTACCCACTGTATAATCTTATATATATATAGTATGTGTGGTGTGTGTGTCACGGTCTGTGGTTGTTAGAAAGCGCACGACAAAGAGTAAACGTTTATGGTCCTTTAATTCAACTTCAACATAAAGAAAAGGAGCGCTAAATAGCATCAACACACGTGTACCATTAAATGAACATCAATCCAGGACGAAGAACAGACAGAAACTGAAGGCTTATAAAGACAGGGAAACAAAGAAGTAAACAAGATGATTAATCTACACAGGTGAACAGAATGAACTAATCGGGGGACTAAGGGAAAATCTAAACCAGAACAAAACATAAACGTGACAATACATACATATATATATAATTAAAGTATAAAAATAAAGCTAATTTGACAGTTTGGCAGGCTTTAACTATGAGAATTAACTTATTCAAATTACAAAAAATCTTAAAATATGTGGAGCACTGTCTACTTAATACTTCATATTCATAATACTTCATATTAGAGATAACAAAATACAGACGATAATTTTCTCGATCTGATAGAAGAACACAAAGTAAAAAACCACAACAAAAAAGTACAATCAAATATATTTAAAGTATTAAAAAGATCTCTCTAGATCCTAGAAAAGAACACAAAGTAAAACATACTTTGCCTCTCAATCAATTAGAATGTCGTGGAAAGTTTCATTTATTTCAGTAATTCACTCAAATTGTGAAACTCATGTATTAAATACATTCAGTGCACACAGACTGAGTAGTTTAAGTCTTTGGTTCTTTTAAATTGTGATGATTTTGCTCACATTTAACAAAAACCCACCAATTCACTATCTCAACAATTAGAATATGGTGACATGCCAATCAGCTGATCAACTCATAACACCTGCAAAGGTTTCCTGAGCCTCAAAATGGTCTCTCAGTTTGGTTCACTAAGATTCACAATCATGGGGAAGACTGCTGATCTGACAGTTGTTCAGAAGACAATTATTGACACCCTTCACAAGGAGGTTAAGCCACAAACATTCATTGCCAGAGAAGCTGGCTTTTCACAGAGTGCTGTATCCAAGCATGTGAACAGAAAGTTGAGTGGAAGGAAAAAAAGTGTGGAAGAAAAAGATGCACAACAAACCGAGAGAAACGCAGCCTTATGAAGATTGTCAAGCAAAATAGATAAAAGAATTTGTGTGAACTTCACAAGGAATGGACTGAGGCTGGGTCAAGACATCAAGAGCCACCACACAAACGTGTCAAGGAATTTGGCTACAGCTGTCATATTCCTCTTGTTAAGCCACTACTGAACCACAGACAACATCAGAGGCAACTTACCTGGGCAAAGGAGAAGAAGAACTGCACTGTTGCCCAGCGGTCCAAAGTCCTATTTTCAGATGAGAGCAAGTTTTGTATTTTCATTTGGCAACCAAGGTGCTAGAGTCTGGAGGAAGGGTGGAGAAGCTCATAGCTCAAGTTGTTTGAAGTCCAGTGTTACGTTTCCACAGTTTGTGATTATTTGGGGTGCAATGTCATCTGTTGGTGTTTGTCCATTGTGTTTTTTGAAAACCAAATTCACTGCACCCGTTTAACAAGAAATTTTGTAGCACTTTATGCTTCCTTCTGCTGACCATCTTTTTGAAGATGCTGATTTCATTTTTCAGTAGGATTTGGCACCTGCCCACACTGACAAAAGCACCAGAAGTTGGTTAAATGACCGTGGTGTTGGTTTGCTTGACTGGCCAGCAAACTCACCAGGCCTGATCCCCATAGAGAATCTATGGGGTATTGGCAAGAGGAAAATGAGAAACAAGAGACCAAAAACTGCAGATGAGCTGAAGACCACTGTCAAAAAAACCTGGGCTTCCATACCACCTCAGCAGTTCCACAAACTGATCACCTCCATGCCACGCCGAATTGAGGCAGTAATTAAAGCAAAAGGAGCCCCTACCAAGTATTGAGGACATGTATAGTAAATGAACATACTTTCCAGAAAGCCAAAAATTCACTAAAAAAATTTTTTTATTGGTCTTATGAAATATTCTAATTTATTGAGACTGTTGTGAATTGGTGGGTTTTTGTTAAAAGTGAGCCAAAATCATCACAATTAAAAAGAACCAAAGACTTAAACTACTTCATTCTGTGTGCATTGAATTTATTTAATACACGAGTTTCACATTTGAGTTGAATTACTGAAATAAATTAACTTTTCCACGACATTCTAATTTATTGAGATGCACCTGTAGATCCATGTACCTTCTGGTCATTTGATTTTCTACTTAAAAACAAATCAATAGAAATGAGAAGCGGTCTTATTTTTATTTTTGTTTAGTTTTTTTCTTCTTCATTTTGTTTAACAAATGGAAAAATAAAAACGTAGCTGGATTTTAAAAAATTAGATTATGGAAATAATAATTAGAAAAATTTGATTAAGCTTTAATATTTGCTTTAAATGTGTGGGCGGTGCTGAAACACCCCTTTCGTCCCCCATCTTCAGTACTACACCGTATATGCATCAACTGCAAGCTGAGTTCAATTTCTATTTGAGAGACGCGGCAGGCGAGCCAAGCTTATTCACGAGAATTTTTGTAAATCAAAATTTTGTACATTTTGTAAATCTAAGAGAAAAACACAAAGTACAAAATAAAATAAATAAAAAGAAGTTTTAAAAATAAAATAAAATATTTACGTTGGACAAGATGGACAGGATTTCTCTTGATCCAAATAAAGAACACATGATCTAAAGCAGGGATCCTCAAATCTGGCCCACGAGATCCACTGTCCTGCAGAGTATAGCTCTAACCCTAATCAAACACACCAGAACAAGCCAATTAAGGTCTTCAGGATTACTAAGAAAATCAACAGGTGGTTTGATAAAGGTTTGATAAGGGTTGGAGCTAAAACTCTGCGCGCATGGCCCTCCAGGGCAAGATTTGAGGAACCCTGATCTAAAGTGTTATAACCATAGTGTCATAACCAATCAAGTTTGATTGGGTGTCACTTACAACTGTATTTCTTCACAAAAATAAAAACTTATCTGAGGCTCCCCAAGACAGAACACAAGTCCTATTGAGAGCAGACAAAGCCGACTGTGTCCGTGTCCCCCACACAGGACTTGAGAGCCTCATATACTGCAGTGTGGACACTAAATGGCCTATTCTCAATGCAATCAATGTCTCATTACAGCCCACCGTTATAAATCTGAGCCCTATTTAGTCTGGGGATTAAAGGAAGCAGGCTAGAGCAACACACATCAACGTAAATACATCACAAACAGATACATGCAGAGCCACGCACCGGCGGCCACTCACACATTACCCTGCATTCAAAAAGAGACAGGAGCTCCAGCACATATATGCACATACATGCACGTGAAGTCAAACTTTATGTGTCACTCTTCTGCTAAGTTAATGGAATAGTTCACTCAAAAAAAGACACAAAGTGTGGAAGAATATAACGGATACATTTGTCATTATAAACATGAATGAGAACTGGGGCAGTCAAACTCAAAAGTGATTCATATGACTCAAGCACTATATTCAAAGACTTCGTGCAATAGCTTTATGTGAGGAACCAGCTGAAGAGTTTTCATTAAGTCTCCATGTCTGGTCCGTGAACAAATAGTTTGATTCCGCTCACAAACCTGATCTGAATATCATTGTGAATCGGATGATTCTTGGTTCAACTAGCTGACTAGTGATCCAGTAGCAGGGAAATATTATTACATTTTAAACACTGTGTTCTATTTTAATATATTTTAAAATGTTTTATTTCTGTGATCAAAGCTGAATTTTCAGCATCATTACTCCAGTCTTCAGTGCTCAGCTCAGTAGAAAAGCAAACCATCCAAGTTCGCAGACGAAGTACTAAAGATCAATTTTGACTGACTGCATGCTGAAATATAATTCATTTACTACTGAAAAAAAGTATTTCAGTTTAATTGAAACTGCATGGCTTAACCCAGTATTTGCATGTGCTGTGTATTTTGATGTTTATTAGAGTAGCACAGTGATAGCTTTGCAGCATGCTAATGTCATCATGTATTAAAATCAATTGCAAGTCAAGTCCTCCATGCACTTGCAACACTATCTTAGCTATGTAGAATGTTCTAAAAATCATTTACAAGATTCCATTTCCATTAAGATGCCACCTATGTAGGCAGCAGACAGCATGGCTCAGAGGATTTACACCATTGTGAGTCACCTGGCGATTGTCATCTGTGGAAGCCTGGCTTTATCATGTTCCGCACACATTCAGACTGGGAAATGTTTGACATTTACACCAAGAGGAAACCATCTCCGCATCTGAAGCAGGAGTGCAGCTTCAGAGCATGTTTTTATATGTGCATGTCAAGCTACATGTGACCGATAGAAAAGTGGGAAGCACACTGACAAGCAGAGACTCAGAGAACACGACCTAACTAAAAGAAACACGCTAGCAGACACAGAAGCACAGAAAGCTGCCATAAGATAAAGGCTACACCTGCATTATAAACAACACTGAATTCAGAAAAAGCTGTGCTTCCTGGAAATATTCATGAAGTTTAAAAAAAATCCATGAAAAAAATATCCTTAAGAAAAAATGTCTGTACTAACTAGCCAAACCTTTCAAATACTGGAAAATATGTGACTGTTTTGCCATGCTGATAAAGCACAACCAACAAAAATAAAATGTTGTAATAAAATAAAATAACAAAAAATAATAAATAATAATGTGCAAGATCATTAAAAAAAAGAAAAACGAAAATGTTTGAAAATGTTTTTCAACCAATAGAACAAAACCAAAATAAAATGAAATAATAAAATAAAATAAAACAAAAATAATATAACCAAAATAAATAAAAGTACAAAATAACAAAATACTAAATAAATAAACAAAAAAATAAACAATAAAATAAAACAAAAGGTAGATATGTAAACAAAATAAAATAATAAAACAACATAAAACATAATATAATAACAGTAGTACAACAAAATAACAAAATAAAATAATAATAAACAAAAAAATAAAAAGACAAAAATGCATAAAAATGGTTTCAGTGCTTTTTCAAAGCTAAACATCCTGAAACTTTTCCCATTAAAAAATATCTCAAATTATATTGAGAAAAGACAGCTCCTTGGAATACTCATCTGATAGAAAGAGAAACTGATTTTTATTTATTTTATTTTGTACCTTTTTGCCGAATGAAGCCAGAGCACTCAAAAGCGTCTTTTTAAAGCTAAGGCAGAAGGTGGTCTGTTCTATTCAAGAGTGCCTCTCTTATTACATCTCCCCATTTCACATTTCAATGAGATATGCGTCTGCAAAAATATATGAAAGCTGATAGAAAGTTATTAACCATCTTTACAAAGCGCACAGTGAGTGTGTGTCTGCAAGATGTTGATGTGGATCTGAGAGTTCATCTGAATAAGAATAAGAGTCTAAATGAGTTGATGCAAGGACTGATATCCCACACTGATAGCATATCGTCTTCTGTGAGAAGTAATCATGTTTCAGCTTGAGAAAGGGAACATGTTGAGAATTTCCTGGGATCGAGCCCGGTCTCATGAAAATGCGTACAAATAAAAATGAAAACTCGTGGTATATATACGCAAAAATGGACTTTGGCGTGCATAAGATACGCATGTGTTTGGCGTGCATATAATGCGCAGTTTTCGCGTGCATATGATACGAAATTTGTTGGTGTGCATATGGTACGCAGTTTTCGCGTACATATAATACGCATCTACCCCACAACCCTAAACCTACCCATCGCGTAGCATATACAAGCCAAAGTCCGTTTTTGCGTATCAATACCACAAGTTTTAATTTTTATTTGGCGTACTATTTATACGCACTCATGAGATCGGGTTGTGGGATCCAGGTATTCTCATTTCCAGCGAGTGTTGATCTCTTTTAGTAGGATTGCTATTCCTTGAGATGATATGAAGCTTTTGCAGATGTTAAAGAAAAAGTTCACCCCAAAAAAATAAAACTTTTAATGTCGTTCACTGACCCTCATGTTGATCCAAACCTATATGACATCCTGGGGCGCAAAATGAAATGTTCAAGCTGCAATTTTCCATATGAGGAAAGTAAATGTTGATTCAGACTCTCAAGCTTCAAAAAAGCATTACAAAATTATAATAAGCATTGTTCATAAGATGCATGCTCTTTATTCCAAGTTTTACAATAGTTTTATGTGTTAAACAGACCAAAATTGAAGTCATTATTTACTAAAAATCTAAGAAGCATCATTTGTGCTTGTGCACAATTTAAAAACGGTGCTCTTTTATTTCTTTTAGTTCTTGAATGTATAAATTTAAAATGCAAAATAGAAAAATTCTGGCCAAAATACCATTCTGTGTCTAACTGAATGAAATACAAAAATTACATTTAATGACTAAATTATGACAAAAAATTGGGGGTGAACTAGTCCTTTAAACATTATGGCTGGGTTGGCTTTTCAAATGTAGCAATACATTTCCAGCTCTTCAAAAATGATTTGCTATCTGAAAAAGTAAAAATTGCATGTCATTTTCATAATTTTAAAGCGTAATATCTTTTTCATAACTGATCAGATTTGAGACTTTATTAAACTCTCATCTCTATATATTAAATATCTTTCTGAACAACAGCACTGGCAGATCTCCTCCATTTCTGCTGCTGTGTTACTTTAAATGGCAAAAGAGCACAAGGTCGGAGGATTTATTGAGAATGAGAGTGAGCTGGAATAGAGGAAGAGCAGAGACGCAGAGGCCTTGTCACATTTGTGTCCTGCGGCTTTGGGGCTTTGTAGACACAATCCAAGTCTGAATAACAAGGTTTAAACCACACAGAGAGACAAAGGGAGTTTAAGAGAGAAACAAGTCAGGGGGAAAGAGAGAGAGGGAGAGAGATGCACGAGAATGACTTTTAAAAGCTCTGTCATCATCTCAGTGGTCGTAACAGGAAAAGTTTTTGAATGCAGATCACATAAATCTAATAGAAAGAGAACTTTTTTTTTTTTATGAAGCCAGAGCAATTAAAAGGATCTTTTTAAAGGTAAAGCAGAAGTGCGCCTCTTCTATTACATATTAACTAAGGATGGGTCACGATTTTCGAATATTCGATTAGTTGATTTAATTATAGAATATCGAATAGGTTGTGCGATTATTGTCTTAAAAAAAATCTCCCCATGTTTTCCATCCTGATGTGGTGGTGATGCGTTCATGTAGCTCTGGCAATAACGCACCTAAAAGCTGTCAAAGACAACAGAAGAACACATTGTCTCACGCGCTCACTGTAGACTTGCGTAGCATATAACGGTTACAGTAACTTGGGACAATGTCAAATAAGAGTTCTGTGCAGACCACAAATCATCTATCATCAGATGGGAAACTTGAAATCCTCTCCTCTTGTTTATGGGTGTGTGTGCGTGAATAGTAGGGGGAGGGGTGCGATTTTCAAATCATAGTCGAAAATACCCAGAGGTTTTGATATTAATTTGCTTGGAATGCCATCACGAATATAAGATTTAGGCAAAACATAACAAGTGGAAGAAGTGCTAAAATCCTAAATAGTTTCCCAAAGCCGAAATGAAACAAAAAAAAAAAAAAAAGGTTTGATTGCAAATCAACAAAACCATGGCAAATGATCTATCCACTATATTTCTGACAATAAAACACATACAATAAAATATTCACCTGGATATAGCCTGTTAACAATAAAATCTAGCATTTCTACAGTATATTAGGAATTTTCTAGGAGTTGGAATAAAAGGTTGACCAATTCTGGTCTAGAGGGACTACAAGTGTATTATTTACTTTTCTTGTTGCTTTTCTCTCACTCAGTTTTCATATAATAGCATTTTGGCTATCCCTCTCAAGCTAATCTCCCTGACAAGCTAATTTCAGCCCTAAACTTTTTGCAGATGAAACTAGTTAAATCGTGTCTCATTGTATAACCTTCGTGTGAAGCTCTTGCTAATGTTTATTCAATACAAAGTTGAAGGAAACCCACTAAAAATAAACCACCATCACTTTAACTTGCATTTCCACTCCTGAAATCTCCCCTGCCTCGGTTGACTAAACCACATCTGGGATAGTTTAAAAATCAATAAATCAATACAATTTCTAAATATTAATTTAAAGAGTAAAAAAAACGAATTATCTCCATCTATTTTGAAATATAAGATGACTCAATTATCACAAGATTTTATTTAGAAAACGGTAATAAAACATATATATATATGAAATATTAATAAAAAATATTAACTACAGTAAACAACAGTATTCTTTAAATAAACGTACAATTGTTATTCAGTAATAAATAAAATCTAATTTTATCTAATTGTCTAAAAATATTTTCTAAATATTAACTAATGATCACAATATTATTTATTTATTTACTTACTCATTCATTTAAATGGTTTATTGTAGATTTATACAAAAATACTCTTTGGCCAAAGGATAGAAAGTGAGAATATGATTGCATAAGTAGTTTGATTTCTTCCGGGATGGCATTTAGACTCATCCAAAACTACAGCAAACACCGAATGCAGAATGTTTGAATCGATTACGCACATAAAAACCCGTAAGTAAAGAGAGAAATCTCTGATTTTGCTCTATAATAAAGTGCTGGTCAGCCTTGCACAAACTACAGAACTAGCTAATGGTTTCAACAAATTATTTAATTGAAAACTGTATATTTGTTACTCCCCATAAAAATATTTAAATGTAAATATGAATTTAATTAAATTAAATGTTACCTAAATATCACAATATTATTTCCTTTTTTAATATAATATAAAATGGTTTATTGTAGCTTTATACAAAAATGCTGTTTGGCCAAAGTACAGAAAGTAAGTAGTCTGATTTTTTCTGGTGATGTACAATCATGACTCATCCAAAACTACAGCAACACCTAAAGCAACTTGAATCAGAATTGTTGATGGATTATGCACATAAAATCCAAAATGTAAAGATAGATATCTCTGGTTCTGCTTTATAATAAAGTGCTGGTCAGCCTTGCACAGACAGATGATTATTACAGAGACTCTGAAGATAATACAGAGGTATCAACATATATTACTTAACTGAAAATTTTGCAAGGGATTTAGGGGAAAACTATATGAGAGATTATGCAAACTGCAAAATGGAACCCAGATATGGGGATCCAGCTACTTACCAAACAACTAAATGCATGCAAATGAATTTTAGCATCACTACACTCTTCAAAAAAAAAAAAAAGGCTTTCATAGCAATAGATTTTTGGTTCCCCAAAGAACATTTCAGTGAACAGTTCTTAAAACAACTGGGGTTTTTTTTAGTGCAGAGAACATTTTATCCTATAATCTAAAGAACCTTTTCCACTATAAAGAACATTTTGTGAAATGGAAAAGTTCCGTGTTATTCATGGAGCCATTAGATGCAATAAAGAACTTAATTTTTAAAAGTGTAAACTAAAATATTTGACCGAAGAACCACAAATTGTCCAATTAGAAATACCTATTGTACACCACATACCTCAAATGTGTGGTGAAAAGCCCCATAATCCACGTCAAAAAATCCCTCGGCCAGAGACATCATGGGACAAAACCTGTGACCCCATAACAGTTCTTCAGCCAGGTAAGAGCTCCGCGCCTGACAGGTCATTCCTGTAGATCAGAATATATCCGTCGACTACTAAACACAGATCAATACAACCCATTTCGCATGATAAACCTGAGTATTAGTGTATGTACCTGTAGCTTCTACCATCCCCTCCAAGATGACCACAATCTCAAAGTCCTCTTTCTCCAGCTGACCTTGTGACATGTCCCAGAACGGAGAGCGGACATCGATCTCATGAGAGATCACCAACGGAGACACCAGGAAGAGACGATCGTCCCCTGTCTCGAAACCCACACTGATATCTGTCTGATCCAGCGGAATAAACTCACCTAAAGAGAAAGGCAACAAAACAAACGGTTCTGATAAGAGAATGTTCACACCATGTCTTTGTATGATATAACCAGCAGGTGGCGCCAATTCATCAGTAACTAGGTGTATGTGAGGCTGCTGCTGATGTTGCAGATGAGTCTTTGTGAGGCTGGTGAGCGCCGTCTTACCCTCCTGTGTCTGTTTGGATTTGATAAGTTTGGCTCTCATGTTGGCGCCCACAATGTGGGAGGATCTCAAGTCCCCAACGCGAAACATCAAACAGAGCTTATCATCCCGCAATGAGATGACAGCATTACGAGAGAACACCAATGTCTCGGCACGCTTATTCGGCTGGGAGATCTTCACAAACATGCAACCAACCTAGTGAGAGAAGCAGAGAAAGAAACTATGTGATTTTTACTTTTTCTGAGTGCTGCTCAGGTGTTGTTTACATACTATAAAAATAAAAATAATTTTTTTAAATAAAACAAAGATTATATGAGTATTTTTTCCCCCATTTTTCCATTTCCATTCCATTTTTTACCATTTCTTTGTAAATATTTGTGAAATTTACTAGCGAATTTCTGAGTGAAAATTGTTTCTACAATTATTTTCAGTCTATTTATTAATATTTCAAATGAGCAGTTTTTATTTTAATATGTGCTTTTGTCATTTTTTTATATTACTATTTAGCCTTAATTATTTAAGATTTAGTCATTTTAGTATATAAACCCTACACCAATTTTTTTCAGTCTAACTAAAATAAAATAGGTTGAAGTTTATCTTGGATCTATTTTCAATTGCTAATATTTTTTTTTTTTTAAATGCAAAGAAACAGTAACACATTTAAGAAAGACTGAAATAGTATTTTATTGTAAAACATACTCCAACAATTTTTAGTAAACTCATTAAAAAAATAATTTAACGATGGTCTTTTTTTTAACATGTTTAGCTACATAAGTTTATTCAATTAACAATATTGTTACATTTAATTATAGTTGTAAGAGTAACAAGTTATTTGTTTCTTTATGTGAAATTAATAATTGTGTGGATTATGCAATTGTTAAATAATTGTAATAAAGTAGTAATACTGTAAAATGATGGTGGCATCATTTTCAGCAAATGACTGTTAGTTTTTGTCATGCAAGATTGGAGCGATACAGAAGATTTTCCAGAGAATTTTGTTATTAATCTTTACCTAAAACGAAATTACTATCGGACTACCCTTCAAGTCTATCAGATGCCATTCGAGTTCAAATCATGTTCACATATTAAGAAAAAGTATTAACTATGCAATTTTGGATGGACCGCTATCACAATAGTTAAAGTCAAAATGTACTAAATCTATAGGATTTTGTAAAATTTGTATCATTTGACAGGTGAAAATTTGGTGACTTGGGGAAAAAAACAGCACAACAAACCACATGATTTGAGGACAATTAGGAATGATATGTAAAAGTTTATAAAGTTTAATATACTAAATAAAGATTAATACTGAATTCAAATATGAGCAATAGTACTAGTGATGTTTGCCTTCACAAACCCCACTAATTAAAAAGAAAGTGAGACATATGAGGACAATTAATTGAATCTGTTAATCTGGGTTTAGAAAAGCAAATACTAGAGGACGTGGCATTTAGAGAGCGTGTGTGTGTGTGTGTGTGAAACACAGCCCCTGGGGGCAACATTTAAACCAGGACATAGAGATATAAATGAACTCATCATAACCATAAAAATACATCAAAATAGGCCAGAAAAGAGATTGCAAAGGGGGTTGAATTTGGCAAATGCAACAGAATTAGAAAAGGAGAAAAGGAAAGCCAGACACACATCTGTGCTCCAAAATGCATGACTCCTTTGCTCTTGGTTATGGATGATATAACTCAGTAAAGCACAGATCAACAAACCAAAGCCACGTGGCAATGAAAAGACACTGCTTTTCCAGAACACATCATACATGGGAATCATGCGCTACTTTCTGCAAAAAGAGTGCAAATAGTACTTCAAATGTACCTCAAAACAATGATTTGCTTTTTCAACAAATGGGAAATAAAAAGAGGTGCTTAACCTTCACAAAATCATCAACCTCAGAGTCAGGAGGTGAACTAAATATTATATGTGCTATAAATTCATATTTATTTCGCAACCCTGTTACCAAAATCTGAGACATGCACCCATCTGTGATTTTGTTATTTTCTAAAATAATACATATATATATCACTTTCTACAAAAAGAGTGCAAATAGTACCTAAAATAGTATTTGTAATAAATAATGTTAAGTATTGATATTAATAATATTAAATTATACTAATATTAATAAGGTAACCTAAGGTAACCTAATATTATTACTTTTTTTTTTGTTTGTTGTTATTCTTATAATGGCTGTGCTTGATTAATGGAGTCAACACTACAATTTTTTATAAAAATGTAGAAAATATAATTCTTAGATTGCACAGCAAAAACACGAGATTTGTGATTCTTTATCTTTTTTTAAAAAGCAATGGATGCCAAGGGCGATTTTGTGGAAGGTGGCCTGTGTTTGATCTTACCATGAATGCATTGACCATAGATCCCAGTATGGCCTGTAGCAGGAGTAACATGGTGCCCACTGGACACTGGTCAGTGATGACACGGTGACCGTAGCCAATGGTTGTCTCCGTTTCAATGGAGAAAAGAAACGCAGAGATGAATCCATTAACATTATTTACACATGGAGTCCACGCCTCGTCCTCCAAATGATCCAGATCCCCCCTGCCATACGAAAGAGGAAGGGAGAGAGATCATCCAACAGCAACAGAGATGTTTGTGAAAATGTGTCCTTGTCTTTTTTTAAATCACACAGTCTTTAGTAAATTGGCTCTTGCATCTTACAGCGCAAAGAGGAGCGCTTGTTCTCAAGTGTCCACCCACACAGATTAATTGTGTTCATTTAATGAGCAGAAAGCTTTTTTTTGCATTCAAAAATAGAATCTTATGATCTAAAAGGTTAAAAGACATAAAACTGTGTGTTTTTGTATGTTATTCATACCTGCAGTATGCAATGAGGTACCATATTGCTCCAAAGAAGAGCCAGGTGACTGCATACGCCATGACAAAGACCAGCAGAGAGCAGCGCCAGTTCAGATCCACCAGAGTGGTGAAGATATCCGTCAGGTAGCGGTACGTCTTGCGCATGTTACCGTGCTGCACATTACAGCGGCCGTTCTTCTCCACATAGCGCTGTCTCTTACGCCGGCTGCGCCCTGGAGAGAAACACCGAAAAATCAGAGCGTGTAAAAAAGGACACAAAAAGTAGGCAAACACCGTCACTGAGCAGCTTACCACAATCCATACCAAAAAACAGACAAGAAGTAAAACTGAGTGAGACACATTCAAAAAATAAGAAACGGCTACATTTATAAGCAGAAGAACAGTGACACTGTGCTCCTGTTGAGGTGGTAGAGGAGTAGGTCAGTCTGTTTCATTACAGGTAAGCAGAACAAAATCTTTGACAGCCGCCGACTCCTACATCATCTAAAGTAATTGAGTCTTACCCCATCCAAACCGGCCCCTCTCTTGCCCCGCCCCCTGAAGTTTCTTCCTGGGCTGATTGGCTTGCGCCTCCCTCGCAGCCATCTTGGCCTGGAAGGACATGCTGTTATTGGTCGGTGGCTGTGTGGGCGGGGCTGTCTCCGTGGTTACGACATGCCCCAGCTCCTCAAATGTGTTCTGAACATCCGTGGGCGGAGCATCCTTTGGGGCCTCCTCCACAGGCTCCTCCCCTTTCTCTGGAACTGGGAGGGACAGGGATTCAGGGCACGAGGAGAAACCGGTGTTGTCCAGTGCCATTGTGTGTGTGTGTGTAAGTAATAAGTGAATTTGTGTGTGGTAACAATGTTTCTCAATGCCTTATTCTCAGTTGCAGCGTTTCATTTGTGCCTTTGTTTGATTTCTGTGAAAAAGACAGTGAGAGAGACACAGATAGACACTGATAAAATCGAAAAAGACCTAATTAACAAGTTTTACCAATGGGCTGACAGTTTTATAACATCCTCTGATGACATTCTCAGAATATCAAAGTAATCTGCAACCACCAAAAATGGAAACGGCTTTATTTCACTGCTGATTATTGCTAAGCGTTCATTTTAACCTTGCCTTTCATTCACTGCCGCCGTTATGCATTAAGCATCCAATTAACTGCCTGAAATTAACTTAAGTAGATTACATTGATGACTTCATGCAATTCAACCTTTAAAAAAAAACATTTTCCATATCAAACACACAGCTGATGAAGGTCGTTTCAATACACAGTCAAACATCCGAGAAGGGCTCTTAGAAAAACACACAAACCCAAAGAGCAGACTGATAAACGGATGTCTAACTTGACTTGAATTAACCTCCGGGTTCAACAGCTAAACACATTTTCAGAAGAAGGTGAAAAGGCAGCTAGAGGATTTAGGCTCACTTAATCCACAGCTCTGATGCCCACACAAATACAAAGGCACCCAGAAACGGGCAACCGTCCACGTGATACTAAACATACAGGTCTGAGTTTCCCAAAAGCATGGTAAGCCTAAGCAGATCGTAGAAACCATTGCCACCAACTGTCTCTACAATATACTTAGGCTTACGATGCATTTGAGAACGCAGATGAGTACAATTAAAGAATTGTTTGAGGTTCAAAAGGAGTGAAGATCCAAGCCAAAGATGCTGCTGATTGCCAAAGACAATAATTGTGATTTGTTTCATTGTGTTTACTGTAATGTACTTACAATGGAGGTCTATGGGACAAGACAGTCTATAAATGTGCAGTCTGTGAAAGCCCATATTCATTTTTTCATAAAAATGCGTGCTATATGAGCTATAAAGCTGTCTAAATCGTGCTGTGGGATTACTTATCAAGGCTGATTCTGGTAGGTGAATTTTGTTTCTATGTAAACAGTCTATCTTTGCTATATTTTCAAAGCAGAATTCAATGCCTTGAAAAGTCATGACAGGAGAAAAGTGGATGTAATGTTGAAAACACAATGGTAGTAAGGGATCTTAGTCTAATCTCATGTTAAGCGTTATATAGTAAATTTATGGGGCCACAGTTTCAAAACAGCATTTTGACATTTTTCCTGGTGCAAAGTTCCATAGATTTCCATTGTAACTGAACTTAAGAAACCTACTATCTACTAAGATAACTAAAATTTAAATAGAAATGAATAAAAATTTAATTTAAAAAAATGTGTCAAACACACCACAAAATTGTAAAAATTTCAAAGTTAAACTAAAAAAATTAAATTAAAATAAAATATTTCAATAAAATAAAAGAAAAAACTATCAAAAATAATAAAAAAAATATCGGGATACTAAAATAAGTGTCCATAGAGGAAACACTAAATAAGTAAATAGTTTCCAACTGTTTCCAAGACCAACAGTTCTCAATTCATTTGACTCAACTTGAGTAATTAACTCAAATCTGAAAGTTATAATTTAAAAAAATTATATGATTAATTGTTTTTTTTAACTATACAGCCATGTTAAAAAATAATGAAAAGGACAAAAATACTCCACACAAAATACTATTTAACTAAACTAAAATAAAAATAAAAACAAAGCACAACTTGGTGAGTTTAAGCATCCTGACCATTGCAACTGTCACAAAACAAGGCCATCAGTGCCTTTTCGTGTTCGGGAAACCTGTCTGAAAATAGTTATTTTCACAATGCCTCATACTGCCCCAGAAATCACACAATCAACTTTAACTTACAAGCCAAAACATTCCATAAACAACACAATACGCACACACCAAAGACTGATACTCTCAGAAAGATAAACAAAGCCAGTCACAGTTTGTGTGAACAGTGCTAAAACAGTTGTGTGACCTGCGCTTATAAACTGTCTACTTGCTTTCACTGCACATATACCCAATATCGTGCATCTAAAATCACATATCACATCACCATTGATTCATAATGGCATATTTCACTGCTACATCATCTCTACAGTACGGTAACATCTGTCTGACTGAGTCTGATCCTGTTTGCAGTGTTTACACAGGGTGCGAAGTCCGGTGAGACGCTATATTTAGCTCTGATAGTCTGGCTGTAGTAATCACGCCCACTCGAAGATTGATCATGATCCTTCTTGGTCTGGGCCACATTTAGACTCGTGAATCTTTCATGGATTGAGTGGATCTGTGTGAAGACATGCTCATGTGTTCAATGCAAAATACTGGAGTAACGTTACAGAGCTGGAATACAGGATTGTCAAAAGAGACTGGATATCGCAGACTGCCATGGGCACACAATCTCTCTCTCTCTCTCTCTCTCTCTCTCTCACACACACACACACAAAACACACACAACAAACAAAACACAACACACACACACACACACACACACATCACACACAGAAGA